>JBBDGP010000515.1:0-172500 GCA_037952835.1 Lithobates septentrionalis
CTTTATTTTGTTTGGAAATCACTTTGAAAAACACCCCCAAGCCTGTCTGGCCATGGCCATCTTGAGTAAGGGCAGATGATTTATGTAGCATTTACTTCCTTGAATCAACCTGCCCTTAGCTCCGACATGCTACCAGGAGAGGGTGTGCTTAGCTTGGAAAGCTTCTCCTTCCCTATTGAAGACTCCTAGGATGTATGACTTAATTTGCCTAGGTATGAAAACCAAGAAGTAACTGAAGACATGTAAAAAAAAAAAGTGTAAAACAAGTAGATATGATATACAGTGCCTTGCAAAAGTATTCACCCCCTTAGCTTTTTACCTATTTTGTTACTATTTTGTCACAACAGGTAGGCAGCAGAAATAAGTCTGTTTGAACTTCTCCTACAGATCGATCAATCAATGGGAGCATCAAACCATTGATTGATCGATCTGGAGAAGTTCAAACAGACTTATTTCTGCTGCCTGCCTGTTGTGTGGGACCTGCGTGCATGACTACTGTACTTTCTTATCCATTTTCTAATGCTAGCAGCACAAGAATTAAAAATAGTCAATGTTGATTGAGAGAGTAAAGTTCCACTTTAAAGTAGAGCTCCACCCAAAAAGGGAAGCTCTGTTTGTCTGCCTCTGCCATTTGGGGGGTGGGGAACAGGTACTGGGTTTTGACAAGTACCCACTTTTGGCTCAGTTCACCGCGGTAAAGTGAGCCAGACATTCCCCCCTCCCCCGCAGCCGGCCCATTCACAAAGCACAGCACGGTCTGCCCATGCGCAGCACGATTCATACATGTGCAGCGCGATTTGCGCATGTGCAGCAGGTGACCAGCTGTGAAGCCGCAAGGCTCCACTGCTGGTTTTCCTTAGTCAAGATGGCGGCGCCAGCACCCGAGAGCCGATTCAAGAATCAGCACGAGTGAGAACACCGCTGGATGCCTGGACAGATAAGTGCCCTAATAGTAAAAGTCCGCAGCTACAGTATTTGTAGCTGCTGACTTTTATTTATTTATTTTTTTTGAGGGGGGGGGGCAGAACTCCTCTTTAAGAACTATTTACGTGAAGAGACAGAAGGTTGAGGCAGTCCACATCCACAGACGATTTGTGATTAGTTCTCAAAGATGTTTGGGACAACCTAACTGCTAAGTTTCTTCAAAAACTGTGTGCAAGTGTACCTAGCAGAATTGATGCTGGTCTGAAGTCAAAGGGTAGTCACAGCAAATATTGATTTGATTTAGATTTTACTTCTGTTCGCTTGCTTTACATTTTGTAAATTGATAAAAATAAAAAATTATAATATACAGTTGTGCTCATAAGTTTACATAACCTGGCAGAATTTATGATTTCTTGGCCATTTTTCAGAGAATATGAATGATAACACAAAAACTTTTATTTCACTCATGGTTAGTGTTTGGCTGAAGTGATTTATTATCAATCAACTGTGTTTACTCTTTTTAAATCATAATGACAACAGAAACTACCCAAATGACCTTGATCAAAAGTTTACATACCCCAGTTCTTAAAACCGTGTATTGTGTCCTTTAACATCAATGACAGCTTGAAGTCTTTTGTGGTATTTGTGGATGAGGCTCTTTATCTTCTAAGATGGTAAAGCTGCCCATTCCTCTTGGCAAAAAGCCTCCAAGTTCCTGTAAATTCTTGGGCTGTCTTGCATGAACTGCACGTTTGAGATCTCACCAGAGTGGCTCAATGATATTGAGGTCAGGAGACTGAGATGGCCACTCCAGACCCTTCAATTTATTCTGCTGTAGCCAATGACAGGTCGACTTGGCCTTGTGTTTTGGATCATTGTCATGTTGGAATGTCCAAGTACGTCCCATGTGCAGCTTCCTGGCTAATGAATGCAAATGTTCCTCCAGTATTTTTTGATAACATACTGCATTCATCTTGCTAACAATTTTGATTACATTTCCTGTGCCTTTATAGCTCACACATCCCCAAAACATCAGCGATCCACCTCCGTGTTTCACAGTAGGAATGGTGTATTATAGGCCTTGTTGACTCCTCTCTCCAAATGAAGCATTTATGGTTGTGGCCAAAAAGCTAAAGTTTGGTCTCATCTCTCCAAATGACTTTGTGCCAGAAGGTTTGAGGCTTGTCTCTGTGCTGTTTGGCATATTGTAAGTGGGATACTTTGTGGCATTTGCGTAGTAATGGCTTTCTTCTGGCGACTCGACCATGTAGTCCATCTTTCTTGTGCCGCCATATTGTTTATCTTGAAACAGCCACACCACGTGTTTTCAGAGAGTCCTGTATTTCATCTGAAGTTATTTGTGGGTTTTTCTTTGCATCCTGAAAAATTTTCCTGGCAGTTGTGGCTGAAAATTTTAGTTGGTCTACCTGACCGTGGTTTGGTTTCAACAGAACCCCTCATTTTCCACTTATTGATTAGAGTTTAAACACTGCAGATTGGCATTCTCAATTCCTTGGATATCTTTTTATATCCCTTTCCTGTTTTATACAGTTCAACTACCTTTTCCCGCAGATCCTTTGACAATTCTTTTGCTTTCCCCATGACTCAGAATCCAGAAACGTCAGTGCAGCGCTGGATGAAAGATGCAAGGGTCTGTCAGGAGTCCAGAAACGTATTGACCCTTTTATACACGCATACTAATTACAAGCTAACAGATCACAGGTGAGGATGGTTACCTTTAATAGCCATCCAAACCCCTTTGTGTCAACTTGTGTGCATGTTATCAGGCCAAAATCACCAGGGTATGTAAACTATTGATCAGGGACATTTGGGTAGTTTCTGTTGTGATTATGATATAAAAAGAGTAAACACAGTTGATTGATAATAAATGGCTTCAGCCAAGCACTAACCATGAGTGAAAGAAACATTTTTGTGTTATCATTCATGTTCTCTGAAAAATGGCCAAGAAATCATAAATTCTGCCAGGGTATGTAAACTTATGAGCACAACTGTATATTTCTGAAAGCATGGAAATGCAGGCCGCACCTTTTCCCTCCCCCCGAATACAACAATCTAATGTAAATAACGAGACACACACCATGTATCTGGCAAAATTTGGGCTTTTATTGGTATAAATGAATAAATAAATATCAATAATATAAAATCTTTAATTATTAATTAAAACTCAAATACAACTTATCTATCCAGAATAAATTGCTCAGTCATTAAGGATTTGAGATAAAAACGAATAAAACTTAACCACAAGTCCCCTCTTTTAACCACTTCCTGACTGCCTAACGTACTTGTGCACGTACCTGTACATCATTTCGTGTAATAGCCTCGGGGGGGGGGGGGGGGGGGGGGAGGCGCGTGCTGCTAGAGACCGGATCGTGTGCTGATTGGACAGAGGGGGAGCCACTAAGCGTGTCCAGCGGACCCGATGTCCGCCGGCCACGTGCGATCGTTCCAGAGCAAGGAAGAACGGTGATCTGCCTATGTAAACAAGGCAGATTGCCGTTCTGACAGGGGAGAAGATGGAGATCTTGTGTTTCTGCTGAGCAAGAACATGGATCTCTGTCTTCACCCAGTCAGAGCAACCCCCACACAGTTAGCAAGCACTCTTAAGGAACACATTTAACCCTTTAATCGCCCTGTTAACCCCTTCCTTGCCAGTGTCATTTATACAGTGACAGTGCATTTTTTTAGCACTGATCACTGTAATGTCACTGGTCCCCAAAAAGTGTCACTTAGTGTCAGATTTGTCCGCCGCAATGTCGCAGTCCTGATAAAATCACTGATCGCTGCCATTACTAGTAAAAAAAAAAAAGAAAAAAATTCCATAAATCTATCCCATAGTTTGTAGACGCAAACCAATCAATATACGCTTATTGGGATTCTTTTTTACCAAAAATATGTAGCAGAATACGTATCGGCCTAAATTGAGGAAGAAATTTGACTTTTTAAATTTTTTTATTGGATGTGTTTTATAGCAGAAAGTAAAAAATATTGTTTATTTGTTTAAAATTGGCACTCTTTTTTTGTTTATAGCGCAAAAAAAAAAAAAAAAAAAAACGCAGAGGTGATCAAAAGAAAGCTCTATTTGTGGGGAAAAAAAGGACATCAATTTTATTTGGGTACAGTGTCGCATACCCACGCAATTGTCAATTAAAATAACGCAGTGCCGTATCGCAAAAAAAAAAAAGCCTGGTCATGAAGGGGGTAAAACCTTCTGGGGGTTGAAGTGGTTAATGATAAGGGTGACAAAACCGAATAAAGTGCTTTGCAACAAAAGGGTGGGAGGGTGCGGAGTTTGTTGAGCCAACGCAGACTCACTGGCGAAGAGTCTTAGTGGATCCCTCTTATAAAATAAGCCCCACTCGTTTTAAAATGTTGTGATGGGTCACATGGCAGACTCTCTTCCTGCCCAAATTCCTATTTTAATTTTTAAAAGGGCCAGCGTCCTTAGATTGATTTACATGGGGTGATTTTAAAATATTAACTTATTGTTTATTTTAAAATAGGAGGGAGGGGTGGCTGCATGCCCATGACTTTGGGCTCAAAGGATTGTAACATTCCTACCTTACAGCATTAATTCATACCTGCCTAAAACTTTTGCACAGTACTGTATATAGTAGCAATATTATAAATTAAATACAAATTAAATACAAATAATTAACCACTAACCGACCGCCCTATAGCAGTTTTACTAAAACAGGGCGGCAGCTGTGCGCGGGATGACGTATGTATATATATATATATATATATATATATATATATATATACAGTGGGGGCGGAAAGTATTCAGACCCCCTTACATTTTTCACTGTTTGTTATATTGCAGCCATTTGCTAAAATCATTTAAGTTCATTTTTTTCCTCATTAATGTACACACAGCACCCCATATTGACAGAATTGTTGACATTTTTGCAGATTTATTAAAAAAGAAAAACTGAAATATCACATGGTCCTAAGTATTCAGACCCTTTGCTCAGTATTTAGTAGAAGCACCCTTTTGATCTAATACAGCCATGAGTCTTTTTGGGAAAGATGCAGCAAGTTTTTCACACCTGGAATTGGGGATCCTCTGCCATTCCTCCTTGCAGATCCTCTCCAGTTCTTTCAGGTTGGGGGTGCGCATGCGTGCTGCTGGCGGCTTGCTTCTGCTGCGATTTGACATGTCAAATCGCATGCCAAATCGGCTGCAATTGCTGGCAATGGCACTGTCCTAATTGGTGCAACGTCGCATTTGCGGCTCCGCACCGATTTCCAGGAGTAGTCTCTGTACTACTTTTGGCAGTTTTGGGGTGCGACTTACATTGACATCTGTGCAGGAACCGGTCACTGATCGCCTCCATTACTGGTAAAAAAAAATATTAAAAATATCCCAGAATTTGTAGACGCGATAACTTTTATACAAACCAATCAATATGCACTTTTTGGGACTTTTTTTTTTAACGAAAATCTGTAGCAGAATACATATTGGCCTAAATTAATGAAGAAATTCGATTTTTTCAATTTTTTATTAGATGTGTTTTATAGCAGAAAGTAAAAAATATTATTTTCTTTTTTTCAAATTTTTTTTTTTTTTTATAGCGCAAAAAAACGCAGACGTGATCAAATACCACCAAAAGAAAGCTCAATTTGTGCAAAAAAAGGGACACAAGTTTTATTTGTGTACAGAGTCGCACGACCGCGCAATTGTCAAAGTAACGCAGTGCCGTATCGCAAAAAAGGGTCTGGTCAGGAAGGGGGGTAAACCTTCCAGAGGTGATAATGATTTAGTGAATAGTGCATATCAAGCAGTCAGAATGTCATCTATGGTGTGTAATGTAGGACAGAACATGCACACCTAGAGGGATGCCGGGGGTGCTCAGTCAGGAGGGTTCCCTGTCCAGCAGCGTGCACACAGGTCTGTGTTTACTCCTCTCCATGGAGCCTGTCCTCCTCCCCTCCTCCTCCCCTTCTCCTCCTTGTACACGGCTCCTCCCCTCCTCCTCCTTGTACACGGCTCCTCCCCTCCTGCAATGCCTGCCTGGGAATCCCGGCCCTGACCACACTTTGTGCCCGGGACTTTTCAAAGCTCTCTAACCTGTGGACTGTCCCGAAGGTCCCCATAGTAGAGAGTCCAGAGTTGAGGCAGCTTGCAGAGGGCAGCCATCCCTGAGGGACCTGTCTTCCTCATTCCACCTCTCACTGCCCTTCCTTCCTTCCCTCCTTCCGCATTCAGGGACTCTATAGCTCCCCAGGGAGTCTTCTGGACTCCAATAAAACAAGTTTTTATTACTTTGATTTCTGGCACTTTTCCCCAAACTTTCAGGGAAGTCCCCAATTCTGACACTTTTCCCTGGTGTGCTGTCAGTGTGATGTCATAGAGTGGAGGGACCTCAGGATGGAGTACTATGCTTGGTGATGGTGTCCTATGTCACCTGTTCCTGGGGGAAGTGACACCGTGTGAATTGGGGACAGTCGCAGGCCGGGCTCTCGTTTTACATTTTGGCGAGGAAGGCGAAGATGAAAGTGACAGTTTGTTTTGGGAAGACTGCCATTGTGGTCCCCTGCAAGGATGGGAAGTTCAGCATCAGAGAATTAATTCAACAAGCCGCACAGAGATACATCAAAGCCAAGGAGAAAGTAAGAGCAACAATGTTTTCTTCTGTCACTAATGTCCTGTGTCATGGTTATGTATAATACAGCAGAGGCAGGCATGGGAGCACCCTGTCCGAAAACCTGCTGATGTGTGGACTGTATGTATGCGGGACATCCGGGGAGGGCTACTTACCTGATACAGGGGCCCTTAAAAATTCCATAGGGCCACACAATATTCAGCGAATGTAATGCTACAGAAATTGGCAGAGACTGCTGACAAGGGAGATTGGCAGATCAGTAATGGGAGATTGATAGAGACTGCTGACAAGTAACCAGAGATTGTTAGAGAGCGCAAACAAGTAACTCGAGATTGTTAGAGACTGCTAGCAAATAACGAGATTGTTAGAAACTGCTGACAAGTAACCAGAGATTGTTAGAGACTGCAGATCAGTAATGTGAGAAGGTTAGAAACTGCTGACAAGTAACCAGAGATTGTTAGAAACTGTTGACAAGTAACAGAAGAATGTTAGAGAGCGCAGGCAAGTAAGCGGAGATTGTTGGAGAGCGCAGGCAAGTAAGCGGAGATTGTTAGAGAGCGCAGGCAAGTAAGCAGAGATTGTTGGAGAGCGCAGGCAAGTAAGCGGAGATTGTTGGAGAGCGCAGGCAAGTAAGCGGAGATTGTTGGAGAGCGCTGGCAAGTAAGCGGAGATTGTTAGAGAGCGCAGGCAAGTAAGCGGAGATTGTTGGAGAGCGCAGGCAAGTAAGCGGAGATTGTTGGAGAGCGCAGGCAAGTAAGCGGAGATTGTTGGAGAGTGCAGGCAAGTAAGCGGAGATTGTTGGAGAGCGCAGGCAAGTAAGCGGAGATTGTTGGAGAGCGCAGGCAAGTAAGCGGAGATTGTTGGAGAGCGCAGGCAAGTAAGCGGAGATTGTTGGAGAGCGCAGGCAAGTAAGCGGAGATTGTTGGAGAGCGCAGGCAAGTAAGCGGAGATTGTTGGAGAGCGCAGGCAAGTAAGCGGAGATTGTTGGAGAGCGCAGGCAAGTAAGCGGAGATTGTTGGAGAGCGCAGGCAAGTAAGCGGAGATTGTTGGAGAGCGCAGGCAAGTCAGCGGAGATTGTTGGAGAGCGCAGGCAAGTAAGCGGAGATTGTTGGAGAGCGCAGGCAAGTCAGCGGAGATTGTTGGAGAGCGCAGGCAAGTAAGCGGAGATTGTTGGAGAGCGCAGGCAAGTAAGCGGAGATTGTTGGAGAGCGCTGGCAAGTAAGCGGAGATTGTTAGAGAGCGCAGGCAAGTAAGCGGAGATTGTTGGAGAGCGCAGGCAAGTAAGCGGAGATTGTTGGAGAGCGCAGGCAAGTAAGCGGAGATTGTTGGAGAGCGCAGGCAAGTAAGCGGAGATTGTTGGAGAGCGCAGGCAAGTAAGCGGAGATTGTTGGAGAGCGCAGGCAAGTAAGCGGAGATTGTTGGAGAGCGCAGGCAAGTAAGCGGAGATTGTTGGAGAGCGCAGGCAAGTAAGCGGAGATTGTTGGAGAGCGCAGGCAAGTAAGCGGAGATTGTTGGAGAGCGCAGGCAAGTAAGCGGAGATTGTTGGAGAGCGCAGGCAAGTAAGCGGAGATTGTTGGAGAGCGCAGGCAAGTAAGCGGAGATTGTTGGAGAGCGCAGGCAAGTCAGCGGAGATTGTTGGAGAGCGCAGGCAAGTAAGCGGAGATTGTTGGAGAGCGCAGGCAAGTAAGCGGAGATTGTTGGAGAGCGCAGGCAAGTCAGCGGAGATTGTTGGAGAGCGCAGGCAAGTAAGCGGAGATTGTTGGAGAGCGCAGGCAAGTAAGCGGAGATTGTTGGAGAGCGCAGGCAAGTAAGCGGAGATTGTTGGAGAGCGCAGGCAAGTAAGCGGAGATTGTTGGAGAGCGCAGGCAAGTAAGCGGAGATTGTTGGAGAGCGCAGGCAAGTAAGCGGAGATTGTTGGAGAGCGCAGGCAAGTAAGCGGAGATTGTTGGAGAGCGCAGGCAAGTAAGCGGAGATTGTTGGAGAGCGCAGGCAAGTAAGCGGAGATTGTTGGAGAGCGCAGGCAAGTAAGCGGAGATTGTTGGAGAGCGCAGGCAAGTAAGCGGAGATTGTTGGAGAGCGCAGGCAAGTAAGCGGAGATTGTTGGAGAGCGCAGGCAAGTAAGCGGAGATTGTTGGAGAGCGCAGGCAAGTAAGCGGAGATTGTTGGAGAGCGCAGGCAAGTAAGCGGAGATTGTTGGAGAGCGCAGGCAAGTAAGCGGAGATTGTTGGAGAGCGCAGGCAAGTAAGCGGAGATTGTTGGAGAGCGCAGGCAAGTAAGCGGAGATTGTTGGAGAGCGCAGGCAAGTAAGCGGAGATTGTTGGAGAGCGCAGGCAAGTAAGCGGAGATTGTTGGAGAGCGCAGGCAAGTAAGCGGAGATTGTTGGAGAGCGCAGGCAAGTAAGCGGAGATTGTTGGAGAGCGCAGGCAAGTAAGCGGAGATTGTTGGAGAGCGCAGGCAAGTAAGCGGAGATTGTTGGAGAGCGCAGGCAAGTAAGCGGAGATTGTTGGAGAGCGCAGGCAAGTAAGCGGAGATTGTTGGAGAGCGCAGGCAAGTAAGCGGAGATTGTTGGAGAGCGCAGGCAAGTCAGCGGAGATTGTTGGAGAGCGCAGGCAAGTAAGCGGAGATTGTTGGAGAGCGCAGGCAAGTCAGCGGAGATTGTTGGAGAGCGCAGGCAAGTAAGGGGAGATTGTTGGAGAGCGCTGGCAAGTAAGGGGAGATTGTTGGAGAGCGCTGGCAAGTAAGGGGAGATTGTTGGAGAGCGCTGGCAAGTAAGGGGAGATTGTTGGAGAGCGCTGGCAAGTAAGCGGAGATTGTTGGAGAGCGCTGGCAAGTAAGCGGAGATTGTTGGAGAGCGCAGGCAAGTAAGCGGAGATTGTTGGAGAGCGCAGGCAAGTAAGCGGAGATTGTTGGAGAGCGCAGGCAAGTAAGCGGAGATTGTTGGAGAGCGCAGGCAAGTAAGCGGAGATTGTTGGAGAGCGCAGGCAAGTAAGCGGAGATTGTTGGAGAGCGCAGGCAAGTAAGCGGAGATTGTTGGAGAGCGCAGGCAAGTAAGCGGAGATTGTTGGAGAGCGCAGGCAAGTAAGCGGAGATTGTTGGAGAGCGCAGGCAAGTAAGCGGAGATTGTTGGAGAGCGCAGGCAAGTAAGCGGAGATTGTTGGAGAGCGCAGGCAAGTAAGCGGAGATTGTTGGAGAGCGCAGGCAAGTAAGCGGAGATTGTTGGAGAGCGCAGGCAAGTAAGCGGAGATTGTTGGAGAGCGCAGGCAAGTCAGCGGAGATTGTTGGAGAGCGCAGGCAAGTAAGCGGAGATTGTTGGAGAGCGCAGGCAAGTCAGCGGAGATTGTTGGAGAGCGCAGGCAAGTAAGCGGAGATTGTTGGAGAGCGCAGGCAAGTAAGCGGAGATTGTTGGAGAGCGCAGGCAAGTCAGCGGAGATTGTTGGAGAGCGCAGGCAAGTAAGCGGAGATTGTTGGAGAGCGCAGGCAAGTCAGCGGAGATTGTTGGAGAGCGCAGGCAAGTCAGCGGAGATTGTTGGAGAGCGCAGGCAAGTAAGGGGAGATTGTTGGAGAGCGCTGGCAAGTAAGGGGAGATTGTTGGAGAGCGCTGGCAAGTAAGGGGAGATTGTTGGAGAGCGCTGGCAAGTAAGGGGAGATTGTTGGAGAGCGCTGGCAAGTAAGGGGAGATTGTTGGAGAGCGCTGGCAAGTAAGCGGAGATTGTTGGAGAGCGCTGGCAAGTAAGCGGAGATTGTTGGAGAGCGCAGGCAAGTAAGCGGAGATTGTTGGAGAGCGCAGGCAAGTAAGCGGAGATTGTTGGAGAGCGCAGGCAAGTAAGCGGAGATTGTTGGAGAGCGCAGGCAAGTAAGCGGAGATTGTTGGAGAGCGCAGGCAAGTAAGCGGAGATTGTTGGAGAGCGCTGGCAAGTAAGCGGAGATTGTTGGAGAGCGCAGGCAAGTAAGCGGAGATTGTTGGAGAGCGCAGGCAAGTAAGCGGAGATTGTTGGAGAGCGCAGGCAAGTCAGCGGAGATTGTTGGAGAGCGCAGGCAAGTAAGCGGAGATTGTTGGAGAGCGCAGGCAAGTAAGCGGAGATTGTTGGAGAGCGCAGGCAAGTCAGCGGAGATTGTTGGAGAGCGCAGGCAAGTAAGGGGAGATTGTTGGAGAGCGCTGGCAAGTAAGGGGAGATTGTTGGAGAGCGCTGGCAAGTAAGGGGAGATTGTTGGAGAGCGCAGGCAAGTAAGCGGAGATTGTTGGAGAGCGCAGGCAAGTAAGCGGAGATTGTTGGAGAACGCAGGCAAGTAAGCGGAGATTGTTGGAGAACGCAGGCAAGTAAGCGGAGATTGTTGGAGAGCGCAGGCAAGTAAGGGGAGATTGTTGGAGAGTGCAGGCAAGTAAGGGGAGATTGTTGGAGAGCGCAGGCAAGTAAGGGGAGATTGTTGGAGAGCGCAGGCAAGTAAGCGGAGATTGTTGGAGAGCGCAGGCAGGTAAGCGGAGATTGTTGGAGAGCGCAGGCAGGTAAGGGGAGATTGTTGGAGAGCGCAGGCAAGTAAGGGGAGATTGATGGAGAGCGCAGGCAAGTAAGGGGAGATTGTTGGAGAGCGCAGGCAAGTAAGCGGAGATTGTTGGAGAGCTCAGGCAGGTAACCGTAGATTGTTGGAGAGCGCTGGCAAGTAAGGGGAGATTGTTGGAGAGCGCTGGCAAGTAAGGGGAGATTGTTGGAGAGCGCTGGCAAGTAAGGGGAGATTGTTGGAGAGCGCTGGCAAGTAAGGGGAGATTGTTGGAGAGCGCTGGCAAGTAAGCGGAGATTGTTGGAGAGCGCTGGCAAGTAAGCGGAGATTGTTGGAGAGCGCAGGCAAGTAAGCGGAGATTGTTGGAGAGCGCAGGCAAGTAAGCGGAGATTGTTGGAGAGCGCAGGCAAGTAAGCGGAGATTGTTGGAGAGCGCAGGCAAGTAAGCGGAGATTGTTGGAGAGCGCAGGCAAGTAAGCGGAGATTGTTGGAGAGCGCTGGCAAGTAAGCGGAGATTGTTGGAGAGCGCAGGCAAGTAAGCGGAGATTGTTGGAGAGCGCAGGCAAGTAAGCGGAGATTGTTGGAGAGCGCAGGCAAGTCAGCGGAGATTGTTGGAGAGCGCAGGCAAGTAAGCGGAGATTGTTGGAGAGCGCAGGCAAGTAAGCGGAGATTGTTGGAGAGCGCAGGCAAGTCAGCGGAGATTGTTGGAGAGCGCAGGCAAGTAAGGGGAGATTGTTGGAGAGCGCTGGCAAGTAAGGGGAGATTGTTGGAGAGCGCTGGCAAGTAAGGGGAGATTGTTGGAGAGCGCAGGCAAGTAAGCGGAGATTGTTGGAGAGCGCAGGCAAGTAAGCGGAGATTGTTGGAGAGCGCAGGCAAGTAAGCGGAGATTGTTGGAGAACGCAGGCAAGTAAGCGGAGATTGTTGGAGAGCGCAGGCAAGTAAGGGGAGATTGTTGGAGAGCGCAGGCAAGTAAGGGGAGATTGTTGGAGAGCGCAGGCAAGTAAGGGGAGATTGTTGGAGAGCGCAGGCAAGTAAGCGGAGATTGTTGGAGAGCGCAGGCAGGTAAGCGGAGATTGTTGGAGAGCGCAGGCAGGTAAGGGGAGATTGTTGGAGAGCGCAGGCAAGTAAGGGGAGATTGATGGAGAGCGCAGGCAAGTAAGGGGAGATTGTTGGAGAGCGCAGGCAAGTAAGCGGAGATTGTTGGAGAGCTCAGGCAGGTAACCGTAGATTGTTGGAGAGCGCAGGCTGCAGGTACACAACGGGAGGTTGTCGGAGACTGCAGGCAAACTTCTGGAGACACGTTACATGAGACTGCTAGAGGAACAAAGATTTGTGTTCTATACAGCCCCCTTAAAAAATGACTTTTGATCTTTCTCAACAAGATCTATTGTAAAAACATAGAAAGGACATAGCAGAAAAAGATATTGTGAAATAAATAAACTGATCCATTCAAAGGAATAGTTTTCCTTCACTGGCTTGAATAAGCACCCCAGTAAGAGCCCTTTCACACTGCCAGCGTCCGGGTGTTGGTGGTAAAGCGCCGCTAAACCATCGTTTTTGCGGCACTTTTCGGGCACTAGCGGGGCGCTTTTAACTCCTGCTAGCAGCCAAATAAAGGGTTAAAAGCACCACAGCCGGGTGCCCACAATAAGAATGCCGGCGCCGTGGAGAGGAGGGGGAGAGGAGCGTGTCTTCGTACGCCCGCATTGCTGGACCGTGGGACAGGTGAGTGTCCGATTATTAAAAGTCCGCAGCTGCACTTTTTGTAGCTGCTGATTTTTTAATTTTTTTTTTGGCGGAACTCCGCTTTTTATTTAGCTTGTTGTGTTGGGTGGTAAAATGTTACCGAAACACAAAAGTGTAAGTGGGTCTTGAGACTTTCACCTAGAGGAACTTGATTCACCTTGGTCACCTGAGCTTTGTAACCTACGGCCCACAATGCCACTTGTTCAGGTTCCGCTGGTTGGGACCCTGCTACCATTTACTAGCTGAGACAGCCTAAGCCCCAGAATGATAAACTCTAAAAATACATATACTTTTTTTTCTTCTTTTGGCTTGCTTAAAGGGGAATTGCAGTCTGCTCATATAATTTGTTATAAAAACTTTTTTGCCATTCTGAAGCTTCCCTCCAACCACTTTGCATATTATTTCATATATACACTGCGGTTCTGTACTTGTCAGATATGCTGCAGAAATCTCCCTCCACTGCTGGCTGCAACCATTTTAACTGTGGGCAGCTGAAGCTGCTGCCTGTTCACTTCCTGATTTTACACAGACACACACCTCCAGCTCTGCAGCTCTCATTGGCCCTCTTATGACTCATTCCCCCTCCATTCCTAGCAAACTCTCACGAGAGTGAGAGAGAGAGATCTGCATGATGTCATAAGTCTAGGCTAATGACGAGACAAACAGGAAGTGGGCTGTATAAATTATTTACTGGCAGAAAAAAAAAATATTTTACTATCCAAAGTTAAAACAACAAGGGCAGAAAATTTAATAGATGAAATGTTGAAAAAATGACTGGAAGTCTGCTTTAAATACCACCATTGGGTACTTTCAACGCATCTGTTTAGTAACAATTGGGGAAATACCTGCATAGTGGGGAGCTTCAGCCTTTTCAATGTGTGCACATTAACAGTCTAGATACATTGTAAATGTGTGCACATTAACAGTCTAGATACATTGTAAATGTGTGCACATTAACAGTCTAGATACATTGTAAATGTGTGCACATTAACAGTCTAGATACATTGAAGATGTGTGCCCATTAACAGTCTAGATACATTGTAGATGTGTGCACAATAACAGTCTAGATACATTGTAGATGTGTGCACAATAACAGTCTAGATACATTGAAGATGTGTGCCCATTAACAGTCTAGATACATTGTAGATGTGTGCACAATAACAGTCTAGATACATTGTAGATGTGTGCACAATAACAGTCTAGATACATTGTAGATGTGTGCACAATAACAGTCTAGATACATTGTAGATGTGTGCACAATAACAGTCTAGATACATTGTAGATGTGTGCACAATAACAGTCTAGATACATTGTAGATGTGTGCACAATAACAGTCTAGATACATTGTAGATGTGTGCACAATAACAGTCTAGATACATTGTAGATGTGTGCACAATAACAGTCTAGATACATTGTAGATGTGCGCACATTAACAGTCTAGATACATTGTAGATGTGCGCACATTAACAGTCTAGATATGTGCGCACACATTGAAAAAGCTGAATGTATCTGTTTGACAGTTGCAAAAAAAAGTAGCTGTCCATCCAGCCAGAAATCTCGTGAGCTGATCACTTCCTTTACTTCTTCACCTCTGCACTGTTATCCGTTAACATTGCTCTCTGCTATCTCTGTGAACTCTCCCTGTTCTGGAGAAGAGGGGGATGTTATCCCTTTTTTCTATTACAAGGGATGTATACATTCCTTGTAATAGGAATAAAAGTGACCCAATTTAAAAAAAAAAAAAAAAAAAAAAAATTAAAATTAATAAAATAAAAAATAAGACGAGCTCGCGCGCAGAAGCGAACGCATACGTGAGTAGCGCCCGCATATGAAAACTGTGGTCAAACCACACATGTGAGGTATTGCCGTGACCGGTAGAGTGAGAGCTATAATTCTAGCCCTAGACCTCCTCTGTAACGAAAAAAAAAAACATAAAACCTGTGGAATTTTTTTAAACGTCACCTATGGAAATTTTTGAGGGTAAAAGTTTGACGCCATTCCATGAGCGGACGCAGTTTTGAAGCACGACGTGTTGGGTATCAATTTACTCAGCGTAACATTATCTTTCACAGTATAAAAAAAAAAAAAAATGGACTAACTTTACTGTTGTCTTGTCTTATTTTTTTATTCAAAAAACTGAATTTTTTCCAAAAAAAGGTGCGCTTGTAAGACCGCTGCGCAAATACGGTGTGAAAAAAAGTATTGCAATGACCGCCATTTTATTTTCTAGGGTGTTAGAAAAAAAAAATATATAATGTTTGGGGGTTCTAAGTAATTTTCTAGCAAAAAAACCTGTTTTAAACATGTAAACACCTAAATTCCAAAACGAGGCTGGTCCTTAAGAGACGGTTCACACGGGGGGCGATTTGTCAGACGACCTAGCCGCCTGACAAGTCGCCTCCCGCTCTATACAATGGAACCATTCTAATCGGAGAGACGCAAGTCGCTCCGACTTAGAAAAAAGGTTCCTGTACTACTTTGGGGGCGACTTGCATAGACTTCTATACAGAAGTCGTTTTGCAAGTCGCCGTGGCAGTCGTGTACAGGTCGCCTCGGTGAGGCGACCTGCAAGTCGTGCCGCTGCTAGTGTGAACCGAGCCTAAGTGGTTTTAATAGAGTTTGCACCAGGTCATCCAAACTGCCCCGCAGACATTTGTTACTTGGCTTTATCTGTAACGTCATTCAGCAGGCAACGGCATTCTTGATAAACAGGTTGGAAGTCCAAACGTCATCAGTGAGAGTAATTAAGAGATTTCTCATGTGTAATTCTTTGGGATTGTATAAACTGTCATGAAAGTATGAATGAGTTTAAGGAAAATACGTTTAGAATCAACTTCTGCTATTTAGGTCACATCAAATCCTAATTGATAGTGACACATACCAAGACTTCAATTAATGACTGCAATGAAAGTTCATTTCCATTCAAAGCACCTGGCAGATAACAGGAACACTGACGCTGGATGCACTTTTACATGTTTATGTCACATGTGTGTTCTTCATTTTTGTGGAATAATATATGTTTTGGGAAGATTTGGCTTCACACTTGTGCATTGTGGTAGCATTCATAATGAATAGTACTTCTATGTACATTGTGTTGCAATTCATTTAGCATGGCACCCCTTGCACACATACAGTAGATGCCAATAAATCTGTTCAAAATGCACATGTCTTTGACAGCTCTGCCTCTGTGCTGGGAGAAAACCGTAAGCATGCTCTCCGTACAGAAACTTTAGCCACCCAGTGACATATATGTGGCATGTGGGTGTTAAAACCCACCCTTTTGCTGCTGTACATATGGGTTACGCGGATGGCAAGGGGTTAAATATGTGTTGGGTTGTTTACATAAGTCTTGGTAAATGTTTTTTTTTTTTTTTTTTTTTTTCTACTTCATTGCTGAGAAATATCCATTGATCCTGCCAGTTACTGCTTAGTTCTGTATCAAGGCAAATTTACACCATCTGCTGCATTACAAAACAGTGGCTGGTGTGCAGTGCATATAAATAAATGAACTTTATTGAAATGTCACAAAAACAAAGTACTGTAAGGAGTACTTTTTTCAGTGTACGCTGCTCTCACACTCAGTGGTGTATTTAGGCTTTATGCTGCCCTAGGCCTGACTACATTCATGCACCCCCTAATTTAAATACGACCCCCCCTTCCTGTCAGGGCCACACCCCTTCCTATTTAAGACCCGCCCTATCATCTGTAAACCACACCCCCTCTAGACCCCAGCCCCTCCATCTCCCCCCTAGCAAAAAAATACAACCTTTCAGTACAAATCCTTACCCTCATATAACCCCTTCCAGTACAAATCCCCCCTTCTCGGCACAAACCCTTGCCTCAACCTCCCCTCTCCCAGCACAAATCCCCACTCTTACCACAAATCCTCCCCCATCTTTCCCTCCCAGCATAAATACCCCTCTCAGCACAAATCCTCCCCCATTGCCCCCTCCCAGCATAAATCCTCTCCCATCTCCCCTTGCCAGCATAAATTCTCCCTCTTAGCAAAAATCCTCCCCCATCTCCCCCTCTCAGCATAAATTCCCCCTCTTAGCAAAAATCCTCCCCCATCTTCCCCTCCCAGAATAGATCCTCTCCCATCTGCCCCTCCCAGCATAAATACCCCCTCTTAGCAAAAATCCTCCCCCATCTTTCCCTCCCAGAATAGATCCTCTCCCATCTGCCCCTCCCAGCATAAATACCCCCTCTTAGCAAAAATACTCCCCCATAAAAAAACAAAATTGCCTTTTCTTTAATTATCAGATCACTCACTATCTTCTGTCTCGCCCTGGACACATTATACACCATGCAACCTTTTTTTTGCTTTATTTTTGTTTTTTTGCAAGGGGCAGAAACCTAGGAGGAGGTGACAATGAGGTGCTTGATGCAGATCTTTAACTTGTGATCAGGATTAATTGGTTGACCCTAATGCCATAGATTTGGCAGCACCCCATGAAAGGAGGAACCCCTACGTACTGGGGGCTACACAAAACGTATGTAAAGATGTAAAAAAAAGCACCAGTTGTCTCAACAGTTTTCTCAACAATTAATGTTGTCTCAACAATAATTACATGAGTATCCGTAGGAAAACAAGACAGCCAATGTGTTTCACGGGCCAAAAATCCCCCTACATTAGGGCCTAAATGATGTCTGAACTGCAAGTGACAGTGCCTATATTTGCAAGTGAATGTGTCAGTGATGACAGCCAAAAAGCAATTTAAAAATTCAATGCAGGAACTTTGTTTTCAATCCAGTCAGATGCCTCTTGCTATATTGCTTAAAGCCCTGATGAAGGAGGATCTTTGGCCCTTGAAACATGATTTAAATTACTAGTAAAAATGCTTGATTTAAATCAAATCGATTTAAATCATAATTTTTAAAGAGCAACTGTCACCGCCTCTGATCCACTGTTGAATCACTGACAGTCCCATTCACTTTAACCACCTCAATACAGGGCACACCCCCTTCCTGCCCTGACCAATTTTCAGCGTTCAGCGCTCTCACACTTTGAATGACAATTACTCAGTGTCATGCAACACTGTACCCATATGAAATTTGTGTCCTTTTTTCACACAAATAGAGCTTTACCGTAGATTTGTGAAAAAAATGCCTTTTTCTTTGTTTCTGTCATTAAATTTTTGCAAATTAGTAATTTTTCTTCATAAATTTTGGCCAAAATTTATACTGCTACATATCTTTGGTAAAAAATAACCCAAATTAGTGTATATTATTTGGTCTTTGTAAAAGTTATAGAGTCTACAAACTATGGTGCCAATCACTGAAAATTGATCACATGAACAACTCAGGAGAGTACAAATACCCCCCAAATGACCCCTTTTTAGAAAGTGGACATTCCAAGGTATTAACTAAGTAGCATTGTGAGTTTTTTTTAAGTTGTCATTTTTTACCACAATTCTTTGCAAAATGAAGTGTTTTTTTTTTTTTTTTTTTTTTTTTATAAAATTGCCATATTATCAGGTTATTTCTTACAAACAGCATATGCATACAACAAATTACACCCCAAAATAAATTCTGCTACTCTTCCCGAGTATGGCGATACCACATGTGTGAGACTTTTACACAGCCTGGCCACATACAAAGGCCCAACATTGAAGTAGCACCTTCAGGCGTTCTACGAGCATAAATTACACATCTCATTTCTCAACCACCTATTACACTTTTGAAGGTCCTTGAGCACCAGGACAGTGGAATTACCCACAAATGACCCCATTTTTGAAAGCAAACACCACAACGTATATTCTATGAGGCATGGTCTGCAGATAGATATTCAGGTACTCTGATGGGTTGCAGATAGGTACTCGGGTAACTTGATGAGCTGCAGACAGGTACTCGGGTACTCTGATGGCCTGGTGACAGGTACTCGGGTACTCTGATGGCCTGGTGACAGGTACTCGGGTACTCTGATGGCCTGGTGACAGGTACTCGGATGAACTGTGACAGGTTCTCAGATGGACTGTGTGTGACAGGTACTTTGATGGGTGGTGACAGGTCCTCTTTATTGGGGGGGCAATCAGTGTGTGTTGGTGTACACTAAGCGGTAGCGAGATGTTACCGCAATCTCCTTCTCACACACGATAGGTGTGTGAGGAGGAGAACCTGCTAACATCTCGTTACCGCTCTATGTTTACATTTAGTGATTGGCTGTGAAAGGATCACAGCCGATCACGTGGTAAACAACCGCTGGCCAATGGCTGTTTACCAGCGTCGGTGACGAGCAGTGTTCCCGGGAAACACGCCGCCACCGACGTGTACGCTCATGATCGTGCTCATGCGCCGTGCAAAGTGGGGCGGTACCATCTGTGATCGGCCGTGACTTTAGCATGGCCGATCACATGGCTGTTCACCCAACTCGGTGGCGAGCGGTGTCTCCGTGACACGTTGCCACCGAAGGTACAGGACTGCGTGCACACGATCGCATGTATGCCCTGTTTAAATGGACTGACGTCATATGATGCCTGCCCAGAACAAGAGCCGCGCTGCCTGGCCGTGATATGAGGGGCGGAAAGCAGTTAATGGGATGGCTGGTGATGCGGCAGGGACACAACAAGGTGAGGGACGTGGTGGCAGCAGCTGAGAGGATGCCTGCTAACAGGCACTACCATGATGGATCTGAAGTGACAGGTGCTCTTTAAATGTAAGGACTTATTCTTGCTGGTAGTGAGAATCTTTAACCCCTTCCCGACCAGGTTGGCTCCCCTGGGGGAAACAATGTTACCTTACGTCGCTTCACCTTTTGACCACTAGGGGGCACTCACGCACCCGCGATCACTTGTGACAGCGAGAACCAGGATCTGTATGTGTAAACACACAGATTCACGTTCTCTCAGGGGAGAGGAGACAGATCGTGTGTTCATACTAAGTATGAACACTGATCTCTCTCTCCTCCTAGTCAGTCCCATCCCCCCTACAGTGAGAACACACACTAGGGGACACAGTTAACCCCTTGATCGCCCCCTAGTGTTAACCCCTTCCCTGCCAGTGCAATTTATACAGTAATCAGTGCATTTTTATAGCACTGATCGCTGTAAAAATTGTCATTGGTCCCAAAAATGTGTCAAAAGTGTCCGATGTGTCCGCCGCAATATCGCAGTCTCGATAAAAATCGCTGATCACTGCCATAATAATAATAAAAATGCTATAAATCTATCCCCTATTTTGTAGACGCTATAACTTTTGCACAAACCAATCAATATACGCTTATTGTGATTTTTTTTTTTTTTTTTTTACCAAAAATATGTAGAAGAATACATATTGACCTAAACAGAGAAAAAAAAAGTTTTTTAAAATTTGGGATATTTATTATAGCAAAAAGTAAAAGATATTGTTTTTTTTTCAAAATTGTCGCTCTTCTTTTGTTTATAGCGCAAAAAATAAAAACCGCAGAGGTGATCAAATTACCACCAAAAGAAAGCTCTATTTGTGGGAAAAAAGGACATCAATTTTGTTTGGGTACAGCGTCGCATGACCGTGCAATTGTCAATTAAAGCGATGCAGTGCCGTATTGCAAAAAATGGCCTGGTCATTGAGCAGCCAAATCTTCCAGGGCTGAAGTGGTTAATATTTCCAAACAAAATGAAGGTTTCTTTTTTAGAATAATAAGCTGTCAGGTTAGTAAAACAGTGATATCAGAACCAATTCAATCATACAGTCTGTAGTACATAGATTTGCAGAACAATGGAATAAAGGAATGTTCCTGAACTTTGTTTCATATCATGGTTACTGTGAGATTGTGTGAATGCATCAATGCAGTGCATGTTATCTCAGCTTGCAGAGCTTGGATTAATTGAATGAGTTTACCAAAAATGTAAAAATTGCAGAATATACAGCCTAATGCTACATAACTAAGCTCCATTTCATGCTGAATAAACTAAATTATTAATGTATCTTAAATAGAAAACTTTCTTTAGATAGATTTTTACTCCAAAAGTATTTTATTAAAATAAATTTGATTAAAAAAAAAAAAAAATCTGATTTAAATAAAAAAAAAAATCAGAATTTTTTTATTTTTCTTAACTTCTTTTTTTTTTTTTATTATTATTATCATTGATTTTTATCCACCCTGGTTGACTGTCTCTTGTTTTCCCATTGGTACTCATGTCATTCTTAAAGGATTTTGCACTCTTGAAACGACTGACATGCTTTTGACTAGTTTACACTGATCTACTGTATAGGTCAGGGACCTGCAGTCGGGGGAGGCAAGTGAGGCAGAAGCCTCGTCTGCCATAAACCTAAAAATACAAAAACAAAAAAACAAACAAAAAAAGATTGGGGATCGTAGCTCGGCGACCTGGGGTCACAGAAACCCCGAATTTGGAGGGTAGGTAGCCGAAGTCAAGGAGCAGTATCATATATATACACTTCTAGTGATCAATTATGTGACAATCTTTTTGCTTCATTTACATATGTATCCATTATGCCTCGTTATGTGTGAAACCAGAGCTCATATTTTTAAACTCTTGTATTATTAAATCATGTTCTGAGTATTTGCTAATAAAAACATAATTTTTACAAAAATCTTTTTTTGATGATTGCTGCTAAAAAAAACCCACGGGGACTTTCCACAACTTTTCTGGTAAAAATTACTTTGGGGTGTGCCGCTACACCAGCCCCTGTTCAAGTGTCAGGTGATGCTAGAGGTAGCCGAAGTCCTACCCCACCACTGGTCAATTTTGGGCTCTTTCCATCTATGGTGCTGGAGATACAGGGCTCTTTGCGCAGCCTGTCAGAAGCTACATACAGTGCGGCCAGTTTAAATACAAGCTGGCACACTCTGTTGGCAGCGGACTGAGAGGATGAGCTCACAGTGCCTCTCCTCACTTCTTGTCAGAGGCACTGAGCTCTGTGGACAGCTTGGAGCCTTAGACCAGGGCTCGACAAACCCCGGGCGCCAGGTCGCATTTGCGACTAGAATTAGCGACCTGGCGCCTGGAGCGGCACAGCTGGGGTATCCAGTGTCCGTTCGACACCACCCCCGCTCCCGCCGCGATCGCGTTGGGCCGCGCCGGTAATTGAGGCCCCGGCTTTGCGGCCTACTGCAGTCCTATGGTTCCTGGTTCCTTCTGCAATCGGGCGCCCTCTGGTGGTGGCCGTTGGTATGACAAGACATCCATCAATGCTAATGGAGCTTTCCCTACCTGTTTTCACTGCCTGCTCATCTCCTTCCCTTTACTTAGAACCCCCAAACATATATATATATTTTTTATTCTAACACCCTAGAGAATAAAATGGCGGTCATTGCAATACTTTCTGTCACACCGTATTTGCGCAGCGGACTTACAAGCGCACTTTTTTGGGAAAAAATACTTTTTTTAATTAAAAAATAAGAAAACAGTAAAGTTAGCCCAATTTTTTTTATATTGTGAAAGATAATGTTACGCCGAGTAAATTGATTCCCAACATGTCACGCTTCAAAATTTCATCCGCTCGTGGAATGGCGACAAACTTTTACCCTTTTAAAATCTCCATAGGCGTCGTTTAAAAAATTCTACAGGTTACCTGTTTTGAGTTACAGAGGAGGTCTAAGGCTAGAATTATTGCTCTCACTCTACCGATCGTGGCGATACCTCACGTGTGGTTTGAACACCGCTTTCATATGCGGGTGGTACTCACATATGCGTTCGCTTCTGCAAGTGAGCTCGGCAGGACGGGGCGCATTTAAAAAAAATTATTCTTTTTTCTTATATATTTTACTTTTTATTTTTTATTTTTACACCGTTTTAAAAAAAAAAAAAAATGGTGTCACTTTTATTTCTATTACAAGGGATGGGGCACATTTAATTTTTTTTTTTTTTCTTATTTATTTTAACTTTTATTTTTTCACTGTTCTTTTAAAAAAAAAAAAGTCACTTTTATTCCTATTACAAGGAATGTAAAAATCCCTTGTAATAGAAAAAAAGCATGACAGGTCCTCTTAAATATGACATCTGGGGTCAAAAAGACCTCAGATCTCATATTTACACTAAAAATGCATTAAAAAAAAAAAAAAAAAAAAAAATTGTCATTTGAAAAAAAAAATATATAAAATGTCCCTTCAAGAGCTATGGGTGGAAGTGACGATTTGACGTCGCTTCCGCCCTGCAATGACTTGGAGATGGGCGGGGGGCCATCTTCCTCTCACTTGTCTCCATGTCAGGCCAGGGACAGATCCGGATCGCCTCCGCCGTTACAGACGGCCACGGTAAGCGGTGAAGGGCACCGGAGAGCGGCGGTAGGGGGGCCCTCTCCTGCCGCCGATAAAAGTGATCTCGCTGCTAATCTGCTGCAGAGACCACTTTTATCTGAAAGAGAACCGCCGGCTCTTGAAGATACCGGGGTTATGGTAGCTAGCTGCTACCATAACAACGGTATTTCTCTTCAAAGACAGGACGTATATAGTCGTCCTGCGGGAAGGAAGTGGTTAATTAAAATGAATTTATTATTTGTCTTCTCCCTGCTTGGCCCCTTTCACACGGCTGTCTGATCAGGTTCCCCTGTCAGTTTTTCAGGCGGACCTGATTGGATCCTTAGCGAGAATATGGTGGTCTTATGTCCCTGCATGGCAGGAAATAAAAGCAGTCACATTAGTTCTAGTCGTCTCTGTGTAAATTTAAGATTGGTTAATTTTTATATTAAAAATAAAGCTTTGTCGGTCGTTTAAAAAAAAACCAAAAAAAAAAACCTGGCTCCTAACTTTTTTAGCTGGCTCCTAGATTCCAAGCAAATTTGTCAACCCCTGCCTTAGACCAATGGTAAAGCACTATTGGTCCAAACTGTCCAATAAAAATGCTGCAGTAGAGGCTCTCTCCTCACTGCAGTGTCATAGAAGGGGGCATGTGTCTAAAATAGGGATGCACCGAAATTTCGACCGCCGAAACATATCGGCCGAAAATGGCCCTTTCGGCAAAAAGCTGAAAGAGAATTTGAGACTGCAATAATCTCTTGTATCATGTCCGCAGTCTCTGACCATCTCCTGTACCATGTCTGCAGTCTCTGACCATCTCCTGTACCATCTCTGCAGTCTCTGATCATCTCCTGTACCATCTCTGCAGTCTCTGACCATCTCCTGTACCATGTCTGCAGTCTCTGATCATCTCCTGTACCATGTCCCCAGTCTCTGACCATTTCCTGTACCATCTCTGCAGTCTCTGACCATCTCTTGTACCATGTCTGCAGTCTGACCATCTCCTGTACCATGTCCCCAGTCCCTGACCATCTCCTGTACCATGTCCCCAGTCCCTGACCATCTCCTGTACCATGTCTGCAGTCTCTGATCATCTCCTGTACCATGTCCTCAGTCTCTGACCATCTCCTGTACCATGTCCTCAGTCTCTGACCATCTCCTGTACCATGTCCTCAGTCTCTGACCATCTCCTGTACCATGTCCTCAGTCTCTGACCATCTCCTGTACCATGTCCTCAGTCTCTGACCATCTCCTGTACCATGTCCTCAGTCTCTGACCATCTCCTGTACCATGTCCTCAGTCTCTGACCATCTCCTGTACCATGTCCTCAGTCTCTGACCATCTCCTGTACCATGTCCTCAGTCTCTGACCATCTCCTGTACCATGTCCTCAGTCTCTGACCATCTCCTGTACCATGTCCTCAGTCTCTGACCATCTCCTGTACCATGTCCTCAGTCTCTGACCATCTCCTGTACCATGTCCTCAGTCTCTGACCATCTCCTGTACCATGTCCTCAGTCTCTGACCATCTCCTGTACCATGTCCTCAGTCTCTGACCATCTCCTGTACCATGTCCTCAGTCTCTGACCATCTCCTGTACCATGTCCTCAGTCTCTGACCATCTCCTGTACCATGTCCTCAGTCTCTGACCATCTCTTGTATAAAAATGTTTTTAAAAACAGTCACCTTCGGTATCGGTGTTGTTTCGGTTTTCGGGATCAAGGAAGATTTATTTTCTTTGTCGGTTTCGACACCAAAAAACCTATTCGGTGCATCCCTAGTCTAAAGGACACATGCTCCCTTCCAGCCCAGCCCTCCTAACTACAAGAAAAAAACATGTGTTTATGTGTATAAGATTTACATAATCCCATGTTTTTCTCACACAGTTAAGAGGGAGAAGAAGAATGTGCTGCTGCTGAAAATGTGCTGTTTTAATCAAGCTAAATCCTATATTATTATGCTATATGTTATAACAATTTATTTTTTATCTATTTACTGTGAAATTACTGGTTTGAAGTTATCTGCTTGAGTACAGTTTTTGAAAATATATAGTAAATTACCTTTAAAAACAATATATAATAATTATTTGTATATTACTTATGGTAATTAACCACTTGCCACCCAGGCCAATTTTTTTAGCAGACACCCTAGGGAATTAAATGGTGGTCGTTGAAACTTTTTATGTCACACGGTATTTGCGCAGCAATTTTTCAAACGCACTTTTTTTGGAAAGAAACTGTTTCATGGAAAAAAAACCCACTAAAGTTAGCCCATTTTTTTTTTTTGTATAATGTGAAAGATGTTACACTGAGTAAATAGATACCTAACATGTAACACGTTAAAATTGCGCACACCTGTGGAATGGCGCCAAACTTCAGTACTTGTTTTTTTTTTTAACCAGAAAAATCAGTTTATTGAGATGCGAGCAAGGTATATATACACAATTGCATCAGAGTGAAGATAAGTCAAATATATATATTCCAACAGGAAAATTACAAACATTAGTAACCATACAAAACTATACATTAGAGTACAGAGACATATATCTTTTATAATTAGGTGGGGTAAATCCCTTGGTGATCTCCATTCCCAGAAGCTACATCACATAGTACAAGTTTCACCGTCCTCCAGCCATCGATCCCATACATTGGAAAATTTTTGCGGGCGGCCTCTGTGGGTGTATACCATTTTTCTATATGGAAGGGTGTCATTTATTTCTTTTTTCCAATTTTGTAATGTTGGGGGCACTGCCTTAGGGATTTACTTTTCTCGCTAAGAATAATGTTTCATATATAAATATAGCTTGATATTTATCTACATCAGTGTCAGGCAGTAAACCTAGGAGACATAATTTCAGGTCAAGACCCACTGGTGAACCCATAGTATCATGTAGAAACTGTATCACCTGTAGCCAGTAGGTCTGTATGTTCGGGCAGCTCCACAGTAAGTGGTAGAATGTGCCTGGAACCAATAAACACATAGGGCACATGGGACTTCTGGTATGTTGAAACTTCGCCAGTTTCACAGGTGTAAGGTACGTGCGATGCACAATGTTCAGTTGTGTCAGCCTGTCTGAAAGTTTAGGGGTGGCCGTCTTAATTCCCTCCAAGATTTCTACCCAGTCTGGGTTGTCAATTGGGCCTATATCTTGTTCACATAAAGTTTCCCAATTAGCTAAAGAAAAATGGGATCTATGGAGTCTGAGGACATGGTACAGATTTGATATAAGCTTAGTTGGGTCCACCCCGAGTAGAATGTCAAGGACCGGTGGGGTTTCAAGACCAATAGTGGTGGAGGCAATCTGCGCTCTAAGCGCATGTCTGAGCTGTAGGTATCTAAACAATAGTTGATTTGGAAGCGAAAATCTTTCCTTAAGTGATTGAAAACTTATAGGTCCAGTCTCTGTCAGGACATGCGACAGATATATACCATATGCCGCCCAGAGCTGTGGATCAGGTACTGTACTCAGTTCAGGCAGATGGTCATTAAACGACAACGGGGTGTGCGAGTGCATATTGGACTTATTTTTGCTTCTTAATTGCTATGTGCCATACCTTCTGATGATGTTTCAACATTCCCGTGTTAAAGCGGGGGGGTATTACGGTTATATTGTCCCTTTTCTAAGGATTGCCTGGAGAGGGGTGAGCAGCAGGTTCCCTGACCCATCAGACACCAAAGATCTATATGGTTGAGATTCAGAGGTGTTAAAATAGTATATGTGCGATAGTTGTGAAGCCACATAGTTGTCTTGAATATCAGGGAGGGAGCACCCTCCTTCAAGAGCGGGGTTTTTAAGAATAAGCCATGCTATCTTATGCCTACCTTGGCCCCACACAATGGAGTTCAAGATGGCTTCCATTTGTTTAAATACTTTAAGCGGAATATACAAGGGAGCATGCCATACCATTATATAAAATTTTGGGCAACAGAATCATTTTTATTAAGTTGATTCTACCTATGACCCTAATGGTAGTCTCGACCAGGTTTGGGTTTTGGATTTAAGAACCGTAAACAGTGGTTCTACATTGAGGGCCACATAGTCTCTAAGATTTCTGGTAACCTTAACCCCTAGATATTTAATCTCTGCTACTCTCTGTAAGGGAATTTCCGGAGATAAAGCTGGTGGGGGGAATTGATCCAGGGGAAGAATTTGTGATTTTTCCCCAGTTAATTCGCAGACCAGAGTATTTACCCATTTTCTCTATAATGCTCAGTGCCGCTTGTAATGAGGGACCCTGATCAGCTAGATAAAGTATTGTGTCATCTGCGTAAAGGCCTATCTTTTCCCAAGAGTCTTCTCGCCTGCGGCCTATTACGTCTGGGCTCACTCTAATGCCCCGTACACACGGTCGGACTTTGTTCGGACATTCCGACAACAAAATCCTAGCATTTTTTCCGACGGATGTTGGCTCAAACCTGTCTTGCATACACACGGTCACACAAAGTTGTCGGAAAATCTGATCGTTCTGAACGTGGTGACGTAAAACACGTACGTCGGGACTTTAAACGGGGCAGTAGCTAATAGCTTTCATCTCTTTATTTATTCTGAGCATGCGTGGCAATTTGTCCGTCGGATTTGTGTACACACGATCGGAATTTCCGACAAAGGATTTTGTTGTCGGAAAATTTTATATCCTGCTCTCAAACTTAGTGTGTCAGAAAATCAGATGGAAAATGTGTGATGGAGCCTACACACGGTCGGAATTTCCGACAACAAGGTCCTATCACACATTTTCCGTCGGAAAATCCGACCGTGTGTACGGGGCATAATAGCTATGGCCAGGGGTTCAGCTGCAAGGGCATACAATAGAGGTGATGGAGGGCAGCCCTGCCTTGTGCCCCTCTCTAGGGGAATTTGCTCGGATAGCCACCCGTTTACAAACACCCGCGCCTTTGTGGTCTGGTAAAGAAGCTGTAGCCATTTTATAAATATTGGGCCAAAACCATAACAACGCAGGCATTCCCATAAGGAGGCCCATTCGACAGAGTCGAACGCCTTGGCTATGTCAAGGGCCACCACCACCCTAGTTCCTGCATTATCATGGTGGGCCTAAAGGTTCATAAATAATCTCCGGATGTTCATTGCCGTGTTCTTCCCCGGCATGAACCCAGTTTGGTCCGGGTGGATCAGAGAAAGGATTACTGTATTTAGTCTAGAGGACAGGCAGGATTTTAGCTAATAATTTAAAGCGGGGTCCACCCACACCGCCAAAAAAAAAAAATATTAAAAGCCAGCAGCTACAAATACTGCAGCTGCTGAATTTTAATACATGGCCACTTACCTGTCCCAGGGTCCAGCGATGTCAGCAGGCGACGCCGAGAACCCGCTCGGTTCTCGGCAGCTGCCGCCGCCATCCTAGGTGGGGGAATCAGGAAGTGAAGCGTTGCGGCTTCACTTCCCGGTTCCCTACTGCCCCGTCCCATGTGGTCCCCGCTCTCTCCTGGGAGCTGCGTGTTCCCAGCCGACAGCGCGGTGGGGACGGGAAGAGGCGTAGACTCCCATGGGAGTCTATGCCGGAAGTGGGTGCAAATACCTGTCTTAGACAGGTATCTGCACCCCCCTCCCCCCTGAAAGGTGCCAAATGGGACACCGGAGGGGGGGAGGGTTCCGAAAAGTGGAAGTTCCATTTTTGTGTGGAACTCCGCTTTAATGTCTACTGGCAGTAAGGATATGGGACGGTGTGATTCTGGATAGTGAGGGTCTTTACCTGGTTTGGGGTGGACTATAATCTGGGCTTCCTGCATAGATGGAGGGAGCATACCCAGCTCAAATATTGAATGGAACAGGGTCTTCAACTTCGGAGTGAGTGTTTCTGAGTATGTGGTGTAGAATTCCAGAGGTAGTCCATCCAACCCTGGGGCCTTAGATTTAGCTAATTGGGAGATTGCTGTATCAATGTCCTGAGTAGTTATGGAAGCCTCTAGTACCTGGATTTGTTCCAAACTCAGACGTGGAAACTGTATTGTGTGCAGGTATGCTTGAATCCCTTGGGGGGGGGGGGGGGTGTAATTACATTGGGAACTATATAGTTCCCCATAAAATCCTAGGAACTTATTGGCCACCAGTGGGGGGTCTGTGACAATCGTTCCATCTGGCTCAATCAGGGATACTACTATTGGTGGCTTGTCTTCTAGGTGTGCAAGATAAGCCAACATTTTCCCTGCCCTTTCCCCATATTAGTATACTCTAGTCTTACAGAAAAACAAACGCTGTTTGGCTTTTTCCATACGTAAACCGTGAAACCACCCGTTTTTGCAATTTGACTCTGTTGAGATTGTCAGGAGAAGGATTGGTATTATACGCACAGGTTACATGTTTAGAGTTACAGAGGAGGTCTAGTGATATAATTATTGCTCTCGCTCTAACATTCGTGGTGTATGTAACCTGTGTGTATCTGGCTCTGATATTAGTCAGTGCCTCACCAGCCACTGACCTCACCGCATGTCCCTGGTATAGGTATTGGAAGTAGGAGATGTAGATAACATTAGTGTGGTAGCAGGCAGTGATCAGACATTGGTTTCAAGGCAAACATGATTACTTCTACACACCTAGTAGGTGTGGGGTTTTTTTAGTTTTAAACTAAGGACTATTTTAAGGGAAGACGTTGTGGTTCTCAGTACAGTTTGCAGCAAAATGTATTGCTGGGCTTAAAATAAATTTTATAAATGTTTTAGAATTAATCATAAGGATTTTATGGCATAAATATTAATAAACATGTAAGTGTAAACTGAGGCAGGACAATGACTCTGACAGATATGTATCGCCCTCTCTTTTATTTCTCTGGGCTTTGTACTACAGAAAGATCTTTAATAGCCTATGACAAAGCCTTCCCTCCCTTCGAACTGGTTTGGTTGCTGGAAGTCAGCTCTTTGTATAATCCCAGGCTGATTCACTTAGCGGGCTTCTGAACCAGAGGTGATTTTAAAGATCCTAGAACACAACTGCTACCAAACAGAAGGCATCTCTAGATGCTTGCATGCTAGCGCACCTTACCGTTTATGCATCATGGGTGCCTTGAATCCCAGTCTACTCTGATATGTAACTATTGTCCAGTTTGCTTGGTTTGGAGCATGGCCATTTCCTGGCCTGCATCATCCTTCAGTGCTCTGTGAATCCAATGATGCTGTCCAAAACAGTAATGGGTTAAAAGACTGGAGGAGGGAAGAAGGCCAGACTCCTAACTAGGGAAACTGGTTGATGGTCATGTACTAGAGCAGCCTTGATCAACCTTTTTACCCCAGAGGGTAAGTGGTCAGTGTTGGACAAAATTGCATGCTTACTGAGAGCTAAAAGATTGTTGTTATGCTGCTGACTCTGCCAAGGGCCGTTAGACCTGGTACAATGCAGGCTCCTACAGATGGGATGGTCAGCCAGCCACGGCTCAAGGAACCCCATGGCAACACAAGGTGAAACCCCAGGGTTCCACCAACTCCTGGTTGAGATTGGCTGTACTAGAGCATCCTGGGAATAAGTGTACTTAATACCCTAACATCAGATATTTTTTTCACGTTGAGTGCTGCATGCTAGGTAATGTGTAAAGACCTATTCTCAACAGTGTGCTACGGTAATGCGCATTATGAGCAGTAGCGCAATCCAGTACCATTCATTCTGAATGTCACCCCTGTATACCTTCCTGGCTGGGGAAAATGGTGCATGCACAGATTTAGTCTGTTGTGATGCTTTCAGCAGCCTATTCGAGTGAGTGGGCCACTTTATTGCATACATGACGTATTGCACTTGCTTTTAGTGCACCATGATAGACCTGAGTGGTGTGAATGGGTCCTTAGTGTAACATATACAGGTATTTATTAACTCTGACAGACATCACAACACTCCCTCAGACTTGGGCTTTTCCAACCGGGGTACTGCAAAGAGTCCCCAGGGGTGATGACATACAGCCTATTACAGTCATGTCATATGAGGTTTATTCAGTTAACTTCTGTGTACAGAATTAAAAATTAATGACACCCCCCATTAAACCACCAGTTGCATGTACATTTGCACATTTTCAGACTGCAGCTATCAAAGGAAATCAGTGTACAGAAAAACATAATGGCTACTATTATTGACCTCCCCTGAAAATGCTTGTAGGCTTGTTTTCATGTTGATCTTGTGGCTTCATCACATCATACATCATACCTGTTCTGGGTTAGTGTAATAATTGTATTAGCATGACTGCCAGCAATGGTAGCTTGCACAGGCTTACTTTAGGCTATCCTTATATGAACGTGTCAGTTGGCTGACCACTCTCAGTGGATCAATCTACTGGCAGGTTATAAAGATTGTGATATGTGGCAATTTCTGCTGCTGTTACTCCTCTCACCCCTCCCTATTCCAATAAAAATGGATCTCCAAACAATTTTACAATTGTGATTATGGACTGTTTTACACTGCAATGGTGCTGGAGGCTGTCTGGACCATACCTGCATGTCCTACCACACTCCTGTAACTATGGGTATACCTTCACTCGTATTGTTGTCTATAGTAAGTATAGTTGAGGCCACAAACACTCTATGGTTCATTTACTGAGGTCTCAGCCTGTATTAAACATGGCATTCAGGGAACGTGTGCTAAAAGAGGTATGTGGAATACCACTGCCTTTGTCTCTGAATCGAATGATTGTTTTGACAAGTGGTTTTCATGGATGGTTCTTATACATTTTTTCATTGTCTGCTCAGTTTAACAATTGGATGTGCTTTTAAAAAACCCTGTCTCTTTGTCCTGAATAGGTAACGTGAGAGTCTCTTTTATGTGGGTCCTGCATGTCCTTTGATAACCTTTTTACTGTCATTTTTTTTTCTTTGCCCTCACACCAGCATTCAGTTTGTAGACAATGTTTCCCAGAAACTACTGTTCAAACTACCAATGGCTCACTGCTTATTCTAAAAGTCTTCACAGCTCTTGACGTCAAATTTCATGGCAGCCTATTGATTAAAACTGCTTCCCCAGTAATGTCTTTAGGTTTCCTGCTCTAGGAGTTTTAACCTTTTTTTTTAGGTATGTAAAAGTAATGCACTGGTATGGTCCGACCTAACGCTGAACAGAATCCAAGTAAGAATCTGCAATAAAGCTAGATTCACGCTGTTGTGTTGCGTTAGCAAATGTACAGTGGGGCAAAAAAGTATTTAGTCAGCCACCAATTGTGCAAGTTCTCCCACTTAAAAAGATGAGAGAGGCCTGTAATTGTCATCATAGGTATACCTCAACTATGAGAGACAAAATGTGGAAACAAATCCAGACAATCACATTGTCTGATTTGGAAAGAATTTATTTGCAAATTATGGTGGAAAATAAATATTTTGTCAATATCAAAAGTTCGTCTCAATACTTTGTTATATATCCTTTGTTGGCAATGACAGAGGTCAAATGTTTTTTTGTAAGTCTTCACAAGGTTGTCACACACTGTTGCTGGTATGTTGGCCCATTCCTCTATGCAGATCTCCTCTACAGCAGTGATGTTTTGGGGCTGTCGCTGGGCAACACGGACTTTCAACTCCCTCCAAAGGTTTGCTATGGGGTTGAGATCTGGAGACTGGCTAAGCCACTCCAGGACCTTGAAATACTTCTTACGAAGCCACTCTTTCGTTGCCCAGGCGGTGTGTTTGGATTATTGTCATGCTGAAAGACCCAGCCACGTTTCATCTTCAGTGCCCTTGCTAATGGGAGGAGGTTTGCACTCAAAATCTCACGATACATGGCCCCATTCATTCTTTCATGTACACAGATCAGTCGTCCTGTTCCCTTTGCAGAGAAACAGCCCCAAAGCATGATGTTGCCACCCCCATGCTTCACAGTAGGTATGGTGTTCTTTGGTTGCAACTCAGCATTCTCTCTTCTCCAAACACGACGAGTTGTGTTTCTACCAAACAGTTCTACTTTGGTTTCATCTGACCATATGACATTCTGCCAATCCTCTTCTGGATCCTCCAAATGCTCTCTAGCAAACCTCAGACGGGCCCAGACATGTACTGGCTTAAGCAGGGGGAGATGTCTGGCACTGCAGGATCTGAGTCCCTGGCGGCATAGTGTGTTACTGATGGTAGCCTTTGTTACGTTGGTCCCAGCTCTCTGCAGGTCATTCACTAGGTCCCCCGTGTGGTTTTGGGATTTTTGCTCACCGTTCTTGTGATCATTTTGACACCACGGGGTGTGATCTTGCGTGGAGCCCCAGACCGAGGGAGATTATCAGTGGTCTTTTATGTCTTCCATTTTCTAATTATTGCTCCCACAGTTGATTTCTTTGCACCAAGCTGCTTGCCTATTGAAGATTCAGTCTTCCCAGCCTGGTGCAGGTCTACAATTTTTGTTTCTGGTGTCCTTTGACAGCTCTTTGGTCTTCACCATAGTGGAGTTTGGAGTGTGACTGAGGTGGTGGACAGGTGTCTTTTATACTGATAACAAGTTCAAACAGGTGCCAATAATACAGGTAATGAGTGGAGGACAGAGGAGCCTCTTAGAGCCGGTTCACACTAGGACGACTTGTCAGGTGACTTAGCCGCCTGACAAGTAGCGTCCCGTTCTGTACAATGGAACTGTTCTAATCGGAGCAACGCAAGTCGCTCCGACTTAGAAAAAGGTTCCTGTACTACTTTGAGGGCGACTTGAGGTGACTTGCATAGACTTCTATATAGAAGTCGTTTTGCAAGTCGCCGCTGCAGTCGTGTTCAAGTCGTCTGAGGCAGTCGCGCTGGAAGTCGTGCTGCCTCAGTGTGAACCGACTCTTAAAGAAGAAGATACAGGTCTGTGAGAGCCAGAAATCTTGCTTGTTTGTAGGTGACCAAATACTTATTTTCCACCATAATTTGCAAATAAATTCTTTCAAAAATCCGACAATGTGATTGTCTGGATTTGTTTCCACATTTTGTCTCTCATAGTTGTGGTATACCTATGATGACAATTACAGGCCTCTCTGATGGTTTTAAGTGGGAGAACTTGCACAATTGGTGGCTGACTAAATACTTTTTTGCCCCACTGTACATTGATGTGCCTTGTGTTAAGGCTGCCCAGTCTTTTGAATGAGCTGCCTAACATATTACAACACCTTCAAAAAAGGTGTTTTTTGGAGGTGTTAACAAATCTTAACAAAGCATTTTCCCGATTCTATGCAAAGTTTTTTGCTCAAGCCGACAGCTGTAAAAAAAAAAAAAAAACCCAAAAAAACAGGCAGTCTGTCAAGTTTCACAACATTCCTCAGCCTGAGCTTACTATAAACACTGTAACGTTTTATACTTTAGATCAAAGGAATGAACTTCTGTCTGTAAATGAGGGAAGTTCAACCACTTCAACCACCAAAGACGAAACCTTTTTCTGACACTTGTTGGTTTCAAGTTAAATCATTACTTTTTGCTAGAAAATTACTTAGAACTTTAATGAATAAAAAATAAACAGTAAAGTTAGTCCAATTTTTTTGTATATTGTGAAAGATGATGTTACGCCATGAGAATCGTGATATTTCTTCTAAGCCAAAAAATCGTGATTCTCATTTTTCACAGAATTGTGCAGCTCTACAATGTACTTTAGTGTATTCATGGGCATTGTGTTGTGCTGCAACGCATGCCCATTGGTTCCTCAACGCACTTGGTCATGCATCGCACCAGAGTGCATAACACACATTACCACGACGTAATGGTGTGAGTGGTGTGTAAGAAAAGCCTTACAATGTGTATCATTCACCTGAAGGGGATTGCTTTTCTTTCTCAATAAAATAACAATTAATTCATGGAGATTTATGACTGTGCTTGTGATTTGCCAAATGTGCAATTTGGAATGGTTTTCTGTAGGTCACAGGAAGGTTAAAAGTTGAAAACCTGTGAATTAGGTCACAGTAGACAAACCTTGCCAAATCATAATTGCCCTGAAATAGATGTCAGGGAATCCCTTACTTAGCATACAGTGGAAGTGAGTATGCTAGATTATATAATTTCGATAATTTCCTTTACCAGCAATACAGATAGACAAGCAATACCGAATGTTTGCCAATTATGACACAATGACATCCTGTTTGTTTTGTTCTTTTTATTATACCAGGCTATTCCTCAATCGATAGTTTGATATAGGAGTAAACAACGTATAATACGTAGTAGTTCCTTAACAAAACAAGCATTCTTTTATAGCCATGTTATAGCATCCAGTTATATCAATGTTATGTGATAAGGTTCCCATTTCTTCAATAGGAACCATTATACCAAGTCATCTGACAGTGCACCTGGGTGCCATGCGTCTACTTCCTGATGTGGGGTCCATCAGAGAGACAATTCTTACAGGGACAGTTATGACCACACCAAATAATTTTTTTGTGGGTTTTGGGCATATTGTATTTTTTGAGATGTGGTAAACTTTATTTTTTATAAATGTTCTAGTAAGTATTCACATCTGTATGCTGTCAATGGGGGGAACTGTTGTCTCGATTAAATGATTCATTTTTTTTATTTCAAAAGCTGATCTGTGGTATTGTAGATTACAACATTTCTAATGTGCAAAGTGTGACACAGTATGAATTTTATATACCGGTTATCTGACCCATTTTGACAATAGAGTTAAGTGAAGTAATGCAGTCTATACACGGGAGGATGATTTGATCTCAACACACTCCCAGCTTTGCAGCAGTGGCTGTATACAGGGCATCTGTCATGGTCAATTGCTACTCTGTTGTTGCAAGCAATGATCAAAAATATGGTGTATTGCTTGCAATGATTTTCCATAAGTTCCATACAAGTCAATGTTTTTTTCTTACAATGACACTGTACTCAATCCAGGAGGTGTCATTGCAGGTTGCACTTTTTGTATATTTATATTTTTTATTTATTTAAGGTATTTAAATAGCTACTTAAATGTGCATATACATACAGGCAGTCCCCGGGTTACACACAAGATAGGGTCTGTAGGTTTGTTCTTAAAGCGAAGTTCCACCCAAAAGTGGAACTTCCGCTCATTTGTCCCCCCCTCAGAAGTGAGACTGAATCTGCACTCTCCAGCTTTAGTAAATAAACCTCTTAGGGCCCTTTCACAAGGGGGATCTGATCAGGTCCGCCTGTCAGTTTTTCAGGCGGAAGGTCCATGCATTCTTATGGGCCTGAGGGTGTAAAAACAGATTTGTGTCTGTTTACACCCACCTACCTCCAGGTCTGATCAGGCCCACAAAAAGAAATGGTGGAGGACTGCGTCCTCTTCTTTTTGAATGGACCGGATCTGAGACAGCTGGCTGCAAACAGACAGCAGAGTCCGTTTTTACTCCTGGTTGCCCATATAAAAGAGCGGGGTCTGTCCGTGTCTGCACTGCAGAAACTGAGCAGACGCAGACCTGTCATCCACCTCGAATGGCAGGCGCCAGTGCGAAAGGGCCCTTATATTTATAAATGAGTGTGACATAAAACTGCATTAAATTAATAAAGCTGTTCTCTTCTGTATCCATTTTATTGGTGGCAAGACAGACTAAATGTTTCAATGTAATTAAGGTGATTATATTAGAGCTGTTTTTCCAATCTGTGGCTCTTCTTCCTGACTCCCTGTTAGTATTTGAAATATGTTCTCAATACATATACAATTTCCTAATAATTACACATTATTAATTATCAAATTCCTTGATGAAAGATGTAAACGCTAGTACACTATTGTACCAAATGATTACAAGAGCCAGAATCATTGTTCCCTGCAGTCATTTTATTTAAAAACATAACAAAATGACATCTGTGCCAGATGATAAAAGTAATCTGCAAATTACTGAAAGTGAGCTGAATTCTTGCATAACTTTAACTCCGCTGTATTTATTTAGATAAAAGGATTTATAATTAGCCTACATATTAAACTCAAAACTTTTAAACAAAAATTGTGTTATATTTTCATATCTTAATGCACTCACTGGCTGGCAACATTGTAGGCTTAAGGCTCTATTTACTTTTGGTGATTTGGAATCACAGGCGTAATTGCCGCGTTTCAGCTCGCAATTTCAAATCACGTGGCAACAACTGCAAAATGCGCACAGCACATGTAGTACCCTCTAGTAGTGTAGGTGCTAGAGTTAGGGTTTTTGTTAAGGTTAGGTAAATTTAGGCAGGCAGGCCTGTTTGTTTTGATCTGGGTTGGGAGTGACTCAGGCAGAGCTGGGTGACTCACAGGCAGCATCCCTGAGAACTGCCTCTTCTTTCCAGAATGTGTTGGAGGGCAAATGCATCTGTTGGAGAGACTTCTGAGGTCCACAGATGAGCTCAGATGGGTTTGGACAGGAGTCTGTACCCACATGAGTTTTCCTGCCAGGAAGCTGTTAAAGTAGACAACTAATCATAGGCAGTGGAGGCCTTTCCTACCCCGCAGCTACATGTATCCATGCCTCCACCAGCTATGATTGGATGTCCACTTTGACAGGCTCCTGATTGGATAGCTCAGGGCTCATGTCCATACACACTTAAAGCGGAGCTTCAGTCATTTTTTCATCTTTCTGTCTATTAAATCTTTTAAAGATTTAATAAAGATAAAGTCTATTAAATGCCTTTGTTGTTTTAACTTTGGATAATAAAACATTTTTTTTTTCTGCCAGTAAATACCTTATACAGCCCACTTCATGTTTCCTGTTTGGTAAAAAGTCTAGGCTTATAATATCATGCACAGCTCTCTCTCACTTTCAAGAGAGTTTGCCAGGAGGGGAGGGGGATGAGTCATAAGAGGGCCAATGAGAGCTGCAGAGCTGGAGGTGGGCTTCTGTGTGTCTGTGTAAATCCAGGAAGTGAACAGGCAGCAGCTTCAGCTGCCCACAGTTAAAATGGTTGCAGCCAGACTCAGGGGAGGGAGATTTCTGCAGCATATTTGCAAGTACAGAATCGCAGCATATATAAAATAATACGCAATGTGGTTGGAGGGAAGCTTCAGAATGGCAAAGATGTTTTTATTACAAATTATATGAGCAGACTGCAGTTCCTCTTTAAGCTCATCCCTACTGAAGTCATTTAGAATTCACAGCAGGTTAACCCGATGCTTTTGCATTCCCATATACTTCTATGGGGAGAGAAGCAATTCTGAAGCAATTAAATGCTCATCAACACAGGAACGGTGTGCATTCATGCTTTGTTACAGGCAAGGTGATAGGGTGAGTAGGGTTCCTTGAATGCTGTGACACCTGTAGACACCAGTGGTCCGTGGTTCTAGAATCTCTAGCTCTACTTCAAGCACCTCAGTAGTGAGAAGTGAGAAACTTCATTGAACACAAAGGCCAAACAGAACCTGTATATACAACCCCCCTATAGGTTTTCTCTGTTTCCTTATGCTTAGACATTAGTGTGGCTGTGGACTTTGTTTATAATAAAGAATATGTTTTTTGTCTGGGGGAATTTCCTTCTAACAAAGCCTTTTTACTTCAAAAAGATCAAAACGGCAATATCTTTTTAACAACAGACAGTATATATGGATATTGTGGAAACGATATGTAAAGCAGAATTACAATCATTTATTTACTCAGTGCTGCACCATAGCAATTGCAGTATATACTGTATACAACAGACTTTAGACCAGCATGCAACATTCCACCTGCTTCAACCCAGACAGAGCCCCCCCAATTTTCCTTTACAATTAAACCAGTAGGTTGTGCATGCGCAGTGAGACAGCAATGATTGAGGTCAAACAAGGCCCCGTCCTCTGCACAGCCCAGCACAGCACTCCAGTGAGCACTTGAGGGGCAGAGCCGAGAGCCGGTGACTGACAGTCCCATTGGGAAGAATTTTCTTCAGGCCCTATCTCAGGAACAGGAAGTGAGAGAAAATTTACCAGAATTAGGGGAAATCCTTTTTTAAAAACTTGTCACCAGAACAAGTGTTCCCAGTTTGTAGACTTTCCCCTTGTTCCTGCTCAGTTGACAACTGTAATGTTATGAAATTCCCATCACTTTCTTTCCTGTTGATAATTTGCTATGCATAACAGAGTGTTAATCTCCCTAGTAGGCACAGACAGCAACAAAAACAATAAAAACCTTGCAAGGGATTTTAACCTTCTACACCCATCTTCAACTAAAAAATGTTTGGCTTTACATTGATTTCAAATACTGAGAAAAAAACAAACATTTCTTAGTTGCCTATTGATGTTCCTTGTACAGATTTGTTTGTCTTTTCTTTTTGTTGCACTTACGCTTTAAAAAATACCTGGGCTAAATTGGAGCTGTAAGGCTCGATTCACACCTATGCATGTTGCTTTTGAGCGTTTTTGGAGGTTTTTTTTCATGCTTGCCACGTTTTTGAGCCGCGTTTTTGCCGCGTTTTTGCCGCGATTTGCGTTTTGCGTTTTTTTTTTTTTTTTTTTTTTACAGTTTTTTTTACAGTCTAAAAAAAATGTAAAAAAAAATTAAAAGAAAAAAAAAAAACCCGGCAAAAACGCACCAAAAACGCATCAAAAACGCTGCAAAAACGGTGCACTTGCGTTTTTGATGCTTGTCCATTGAAATCCATTACATGCAAAACGCTGCATTTTGCATGAAAAAAAGTCCCCGACCCTTTCCAAAAACGCAAAGAAACAAAAAAGCATTGATGTGAACATGTTCCATAGGAACCCATGTTAAAAAATTCCCGTGCATTTCTGCAAAATGCAAAATGCATCAAAAAACGCGCTAGTGTGAATCGAGCCTAAAAGCTTTGTCAGTCTGGGTAAAGTTTTGTAGATTTCCAGAAGGATAAAACTGAAAGTGTAGAAAAAAATGAAAGTGAAAGACCAGTCACTTGGGTCAAAGGTTATTTGTTAACCTTTGTCATAATAGCTTAGATTCCCAGACACTCCAAGACAATTAACAGTCTGTTGGCTTTTATTTTGTTTTATTGAGGGAATTTAACTTGTATGGGGTATGGGAAATATGGGATGCCCAGTAGAATAATAGCAAAATTGCTAGGGACAACTATATACACTATTTGTACACTTCTCCAGACTCCCGCACAACTCTTCCTTGCAGATTATTGCGCGCGCTCTCTCTCTTTCTCTCAGCAGCTAGCACATGGTTAGGCCTGACACTGGCTCAGACTGGCCTTAGGAATTGCCCTTTGCAGGCAGGGCCTGTGGGCCCCTGTAGTGTAGCAGAAACTATGAAAGTCTCCTTAGTGCTAGCTCTCCTGACAGATGGACTACTGCTCCCAGTCAGCCCTCTTCAGGCCCTGCCAGCCCTGCTGGCTGCAGCTGCCTGACTTCACTGCCCGCAACATCACAGTCCACACTACTGGCTTTGCACCCATCCCAGGCTGCACACTCAGAGTCCTCTCAGGCGTGCCTCCCCAGTCCTCCTGACTGTGCATCTGTCAGAAACCATGAATCAGACAGAGACAGCAGTACAGTTAAATCACACTTGTTTAATAATAATAAAAAAAGGTAAACGAAGTAAACTTAGTCAAAACATAACAAGAGTTCAGGAACCGGAACGGATAATCAGACAAGCCAAAATGTCAGGGAGCCAGAGATGAGCGTAGTAGAACAGCAAGCAGGATCTGCAGCCATAAGGAATGTCAGCCAAGGAAGTCTTTAACAGGAACACAGGAGAGCTTCTCTGGAGATGTGACCAAGGTGAAGGCAGAAATGCTCTGGGCTTGACGGCTAAATAGGTAGGATATCATCAACAGGTGAGTCACTGTGGAGATATAGAAGCTGGCAATTAGCCAACAGCTGAGCAGCCAGCTTTGAGAAGGAAGAGCTGAGCCCAGCCCTGACAGTACCCCCTCCTCAATGACCCCCTCCCCCTCCGAGGACCACCAGGCTTGAGGGGAGAACGTCTATTGAAATCACAGTGGAGGACAGGGGCATGTACGTCCGAGGATGAGACCCAAGAGCTTTCCTCCGGACCGCACCCTTTCCAATGCACCAGTTACTGTATGCGCCCACGGAACCTACGAGAGTCAACAATGGACTGTACTTCATACTCCTCATGGTTCTCAACCTGTACAGGGTGAGTACGAGGCACCGAGGTGGTAAAGCATTCGCAGACCAAAGGTTTTAATAAGGAGACATGAAATACATTCGATGTACGCATATTAGAAGGAAGGTCTGATGCGTAAGCCACTGGGTTAATCCTGCAAAGAATACGGACAGGCCCAATAAACCAAGGTGCGAACTTCAGAGAGGGAACACTAAGTCGGAGGTTGCGAGATGACAGCCAGACCCTGTCCCCAACCTGGTAGGAAGGTGCAGGAAGGTGTCTGCGGTCAGCATGGAGTCTGTACCTATCATTAGCATGTCGCAAAGCCTCCAGGACTTGTGCCCAAGTGGAACGAAGACTCACAGAGATGCTTCTCTAATGCTGGAATACTCTGTGGAACAAAGGAGTCAGGCAACATGGGAGGTTGGAAACCATAGTTCGCCATAAACGGAGACAATCGGGAAGCAGAATTCAGGGCACTATTGTGAGCAAACTCTGCCCACATAAGAGTTCTGACCAGTTATGATGGTCAGAAATATAGCAACGTAGGAATTGAGGACTGATTGGCTCGTTCTGCGGCCCCATTAGACTGCGGGTGATACGCAGAGGAGAAAGCAAGCTGAATTCCCAACTGTGCACAAAAGACTCGCCAGAACCGGGACACAAACTGACTACCCCTATCCAAGACAATCATCTTGGGTAGCCCATGTAAGCGAAAGATCTCCTGAGCAAAAATGGAAGCCAGTTCCTTAGAAGTGGGCAACTTCTTAAGTGGAATACAATGGGACATTTTCGAGAACCGGTCAACCACCATAAGGAAAACTGTGTTGCCCTGGGAGTTGGGTAACTCCACAATGAAATCCATAGACAGGTGGGTCCAGGGCCTCTCTCCATTGGGTATTGGTTATAGGAGGCCCACTGGAAGGTGTCGTGAAGTCTTATGCCCCGTACACACAGTCGGATTTTCCGATGGAAAATGTGTGATAGGACCTTGTTGTCGGAAATTCCAACCGTGTGTAGGCTCCATCACACGTTTTCCATCGGATTTTCCGACACACAAAGTTTGAGAGCAGGATATAAAATTTTCCGAGAACAAAATCTGTTGTCGGAATTTCCGATCGTGTGTACACAAATCCGACGGACAAAGTGCCACGCATGCTCAGAATAAATAAAGAGATGAAAGCTATTGGCCACTGCCCTGTTTATAGTCCCGACGTACGTGTTTTACGTCACCGCGTTTAGAACGATCGGATTTTCCGACAACTTTGTGTGACCGTGTTGGCCCAAAAGAGTTGATTCTTCCCAGGGTGGCCAGCAGCCTTGGGAGAATGGTAAGTCTGGAGCCCGGCAGTACGGAGACTCTCTGGGACAAAGCAGCGGTCACAAGGTTTCTCAGGAGGAGCATGGACCTGAGCAGCAAGAATTTTGTCACCCAAAGGAGAAGTGAGACTGGTGCGAACAGTAGCCAAAATACGATCAGGAGGAATCACAGGAACCGGAACCGACTACAAATTGGAAGTGGAGGAAAGAGTCAGCCCTTACATTCTTAGTACTGGGTAAGAATGAGACAATGTAATTGAAACTAGACAAGAAAAAAGCCCATTGCGCCCTTCTGGGAGAGAGGCGTTTAGCCTCAGACAAGAATGTGAGATTCTTATGGTCAGTAAGAATGAGAACCGGCACAGTGGTACCTTCGAGGAGATGTCTCTATTCTTTCAGGGCTAAAATGATCGTCAACAGCTCTCTGTCACCAATCTCGTAATTGCACTCCGCAGGTGACAATTTCTTGGTAAAGTAGCCACAAGGATGCATAGCGCTCTGAGGTAGGACGTTGAGACAGAAGGGTGCCAACTCCAGTCTCAGAAGCATCAACCTCAAGGATAAAAGGTAACGTAGGATCAAGGTGTGTCAACACGGGAGCAGAAACAAAGGCAGCCTTGAGACTCTCAAAGGCCTTAATGGACTCCGGAGACCAACTCTGTGGGTTACCTTCCTCTCTGGTCATATCAGTCAGGGGCTTGACCAGAGACGAGAAGTTACGAATAAACTTCCAATAATAGTTGGCAAAGCCAAGAAAATGCTGCAGAGTACGTAAGCCCACGGATTGGGGCCACTGTAGGACTGCTGAAAGTTTCTCTGGGTCCATCGAAAAACCAGCAGTGGAAATGACATAACCCAGGAATTTAAGCTGTTCACTATGGAATTCGCACTTCTCCAATTTACAATAGAGATTGTTCTCTCTTAGTCTGAAGCACACGACAGACATCTGTGTGGTGGCACTCCAGGGACTTGGAAAATATGAGGATATCGTCAAGATAAACCACCACACATAACTGCAACAAATCTCGGAGGACATCAAGCTTCGTGAAAAACGTTGCTCCCTTGAGGCGGTCAAATAACTCCGTAATCAACGGAATCGGATAGGCATTCTTAATCGTGAAACGATTGAGACCCCTATAATCAATACAAAGTCTCAGTTCACCACTCTTCTTCTTCACAAAGAAGAAACCAGCACCAGCAGGAGACGAGGATTTGCGGATGAAACTTCAAGAAAGTGCATCTGCAACATACTCCTCCATGGCCTTATCCTCCAAGACCGAAAAAGGGTAAACCTGGCCACAAGGGGGTATGGCACCAGGTTGAAGATCAATTGCGCAATCATATGACCAGTGTAGAGCCAAACTGCTGGCTTGACCTTTGACAAAATCACGGTACTCCTCTGGCAGTGAGGAGAGTGAAGAGGTGCACAGGACCTTGACTACCTTCTGGAAGCATGTCTTGCTGCATTGTGGCACCCAGGAAAGAACCTCAGCACAGAGCCAATCAAAAGAAAGGTTGTGCCTCTGTAACCAAGGATAACCAATAACCAGCGGAAACTTGGGTGAGGAAATAACTTGGAATTGGATTATTTCATGGTGAAGAACCCCTACGGCCATGGACAACGGAACAGTCTCATGAGTCACATGGGCAGGCTGTAGAGGTCTCCCATCAAGAGCCTCAATGGCAAGTGGAGTGTCACGCAGCCGCAGCGGAATCTAGTGCTTCGATACAAAGGCAGCATCAATGAACAGGCCTGCAGCCCCAGAGTCGATTACAGCCTGTATCTCGACCGATGACTCAGCCCAAGAAAGGGTGCCTGAAACCAGGGGCTTATCCTACTGGATAACAGGAGACAAAACAACGCCACCTAAAGTCTGCCCGTGACAGGACCTCAAGGTTCGGGCATTCCCTGGACGGGTAGGACAAGACTTCAAAAAGTGACCTACCTGGCCATAATAAAGGTGCAATCTCTCGCTCCTCCTAAGGGTTCTGTCATCTGCAGAGAGACGTGTGAAGGCAAAGTGCATGGGTTTATCTTCAAAGACCAACTCTGTACCAGGAGGCATGGGAGATGAGGGAGGCAAGGGTGGGACTGCAAAGTTCGGAGACAAATGTACAGGAGGCTTCCGCAAGCGCTCCTTAAAGGAGAGTCTTTCTGTGAGTCTGGAGTCAATGAGGATGGCAAACGTGATCAACTTCTCCAGCTCAGTGGGTATATCTCTGGCTGCTAGCTCATCCTTGATGGTATCCGAGAGACCATGAGAAAGCAGCCACGAGGGCCTCATTGTTCCAAGCAACCTCTGCTGCCACAGTACGAAATTCAATGGCGTAATCGGCAGCAGTTCTCGTACTCTGATGGACATGAGGCACTTTGCAGCAGAAGCAGAGCGTGCAGGAATGTAAAAACCCTTTTAAAAGAAGCCACAAACTCGGGGTAACTCGAGACAACAGGTTATTGTGTCTCCCATAGAGGGTTTGCCCAGGCCAAGGCTCTCTCAGAAAGCAAAGATATCACAAAACCTAATTTGCTTCTGTCCGTGGGAAACGCCTGGGGCAGCATCTCAAAGTATATCTCAACCTGGTTGAGAAACCCTCTGCATTGGACTGGATTTCCCCCAAAATCGCTGGGGAAGCGGATCGGAACCAGACATACCTCTTATAGAGGTAATACTCGAGGCGGGTGCCTGCACTGGAGCAGCAGCAGGGATGGCCTGCAACACAGGTTGTACTGGAGCAGCCACAGTGGTAGATTCCAGGTGAGCCGCGCGACTCAGGAGTGTTTGTAACGCCATGGCAAACTGATCCATGCGGTGATCCAGTTCATCCAATCTGGAAAAAATATTACCAACAAGTGGATTGACTGCATCTTCTGAATTCGTGGCCTTCGCCTACAGTCAGAAGCCATGAATCAGACTGGGACAGAAGTACAGTTAAATCACACTTGTTTAATAATAATAAAAAAAGGTTAACAGAGTAAGTGTAGTCAAAACATAGCCAGATTTCAAGAACCGGAACGGATAGTCAGACAAGCCAAAACGTCAGGGAGCCAGAGATGAGTGTAGAACAGCAAGCAGGATCTGGAGCCAGAAGGAATGTCAGCCAAGCAAGTCTTTAACAGGAACACAGGAGAGCGTCTCTGGAGATGTGACCAAGCCGAAGGTAGAGATGCTCTGGGCTGGACGGCTTAAGTAGGCAGGACTGACTAGCAGGATATCATCAACAGGTGAGTCACTGTAAAGTGATAGGAGCTGGCAATTGGCCAACAGCTGAGCGGCCAGCTTTGATAAGAAAGGGCTGAGCCCAGCCCTTACAGCGTGTCACTCACCAGCCCTCCTGGCTGCAACCGGTGGTTCCCTCCTGAAGACTTGCCCGGCAGTACTAGCTCCTGCTGTCCTTTCTGACTCCTCCTGTGCCACCTGTTTAGATCCTTCATGAGTTCTTGAAAGGCTCCATCCTGCACCAGAGTCCCAGGCCATAGGTCACCCCCCCATTTCAAGGAGGCTTGCCCCCTACCAATCCTAGTTGGGGATTTGTCAGGGCTCCCTGAGACATCCCAGACAGCTCCACCTCTCTTCCCCTCCTCTTCTTCTAAAATCATCTAGAAGACAGAGGGAGGTAACAGCAAAGTGATGCTGTCTGTGAGTCATAGCTGCTACTCTGAGCCACTCCCAGCCCACACAAACAAAAAACAAACGGGCCTGCTTAAATTTGCCTGCACTACCAAAAATCCTAACCTCTAGCACCTACCTATGTGTTGCTACACGTATAAAGAAGTGCCTGAGTGCAGATATACATATAAACTGACTTTGAGTGAACTATTTAAATTTGTCTGAAATACATTAAGGATGTGATAAAGTGGTAGTAAACCGCTGTGTGTGTTTTCGCATCGCATATTAGCACATTTTGTGAAACTTACCTGAAAATTAAGCCCTCCAGCAGCACGCTGTCACCGCTGAGAGGGCTTCCATCTGAGCCTGGTCTTCGTTCCAGGTTCGCGTTCGGGAGCCGCCGCTTATGGCACTGGACTCTGAAGGAATGTCCACCCGTGCATCGGTGATGTCACCAGCTGCATGTACAGTAACTATCTCCTAAACGGTGCACGTTTAGGAGATATTTGCAGTACTTATGGGTAAGCCTTATTATAGGCTTACCTATAGCTAAAAGTCAGAAATGGGAGTTTACTTCTACTTTAACCGCTTCTGGACCAGCCGCCGCAGTTTTACTGCGGCAAGCTGGCTCCCCTGCGCAAAATCACATTACTGTATGTGATCTCGATGGGTCCGGATAGCAGGCGCGCAGCGGGGGTGCTGATGCTCGTGGCCGGTGATCGCGATGACCGCCGGCCACGAGCGATCGTGACCAGGAGACACAGAACAGGGACGAGTGTGTGTAAACACACACTTCCCTGTTCTGTTCTGACAGGAGAGACAGATCGTGTGTTCCTATTAACTAGGAACCACGATCTGTCACTTCCTGTAGTTAGTCCCTCCCCCTTCAGTTAGAATCACCTCCCAGAAAACACACTTAACCCCTTCACCGCCCCCCCTAGTGTTAACCCCTTCACTGCCAGTGACATTTTTACAGAAATCAATGCATTTTTAATAGCACTGATTGCTGTATTAATGCCAATGGTACCAAAAATGTGTCAAAATTGTCCGATGTGTCAGCCATAATGTCGCAGTCACAATAAGATCGCCGCCATTACTAGTAAAAAAAATAAAAATAATAATAAAAATGCTATAAATCTATTTCCTATTTTGTAGACGCTATGTCTTTTGCGCAAACCAATCAGTATACGCTTATTGCGATTTTTTTTTTTTTTTTTTTTCCAAAAATATGTAGAAGAATACATATCGGCCTAAACTGAGAAAAAAATAGTTTTTTCTAATATATTTTTGGGGGATATTTATTATAGCAAAAAGTAAAAAAAAATGCTTTTTTTTTTTTTTTCAAAATTGTCGCTCCTTTTTTTTGTTTATAGTGCAAAAAATAAAAACTGCAGAGGCGATCAAATACCATCAAAACAAAGCTTGTGGGGAAAAAAAACTTCAATTTTGTTTGGGTACAACATCGCACGACCACGCAATTGTCAGTTAAAGCGACGCAGTAGCGAATCGCAAAAAGTGCTCTGGTCAGGAAGTGGTTAAATACAAGAACTTAATCCCTTTACAGCATTTAGGATTTCAGCATTTGTAGTTAACACCTAACGTGATTGAAAGGTCTTATTTATTATTTTATTTAAAAAAAAAAAAAAAAAAGTTATACTCGCCTGCTCTGTGCAATGGTATTGCACAGTGGCCCCAAACAACCTCTTCTGGGGTTCCCCATCGGCACTCTGGGCTCCTCTTGCTATGGGGGTTATTTGCAGCCGGGCACAGTGCTGAATCGAGAGAAGACTCAGTTAAGTGTTAGGTGGGGGGGAACAGACAGTCCAGTGCTTTTTACCTTAATGCAGAGAATGCATTAGGTCAAAAACCATTAGGGCTGATTCATGCCGGCCCTGCAGTGCATTGTCTCACACTGCACTGATAAAAAGTACTGCCGGCAGTACGTGCCACACACACACACTACCACACGCACACATAGGAGACAAGGCATTTTGACTTGTCCATGTGGTGGGACTGCACTGGCATAGCCACCCAATGCAGTCCCACAACATGTGATGTGACAACCCCTTTTAATAAATATGTCAGTAGTGTACTTAATGTGTTCATGAATAGCTAATGCTTTTGTAGCAAGCCCCAATGTCAAATTTAAATATTCTATGGCAAGACCTAATTATATAACCTGTAGAATGTTTGTTTTATTTTTTTGAACAGAAAACAAAAATCTGATCATGTTTTCTGTATACATATTTAGGTTTATAACCTAAAACATGGTCAGCATGCACAGTCCCCAGTCCCAACCCCCCCCCCCCCCTTCCTCCACTGAATCTAGGCGTTTGTTCCCTGCTGACACCTGTGAAATTTGAATTTGATGCATCTGGGCATTGCTCTGCAGGGTTGCATTATTCATTTATAGGTAGTTTTGAAATGAAAAGACTACAAGTCCCATCTTCAACCATGGCAGAGGGACCTGCAGTTCTCAATGACTCACAAATTCCGTGACATCACCACACTTGTATTCCATTGGTTCTTCCTCCAGCTCTGTAGCTGAAGGTCCGTACCTTAGTAAAAACTTGGATGGTTTTTCTGACGGAATTCCACTCAAGCTTGCCTTGCATACACACGGTCACACAAAAGTTCTCTGAACTTTCGACCGTCAAGAACGCGGTGACGTACAACACTACAATGAGCCGAGAAAATTAAGCTCAATGCTTCCGAGCATGTGCCGAATTGTTTCCGAGCATGCGTAGGAATTTTGCATGTCGGAATTTGTACAGACGATCGCATTTCCGGATAGGAACTTTTCCCGAACGAAAAATAGAGAACATGCTCTCAATCTTTTGCTGGTTGGAATTCCGCCAGCAAAAGAACGATGGAGCATACACACGGTCGCATTTTCCGACAAAAAGCTATCATCATCATTTTGCTTTTTGCAGTGTGGGTGCTCTTTGATTGTTCCTCAGCCCCCCCCCCCCCCCCCCCCCCAAAAAGGTGGAATTTTGCCTTTAAAAAGGAAGGGGTTATTATTATATTGCTGGTAACCTGTGATCCATGTAAAATTTGGGATTTTATTAAAACATTCCATATATTGTATCCCATTTGGGTTTTGTTGTTAAGCCTTTTTTATACAGAATTGCTTGATTCTACTGTATATCCAACACTCATTGTTTTTCAGAATGAATTATTGATCCAAATGTTCGTTTTATAAAACCGATTTTTCCATAGCACAAGATAAAATGGAATATAGCAGAAATGTATATGACACATCTGGCCTCAATAAGTTAGACAGACAAAGCTGTCTAGGTCAGGGTGTGTCAATTACTCTATACTGACCCAGTGTCATGAGAAGGTCTACCCGTTGGTGGCGCTACCGGTCTCTTGGATCGCAGTACCAGTGTCCATCAGCAGGTGTCTTCCAACACCTAGGACCTGCAGTAAGAGGTCTTTCCTGCTGGTGGCACTGTTGCATCCTCGGGCCGTAGTACCGGCGTCAACCAGCGGGTACACTCTGGCAGTGTGGAGCAAACAGGTCACACTGCGCTCAGCTGTAACGTGAGGTCAATTACCACAGCCTTACAAATACCCGGCAAGCCCTCATAGGCTTGCCTTGGTCTCTCTCTCCCCCTGCGTTCTGACCTTGCTGCCTGTTTGACCTTGAGCCTGCTATCTGCCTTGTCCTGATCTGATCCAATCCCTATCCTGAGGCCTTCCTAGTCCTGTCCCTTCTGTTCCTGGCTCCCTTGGATCCCTGCCCTGAACCCCATCCATCCATCCTCTCCTTGTCCTGTTCAGGTTCCCGTCCTTACCCTTCTGCTGACTTCCCTGTGTATGACCTTGGCTTGGCTTGTTTACGATTACGGTATCTCCCTTTACTTATATATATATATACATTGTTGTTTGTAGTGGGTTGTTGTGTGGGTTTTTGCACTGTTTGTTCCTGTCACTTATCACTTGTTAATAAACACCATTTCACTTACATGTGTTTCTGGTCTCCTCTGTGCAGTCCACACAGTCTGGTCAATTAGATACCGTGACAGTAGACCAAGGCCATCCCTGACCAGACGTGGCTGCACTGAGAAACCGTCCTGTTACGGTGGGCGCGCAAAATGGACTTTGATGAAATTGTCTATTATTCACTGCTGGCGGCAGAGGATAATGAATATTGCCGTCAGACTCTTAAAGATTGGACCCGTGACCAACTGCTGGAAACGATCCGAACAGCCCATTTACTAGTAGATCGGGGTCATGCGTTATTTGAGGATGTTCAGCCTTTGATCCAGTTGTGTGCAGAGTCGGCCTTGTCATGCATTCCCGAAGGTAGTGACGATTTCTCCCCTCCTTTCAGTTGTGACCAGGTTGAATCCCTGGTATGGTTGTTAGAGGATGATCCGGCTTTCTTTGATGAACATTATTCCGCTTGTTCCCAGCAGGTGTTATCCGATTGCATTTATTCAGTACAATCTCTGGTTAGTCAGGCTGTGTGTGAATCAGCATTTGTTCAACCTGTGCTGCAGGCATGGTCAGATCTCCTGTCTTTAGCTAAGCCACAATACTTCAGCCCTGCCATTAATCATCTGCCTTCCAAAAAATCTATCTCCCCGTCGCCTATGGCAACCTCAGCTACAACCCAGTTTAATCAGCTCCCTACCAAATACTACCACCCAGTCTCCAAGTGTCGCACCTTTCCTGCCTTCAATCCACCTGTCTCTTCTCCTCCACCTGTAACAGTCCAACAAAACCCTTTTCTAGCTACAATTCCTTGGTCTTCCTTCGATCCAGCTACCTTCTTTTCTTACAGCCCTGCACCTACATACAAAACTGCACGGGCTAAACCAAAAAAGAAACGAAAATTCTTCCCGACCCACACCATCTTGCCAGTAACCCAACCTGTTCCAGCTTTGCAGTCTGACGTTCCAGCCTTCCAGTCTGCTGTTCCAGCCTTCCAGTCTGCTGTTCCAGCTTTGCAGTCTGCTGTTCCAGCTTTGCAGTCTGCTGTTCCAGCCTTCCAGTCTGCTGTTCCAGCCTTCCAGTCTGGTGTTCCAGCTTTGCAGTCTGACGTTCCAGCTTTGCAGTCTGATGTTCCAGCCTTCCAGTCTGATGTTCCAGCTTTGCGGTCTGATGTTCCAGCTTTGCAGTCTGATGTTCCAGCTTTGCAGTCTGGTGTTCCAGCTTTGCAGTCTGAAGTTCAAGCTTTGCAGTCTGAAGTTCAAGCTTTGCAGTCTGAAGTTCAAGCTTTGCAGTCTGAAGTTCAAGCTTTGCAGTCTGATGTCCCAGCCTTCCAGTCTGATGTCCCAGCCTTCCAGTCTGATGTCCCAGCCTTCCAGTCTGATGTTCCAGCCTTCCAGTCTGATGTTCCAGCTTTGCAGTCTGACGTTCCAGCTTTACAGTCTGATGTGCCTGCCTCCCAGTCTGTCGTCCCGATGCCTGCCTTCCAGCTCGATGTCCCTGCCTTCCAGCCTGATGCCTTGCAGCTTGTCTTCCAGCCTGATGTCTTGATGCCCACCTACCAGTCTGATGTGCCAGCTTCCCAGTCTGATGTGCCAGCTTCCCAGTCTGATGTGCCAGCTTCCCAGATTGATGTGCCAGCTTCCCAGATTGATGTGCCAGCTTCCCAGCCTGATGCCTTGCAGCTTGTCTTCCAGCCTGATGTCTTGATGCCTACCTGCCAGTCTGATGTGCCAGCTTCCCAGTCTGATGTGCCAGCTTCCCAGTCTGATGTGCCAGCTTCCCAGTCTGATGTGCCAGCTTCCCAGTCTGACGTGCCAGCTTCCCAGTCTGACGTGCCAGCTTCCCAGATTGATGTGCCAGCTTCCCAGATTGATGTGCCAGCTTCCCAGATTGATGTGCCAGCTTCCCAGATTGATGTGCCAGCTTCCCAGATTGATGTGCCAGCTTCCCAGTTTGCTGTCCCAGCTTCCCAGCCTGATGTCTTGCAGCTTGCCTTTCAGCCTGATGCCTCGAAGATAGCTTCTCAGTCTGATGTGCCAGCTTCCAAGTCGGATGTTCCAGCTTTCCAGTCTGATGTTCCAGCCCTCCAGCCTGATGTTCGGGTGTCTGCCCCCCAGCTCAAGTGTTTCCTGTCGTCTGCTGCCCAGCTCAAGTGGTTCCTGTCGTCTGCTGCCCAGCTCAAGTGGTTCCTGTCGTCTGCTGCCCAGCTCAAGTGGTTCCTGTCGTCTGCTGCCCAGCTCAAGTGGTTCCTGTCGTCTGCTGCCCAGCTCAAGTGGTTCCTGTCGTCTGCTGCCCAGCTCAAGTGGTTCCTGTCGTCTGCTGCCCAGCTCAAGTGGTTCCTGTCGTTTGCTGCCCAGCTCAAGTGGTTCCTGTCGTTTGCTGCCCAGCTCAAGTGGTTCCTGTCGTTTGCTGCCCAGCTCAAGTGGTTCCTGTCGTCTGCTGCCCAGCTCAAGTGGTTCCTGTCGTCTGCTGCCCAGCTTAATGACTCTGACATGCCAGCAGTACCCACTGTCCAGGTTGATGTACCCGATGCCCGGCCTGATGTGCCCTCACCTGTCCAGTTGAAGGCCATGAACTTTGAACAGATACACCTTGTTGGAGCGTCCGGAGGCCGCTCCTTTAGGGGGGGGTACTGTCATGAGAAGGTCTACCCGTTGGTGGCGCTACCGGTCTCTTGGATCGCAGTACCAGTGTCCATCAGCAGGTGTCTTCCAACACCTAGGACCTGCAGTAAGAGGTCTTTCCTGCTGGTGGCACTGTTGCATCCTCGGGCCGTAGTACCGGCGTCAACCAGCGGGTACACTCTGGCAGTGTGGAGCAAACAGGTCACACTGCGCTCAGCTGTAACGTGAGGTCAATTACCACAGCCTTACAAATACCCGGCAAGCCCTCATAGGCTTGCCTTGGTCTCTCTCTCCCCCTGCGTTCTGACCTTGCTGCCTGTTTGACCTTGAGCCTGCTATCTGCCTTGTCCTGATCTGATCCAATCCCTATCCTGAGGCCTTCCTAGTCCTGTCCCTTCTGTTCCTGGCTCCCTTGGATCCCTGCCCTGAACCCCATCCATCCTCTCCTTGTCCTGTTCAGGTTCCCGTCCTTACCCTTCTGCTGACTTCCCTGTGTATGACCTTGGCTTGGCTTGTTTACGATTACGGTATCTCCCTTTACTTATATATATATATATACATTGTTGTTTGTAGTGGGTTGTTGTGTGGGTTTTTGCACTGTTTGTTCCTGTCACTTATCACTTGTTAATAAACACCATTTCACTTACATGTGTTTCTGGTCTCCTCTGTGCAGTCCACACAGTCTGGTCAATTAGATACCGTGACACCCAGCATCTCCATCTCTTCCCTCACCTCTCTACATAACGTTGTAGCTGCAGGGCGCGAGTGAAGGGAATGCTGTAGAGTAGGGTTTCTCAACCAGGGTTCCTCCAGAGGTTGCTCGGGGTTCCTTGAGCAATGACCATTTTCTGCTTCTCAGATAGGTTCCCACCATTGATCTTTTTTAGCTATCTCTAAGGGGGTAATTCTTCCCACATCATGATTAAGCGTACAATAGTTTGAAACGCGTTAACATCTTGCTCCTGTCGCTGTGTTGTATGATGTGGATTTTGCTTCAATAAAATTTTGAATTTTTTGGACTTTCCTACTCCAGTGTGCAGCCATCCTATATGTTTGATAACTACAAGTGTACGAATTCTTCTCACTGTCCATCACACCAATGTAACATGAGATGTAGCTATAATAATTTTTAGCAGGGATTCCCTGAGACTAGAAAGTTATTTCAAGGTCACCTCTGTGTTGAAAAGTTGGAGAAAGGTGCTATAGAGTGTCTTTTAGATTGAAAGCTCTACGTTTGCTGGAACTGGTAACATTACATCTAAAATAGTAGTCACCAGCAGCAGCCTTAGGGCCTTTAATCTACACAAGGGAATCTTTTACAGGTAAATAACATGCATAGACCTGGACCTGGATCACTAACTGGTGGCACTGTGGTTCCCAGAGTGAAAGGGTGTTTTTCTGTTGTCCACCAGTGGTTGTCTTTCAATTGCCAGCAGATCCCAGTAATCGGTCTCCATCTGATGCTGGCTGCTGGGAAGGTGTGCCTCAGTATTTTGCTTGTGTGCCTTGTACAGTACCTGGCTATTGATGACCTTGATCTTGTTTCCTATCATGATCCTGTTCCAGTACCTGCATCCTGTACCCTGTTACCTCATCTGCTGCCCTTGTTCCCAATCCTAGTTCTTGTCCCCCTTCTTGATCTGTCTCCCTGGTTTCTCCTTGAGTCTCCTCTCTTACCTTGCTTATCTGTGCTCTTTCCTTCATTGTATATATTGTATTATAATTGGGTAGCTAATAAAGTTTTTTTGTCACTTGTTCATGTTTATTTTAATTTTTACTTCATTATTATTAACTCTTACTTTAACCATACACAGGCTGGTTCACAGACTGGAACTACACTCTCCCCCTAAATAATTAAAAGTCAACAAATACTGTAGCCGAACTTCCTCTCAGATCGCTGTGGCGATCTAACCAGAAAGGGGAGCCGATACCTGTCAAAATCGGGTACCAACAACCCCCCACCCCCCCAAAAAAAGGAGGAGGAAGAGTTGAACTTCCCCTTTTGGGTTACAAACTGGTCACCCCTTCTGTTTTCTAACACCCACACTCAGTATCCTAACACATATAGTCTGATGGAAAAATATTTGTTGAAATGAGGTCTGGCAGGGAACAGGGTCTCTTGAAGGGTGGAAATATTAGATAACTTTTTTAATTCCTTAAAGTGTTTGTAACCCTAAAAAAAAAAGAAAAAATAGAAATGGATCCTGTTCCTTTAAAATATGTTATACAGCACAGTACTTGTGCTGTGTAATTTGGCCCCTTGTATTACCTGAAATACCCGGCTGGTTCTGCCCTCCCCTCTGTAAACTGACCACAGTGTACCATGGCTGCTGAGCCCTGACACTGGTCAGTTTACGCGTTTCCATCATCCACTGCTCTTCTCTGTCCTCCCCCTCCCTCCCTGCCTGTTAGCTAGTGACAATGCCGCCCCCTCCTGCTGCTAAAATAACAGTGTCTTCTTGCTACAATGTCATCTGTTATATCAAATGATATGTCCCAGTGTATGTGTTTTTGTAAAAAATAAGCCGCTGTATATCTTGTTTTGTAGTAGAGCTCATGTGAGCGGCCTCCTCTCTCCTCCTCCTAGCTGACGTCAGCGGGGGATTCTCAGCCCCTCCCGCTGTAGCTGTCAGGCTTGGAGAGGAGCGAGGCGGCCGGTCACGTGAGCACCGAATGGTGCTACAAAATAGGCTATACAGCGGCTTATTTTTTTTTACAAAACACATACACTAGGGCACATCATTTGATATACCAGACGACATTGTAGCAAGCACATGCTGGCTTAACAACCACTTTTAAGTGTCAATATGGTTTTAAATGCCAAAGAGGTAAAAGCATGAGCAAGCTTTTTTTAGTTTTAACAGTTTCAGCAGCAGAGGCAGTGCCGTTGATCCAGAAAGCAGTGGTCAGGACTAGGTGTGGTCACGTTGCTGATAGACAAGCTACAGGATTGTGAATCATCAGTGACAGTGAAAGCTGTGCCCCCTGCGGCATTTATGCATCTCGCTTTAGTGAGAGCAGGCATGACCTACATGAGTCTGGCAACTCTGTTTTAAATTTAGGAGTAATGCAGCATTGTTGCCACACCATTACAGGAAGCTGCATCAGGTGGAATTCACTGATAGGATCAGAAGATATTTGTGGGGCTAACGGAAAGCTGTAAGTGTTGATGCACCTATAATTAATTACTACAGCACATATATTTTTTATGGGAGGCCTTAGTTCTACCTTAATCTCATCTTAATCAGTAAGTACAACCTAACTTTAAAGCAGGTATATACAGTACTTCATGGTGTCTTCATGTGTTTAACTGATATCCACATGCATGGATTTCAGTTTCTGTTCCTGTGTGTGTTCTCTTCCCCTCAGCATATAATAGCAAATCAAGTCTGATCCAAAAAAAACAAAGCTCCATAATTCAGTAGAAGAGTAATCTACAGCACAGTGACTAAGGTTGACACATCCGCCCAGCAGCACTAGGGTCATTGCTTCGGATCCCAACCACGGCTTTACCTGCCTGGAGTTTGCATGTTCTCCCTGTGCCTGTGTGGGTTTCCTCCGGGTGCTCCGGTTTTCTCCGACACTCCAAAGACATGCTGGTAGGTTAATTGGCTCCTGTATAAAATAGCCCTAATATACCTGTATTTATCGGCGTATAACACGCACAGGCGTATGACACGCACATTCATTTTAAGAGGGAAGTTTCAGGAAAAAAACTTTAATTTGAAATAAGGAACTTTGAAGCAAAATAAGGGTCAGTGCCCATCTGCAGCCTCATCATTGCCATCAATGCCCATCTGCAGCCTCATCAGTCCACATCAATGCAGCCTCATCAGTCCACATCAATGCAGCTTCATCAGTCCACATCAATGCAGCCTCACCATTGCCATCAATGCAGCAGCCTCACCATTACCATCAATGCAGCAGCCTCACCATTGCCATCAATGCAGCAGCCTCACCATTGCCATCAATGCAGCAGCCTCACCATTGCCATCAATGCAGCAGCCTCACCATTGCCATCAATGCAGCAGCTTCACCATTGCCATCAATGCAGCAGCCTCACCATTGCCATCAATGCAACAGCCTCACAAATTGCCATCAATGCAGCAGCCTCACAATTGCCATCAATGCAGCCTGATCGATGCCCATCTGCAGCCTAGAGGGGACAGGGAGGGGGGTGGGACGAGCGCAGACAGATTACACACAGTGAGAATCTCTTATGATAGACAGAACAGTGGTCCAATGGCAGCCCAGGAGACGGAACTTCCTATTACAGAGGCCGCCAAGTAAACAGGAGATTCTCACTGTATGTAATCTGACGGCACTTGTCCCGCCCCCCCTCCCTGTCCCCTTTGAAGCAGCTAAAATTGAAGTAATGGCGTATAACACGCACACATTATTTGTAACCGATTTTCATGGTGAAAAAGTGAGTGTTATACGCCAATAAATACAGTATGTATGAATGCGAGTTAGATTGTAAGCTCCTTGAGGGCAATGACTGACGTGAATGTGATTTATTTATATATATATATATATATATATATATATATATATAATGTATGTTGGTGTGTGTAAAGTGCTGCGTAAAATGACGGTGCTGTATAAGTACCTGTAATAAATAAACACATACCGTATATACTTGAGTATAAGTCAAATTTTTCAGCCCCTTTTTTGGGGCTGAAAGTGCCCCCCTCGACTTATACTCGAGTCACCGCCGTCTGCCTACATGATCAGCGTGTCATGCAGGCAGACGGCGGCCAGCGTGTGCTACATACCACTCGGCAGCCTCTCACTGTTCCAAAGCCGCGCCGCCTCCTCGTCTGTGATAGGCAGTCAGTGTACAGCCTATCACGGACATTCTCTCATCCTCGTCCATGGTATGAGGATGAGAGAATGTCCGTGATAGGCTGACTGCTGGGAAATGGAGTTTTCTACCTATCATGGACGAGGAGGAGGTGTGGCTTTTGAACAGTGAATGGCCGCCGAATAATAGCACACGCTGATCGGTGCAGAGCGACACACGGAGGCATGCACACAGACACATACACACAGACACATGCACACAGACACATGCACACAGACACAGGACACAGGTATATATACACATAACACATGCACATATACACAGGTACATGACACATGCATATATACACAGGACACAGGTACAGGACACATGCACATATACACATGACACATGCACATATACACAGGACACATGACACATGCACATATACACATGACACATGCACATATACACAGGACACATGACACATGCACATATACACATGACACATGCACATATACACAGGGCACATGACACATGCACATATACACAGGACACATGCACATATGCACAGGGCACATTACACATGCACATATACACAGGACACATGCACATATGCACAGGGCACATGACACATGCACAGGAAACATGCACAGGACACAGGGAGGTATACAGCTGCAGATGGGCATTGTTGACCCTCTTTTTCCACTTACAGTAGATGCTGCATTTCTCACCCTCGTCTTATACTCGGGTCAATACGTTTTTTCCCATTTTTTTGTGGTAAATTAGGGCCTCGACTTATACTCGGATCGACTTATACTCGAGTATATACGGTAAATCTTCTCTGTTATGTGGGATCTATGCTATCAAGCCGCATGACGTAGTATAACAGTCAGGCTTTCAAAGCACTAAGACCATTTTATCAAAAAGCTGTAGAACTATATTAATATATTCCAAAAAGCAACTTGTATATACTATATACATTAGATGCCGTTTAATTTGGGTAATATGCTGATAAAGTGTATTGTAAGGCATTGTACATAGACATACAACGGTACAAGAAATGCGTTCAGTATCGAAAAGGTGACCTGGATCATCTTTTAGGACCACAGCAGTTATGCTGATACTATTTTTTTTTTTTTTTATATTAGACTTGGCTCATTGTTGATGAAAAACTGAAGTGCTGAGCAGGCATGCAGTTGCTTTGTATGTGCATATCAAGATATAATATTCCATTTGGATTGGAGATTATCTTTAAATGTGAAGTATGGCAAATATTGGAAGGAGATCTTTCACTGCCAGAGCACTGAGGCTTTGGCAGCCTCAGTGCTTTATATTTTTAACTTTTATATTACTGGACATTCTTATTTTGGTATGATTTTTTTTTATCCCCCTTTATTTTTTTCATGGTGCATTCATTGGAAAATTAGCTTAATATTTACAGAGGTGTATACAAGAGTAATTTTAGACCTAAGAAGGTTTGAAAGAAAGAAAAGAAATGTTGCATCATTTTCATTAAATAAAGCAATAGATTTGCTGTACCGCGAGTTCAACAAAAATCAGAACTATGACCTAATTTTGAAGTTTTATCAAATTTTGAATTCATATTGCTTGTGACGTTGTCTGTTTAGTCTAGTGTGTTTAAAAGCTTTCCTGTATTTCTTGAATACAGTATTATTTCCACTTATACAGAGTAAGGACAAAATTGATCCAACTGGGTGGGAAAAAAACTCTCTGCAGTGCTTGTTCTTGTACTTTTGCATATTCTTCCCTTTTGCAGTCATATTTATATAGCAATGAGATATTTTTCCTTTTTTCATATTATAGGATTCATGTCTCCAGTGACCTAGAATTTCTGCTTTGTTGATAGGTGACCACAATCTCAAACAGTATTTAAGATTGGAATACAAAAATTGGACTGAAGGGTGCAATTGACATTAAAGAAAGTTTGTGCTGACATAGGGTGTTATTGCTGACCTTCTAAATGCCAATCGCCTGGCTGTTTCTGTGCATTCCTGACGTTGAACAAGAATGGCATGGACACTGAACAAGGAAAACAGTGAAGTCAGAACTTCTTGTTTGGTTTGTGGTTTAAGAAAGTATTGAAAAACTATTATTTGCATATCAGCTAAGTGTTTTTAAGAGAGGTTAGCAATTGCAGAATTCTTATTTCTCTCAGCACAGGTTTCCTTCCTGGGTCTATTTTACGCTACTAAAGATACAATAAAAGTTAGTGTAAAAGCACCATTCATGTCAATGTGCCTTATTAACGTATAAGAGTTGTATTATAAAATATGGTGTATGATGCGTTTAGAGTCTGCTCAAAGTAGAAGTCTAGACAAAACCCAACTAAGCTTAAACCTGCTGCCTCCCCCATTCTAAGCCATATACTAACTACCCTGTAAAGAAAAGATTATATATACTTGCCTAACCTAAGGGTTCTTTGGTCTGATCACGTAATTGGCTCATAGGGCTGGCTTCAGGGGAGAGGATGTACAGCGGACAATGGATGCCCCATAACAAGTCTATGGGTCCCCCATTATGCTTTTTCCAATTATTGGCCTTGACATTAGAGCCCTGTGAAACAAGAAGTGGACCTTGGTCAAGAACCTAGATAAGTCATTTCTGTACAGTAGAGGGGAGATTTGCTTAATATAGTGAAAATCAAAAATGCAGATAAGCCTATTTACTGAGGTGGTGGCATTAAGTCTTCCAGTACAAAAATACCTGCATCACCACTTGTAGGTCCATGGATCATTTGATGTTTCCAATGGCCCCCTAATCCTACCAAGAGAACTTTTAAAAGTCTGGTGGACTGCTTCTTGAGCTCACATGGACACTGTTTATCATGAGGTGTTTTCCTTTCTAATGCATCTTAAAACCTAACTCCAGTATTATTTTTAATATTGTTATTGAAACCTTTGCAAAGATTAATAAAAACTGCAGTTTTTGTTGCAGTGCTCACCCCCACAGACTCGCCACTCCAGTTGCCCAGTACTGATCGTCCCTGGTTTGACTAATACCCTGTGCCATTCAGCCCATTTGCTGTGAGCACAAGGTGTCAAGGCTCTGCTCCCTGGTGGTGGATCATTGGGTCACCATGGACTCGCAGAGTATGTGGTATAGAGCAGGGCCATATGATGACATTGCATCAACCCACCACTGGAAGAGGACCCATGATATAATGAAACTGGACTAAAGACGACTGAATACAAATATGTATAATTTTTCTAAAAACAGTGAGAGGAATTGGGCTTTAATTTTTCTTAAAATGTTTACCACAAATTTTTTTTTCTATTCTTTTTCACAGCTTTTTCAGCAAAATGCTTTTTTTGTTCATCAATTTCCCACTTCTTTATTTCTCTGGTCTGAGAACAATTTATTTTTACTAACATTGTTTCATAAATGCATCACACTGTGCATTTATTGCACTTTTCTAGGGGTGAAGGCTGTGGAAGTCTAGTTTAAAGCCCCACAGTAGTATTTATTCATTCAACCCCCCGGCCCTGTTCTCTCCCTCTGTTTACTTCCTGCATGGGGCCTTCTTCAGATGTCCCTGTTGCTGCCTCAATGATGTGGACACTTCCTATTTGAGAGCCAGTGGTGCAGTCCTTTCAGGAGCTAGGAGAAGACTGATGTCAGCAGAGAAGAGTCGAGGGGATCAGCAGTCTCAGGGGCCATCACAGCTTTGGTTTAGTGATCCGCTCACCTAGAAAGGTGCCAGTTTGGGACCTTGATGGAGAAAGTAGGGGAGTATGACTGGCTTTACAAGGCAGGAAATGAAAAAGTCCTAGCTGGAGGAACCCTTGAAAGAGATTTCTGTTCTCCGGGAATCCCTGCTAATAATTACTTTAGCTAAAGCTCACAGTACATTAACGTGATGATCAGTGGGAAGAGTGCTCCCTACATTTGTGGTCAGTAGGTGGAATTCCCCCTACAGATAGCTAAAACAAATATCCTGGTTTCAGTGGTTACTTATTTAAAGGGTAGACATTGCTTATTACTCAAGGAACCCCTAGCAACCTCTGGAGGAACACTGTGGTTCTACTAAAACCTGGCTAAGAAAGGCTGGTGTAGGGAATGGATAAAACTTCTGTCAGTTCCCTTCACTTCAGACCCAACAGAAACCAAGATGAACTTTTTCCAAAGTGAGGGAAATTCCCTCTTAGACAGTTGTCACTGGAAAAGGTAGTCCCTATTCGAAGACAATTCAGAGTTTGGATTTTCCCTTACTTTTGACAGTGATCACCTGGACAAACAGAGAGGGTGGATTTTACCAGCAGCAATGCCAAGGCTAACTGCAATAAAATCCTAACAGAGGTTGAAACCCTTCTCTACTCCTCCTAAACTTAAAAAAAGGTTTGGCTTTAGATCCAGAGCTTTAAATCTAGAGTTGTCCCTTCATTAATTTCTTTCCACATATAGATGTCTTGAGTCATTCAGGTAGATGATGGCCAGGTCATTCAACCCAATTTCTGTCAACCCAGGCTGTCATGGACCTGCTCTTTGTGGGATGTCATCACAATGACCTGGACTCGCAGTACAGCAAAGAACGTCACTCAACTTCATGTGGACAGTGTTCTGTGCTACAATAAAGATCATCAATCCACTGCTGTACTGGTGTTCTTTAGAGGAAAAAATATATATATTCTTGACGCATGGGCATGGTGTAAAGTCCAGTTGAGTTACTGGCAGTTCTGCTGTAGGCACACTATGATAATCCTTTAAGTGGCGCAACTCCGATGTCTGCCTAGATCCAAGCTGGCTTCAGGAAATATGAGAGAAGTAATGATTGCTAACTCCATACCCTTGTTGATTTCACACTGGCTCAGATCACAGCATAAATGCAATATAGAATGTAAAATGAGTATTGCATGTATGAGTATTTTATGTGTGAAAACAGGAATGTATGAGCCCTGTAATTGGTACTAAAATTCATATTGTTTTTTGAAATATGACAATACTGACTAGCTGACATTCTACAGAAAATAAATATGTGAGTGAGAAAAAAAATGGTATAATTCTGCCCTTTGTCTAGTGCTTCTGAAGTTATTTTGTAGCTGTTCATCCAAATTAGACTATCTGGTGTGTGCCTTGCTTGCTTTGGAATCAGGTCACAGTTTTTAATACCATAAAACATGTATGCATTATTCATGTCGCCTCAATGTGGAAGAGGTAACGAAGGAGTAAATTGATAGACTCTTTCATATACACTATTATTTCATTTTCCTATTTCACTTAACAACGAAGACCTTTTAAGAACTTTGGGATAATTAAACTGCAAAGTACAGCTTACAAAAGAGCTATTTAAATCACTAAGTACGATATAATAACACATTTACCTATATTCTATACAGTGGGAGAGCAGCAGATATACAAACCTACAACTTTGCACTATTACAAATTACCGTATGTAAAGTAACCACACTTTCCACAATATTGTTGAGATCATGCATAGGAAGTAATTAAAGGATGGGCCTTTTCTCTGCTTCAGGCCTGATTAGTAACGCATGCTAAGAAGACTAAGCACAGGCTCAAAGTCCAATGTACCTGTCAAAATGTGATAAAGGACTATATTAAGAAGTGTTTCTTTTTTTAATTGTAGGATGTTGTTAAAATGAAAACTCAAAAATAAGGGCTGCCTTGCCCTCTTTCTCCTATCTTCTTTATATTTGCATTTGGGACCTTGGCCCATCTTATCAGAACTGATTAAAATTTTCGTAGAACATAAAAATCTGTATTTTAGTTGTCAACCTACTTCTGACCTTAACGCCTTCCCACCGACGTAACACATATATGCGGCTTCATGTAAGTGGGCTTTTTTCCATGGGGCTGCATTGAAATGTATCTGGTTCAGTAAGAAACCTCAAAGTACCAAACCTCAAATACATAAATGTCAGAGAGGACATAGAGTTCCTAACTTTTATGAACATTTTAAGGTGGCTAAAATGATCCTGTTGATTACTTTTTTTTCTCCAGGAAACCTCTTCGGACCTAGAATCTTACTGTTCACCTGTGAACATCAGGGCACTCCCTTGGTTTCAACCCCAATAAAGGCTTCAATCTAAACGCCCCTTGATGTGGCACAATTTAGTTGTTTGGGACACCACAAAAATTTCAGCAAGCTCATTTCACCACATCCACCTTTTCTACCACACCTGGCATATTTAGCTGGTGGAGCTTTAACAAATTTGAATACATATATTTCTTTACCAATGGTCACCAGACTCCTTTCACCACATCCAGGTTTACTACCACTACTATGCAACCTGTTACTTGTACCTGGCCTTAGAGACCAGTGACGCATTTATCTGGTGGAGCTTTGACAATTTCCAATACCTAATAATAATAGTTCTTTATCAATTGTGGTTCCATATTCAGCTGGGCCGAGGTCAAGGATAAGTTCCTCATTTAGAAATCTTTTGATGCATGCAATTCAACCATTGACCTACTTTGCTAAAGTCTAATAGGAACCTCACTGCTCAATTATCAGCCATTGAGCTTATTTGTTATAATGCGCCTCTCATTCCCAAACTGATTATTCTTCTATATTCCCAACTTAATCGTTTGATCAGTCCAGTGGCTCACACTTATGTTTCCAAATGGGAAAGTGATCTTCAGGGCAATAAACCTGAAACTTATTGGTGACAGATTTGGTCCGTAGTTGCTTCATGCACTATTGCTATAAATGCTGAATCTGCATTTAACTGATGGTACATGACACCAGCCAGATTGGCACATCTTCACTTATTACTATATAAACTTTTTACTATGCAATATACAGAGACCCTACTTCAGATCGCATGCTTTCTCTACACTGCTCTTACTCGCTTGTTACCATTTAAAACAAGCATGTGGTCTTATTTTAACATTCTTAATTCTATGTTATACACCAATTGAAGGTGGGTGACAGTAATATGTGACTGTAAACTTGTAATAAAAACTATTGAAAGTGAAAATCAGGGCTAACTTCAAGCAAAAGCTTAGGCTTGGTTTACACTTCTGTGTTTTGCGTGTTTTAATGTAGTGTGATGCAATGCCATTCATTCCTAATGCCCCCCCCCCCCCCATTTGCACCTTGCATAAAAAGGTGCACTGCAGCGCAGCAACACGCTAGCATGTTTAAACCAGTTTTCAACAAGTACAACAAAATGCAGCTTAATGCAAACCAGAGGAGATCGGGAAAGCATACGTTATTTTAAAATCGTTAACCACTGTACACAGATTTCGATATAGTTTGAATGGTAAGTATAATAGAATTTTGTGAAAAACTGCTTACTTAAAATACTAAACCCAAAAATTAAAATTATAGTATGTGCAGTTTGCCAAAAAAACTTAAATGTGGTAGCTGCATTAGTTTCCTTTATTTTTTCTGTTTTTACCAGATGATCCAGCCAATAACATACTTTCTGTCTTAGGCCCCTTACACACGGGGGTGGCTCTGTTGGAGTCTGCCTGCCCAATGGGAAATCTGTCCGCTGATCCCCTCTGAGCAGAAGGATGGCTTGTCTGTATCCACTCTGCTTATGTAGAGCAGACACAACCTGTCCTCTATAGGCGATCGGATGTAAATGGACCACCTGTCCATTTACACCCGACTGCCAACCAATCCGCCAGATGGGCAGGGAATGGATACCCATCTTTCTGTTTTTTAGCAGACAGGATCGGATGTCATTGGGCCTCAATGGAGCGATGACACCTGCTGCTCCATATTGGAAACTGGAGGGTTCGCCTGAAAAACCATGTGAAAGGGCCCTTAGGATGTCTACAGTCCACTGCAGAGGCAAGGGAGACATTTTTGGTTAGGAGCATTGTCTGTTTGAACTTCTCCTCCAGATCGATCATACAATGGTTTGATGCCCTCATTGATTGATCGATCTGGAGAAGTTCAAACAGACTTATTTCTGCTGCCTACCTGTTGTGTGGGACCTGCGTGCATGACTGTTAGCTCAGGGGTCCATGCTCTGAGGTGAGCGTAGAACATGAGGTTTTGATATTGTGATCTTCACCGGTGGAGTCATCTTATCTTCTGGGACTTGTAGTTCACCAGTTTTTTGGATTGTATTTTATTGCGCTGCACTTTTTAAATTAGAATATGTGTCTGGTTTTCACTGCTATCCTGGGCTCCATTAGAGGATTCCCATTAATTCTTGTCCTGACACAATTCACAAGACAGGAAGTGAGAGGAACTTACAAATCAACAAAACAAACACAAATGCTTTTCTTTGTAGGGGAAGGTTAGAAGTTAGAACGCTTGCCAGGTTATTATTGCTGTCTGCATCCCTGTTACAGATTTTCCCTGATTTCCCAGATTTTTGGAAAAACATTGTCAGAAGGACAGGAAGTCAGTGGAACTCTCCCCAACAGAGCCATGAATAACAGTAGAAAACAGGCAGGAGTTCTAATCTTTACTCACTATCCAAAACTAGAAACATTTTGTGGTTTGATGTATACTTTACTGTAACATAAGTTTGGCTTAGGTCCTGTTCACATGGGTCAGTGAAATGTGTCTTTTCCTGGCACAGGTGTCTATTGATCAGAGACACTGGTGCACTGGCATACATTGTCATCAGTGCTACAGGGGGATGATGTGTGTTTTTCTCCCCTCACCTTTCAGGACAGCACCTTGGAGAGCTCCACCCTTCACAGTAAGCGCTGCTGTGACAACGCCCTTTAAATGCAGCTGCTTCCACCATGCCATCAACCTTCGTGTTTCCCCCGCCATGGTGGAAGCACTGCTGTGGAACTGATGGGGTTGCACTTTCTCCAAGAAATTTTCTTAGTGAGAGGGGTTGGCAGTACCTCCTGGAATCATCTGTGGCCAGCTCAGCACCCCCGCGCACAGGAAAGGGGTGTTCCGGTGCCTTCTTCCTTCTCCGGCTCATGGAAGTGATGGTCACCCAGTGGGAACCCGCCTGTGTGCTCGGAGGCCGTGGGCGTGCAGGCAGCGTGCATGCTAAGGGAGCCCAGAGCCCTGGCATGTCGGATCCGAGTCCTGGAGGGCGGGTGACATCATTTCAGTAGGCGGGACTTCTGAGATGGGCGATCACACCAAAGTCCGATTGTTTCGAACGTGATGACTTACGACCGGACTAGAATAAGGAAGTTCATATCCAGTAGCCAATAGCTGCCCTTGCGTCCTTTTTTTGTCCGTCGGACTAGCATACAGACAAACAGATTTTTCGATCGGACTCGAGTCCGTCGGAAAGATTTGAAACATGTTCTATTTCTAGGTCCATTGGAATTTTTTACAGAAAAGGTCCGATGAAGCCCACACACGATCGGAATGTCCGATGGAATCGTTCCGTTGGACCTTTTCTGCCGGACAGTCCTCTCGTGTGTACGCGGCATTAGATGTTTCTGTGGCCCCACTAACCGCTTGTCATTGATGACGTATTTGATCTATGAGCCAACATACAGTAAATGTCTTTCTTAATCATGGCTGCAGTTATTCTTGGAAACATATGTCTCAAATAACGAAAACGTTCATCTTGCTTGTTTATTGCTTTCATTAAATTTTTCATCAGTTCAAGTTTTATGTGAAGTGGAGGCAACAAATCTTTGGTCAACAACTGGTTCATGTGCCACATTTTTCTGCTCTGGAACCAAATTCTTTCAGAGTGGCCATTTCTTTTTAACCCCTTCCCGCCGAGCGTACGCAGATATGCGGCCTCGGCTTTCGGGGGTTATACAGGAATGATGCCCGCAGCTGCAGGCATCATCCCGGGACTGTTTTTTTTAGAGCTGGTGATTGGCTTTCCAGGGATAACAACCGATGCGGCTAAAAGCTGCTCGATTGTTATCCCGGAGCAGCGGGAGGGGCGTCCCGTCCCACCAGGAGTTCCAATCCTTGATCCGCCACTTCCGGCGGCTAGTGACAGACGGCCGGAAATGGCTTTGTTCCAGTCTTCTCTCTGTAAACACGGAAGTGACGTCACAACGTCACTTTCTGTTTACTCGGCTGCCAATGGTGCCAGTTTTTAAAAAAATATACAGTATTCAGAATCGCCGTTTTCAGCGATCTGAATACTTTGAAGTGCAAAGGAGGCATCGTGGGTCTTTTAGACCCCCAATCCCTCCATAAAGAGTACCTGTCACCACCTATTACTGTCCCAAGAGATGTTTACATTCCTTGTGACAGCAATAAAAGTGATCAAAACTTTTTTTTAAAAATACACAATGTAAAAAAATAAATGACATAAAAAAAAATCTTAAAGTACTGATCACTGAATTAGTTTGTAGTATGAAAAAAAAAAAATCCAGTATACTGTATATACCATAGTTTGTAGGTGCTATAAATTTCACGCAAACCAATCAATATACACTTTTTTTTTTTAAATTCAAAACATGTACTAGAATACATTTTGGCCAACATTTATGAAGAAATGTAGATTTATTTAGAAATATTCATTGGGTATGTTTTATAGCAGAAAATAAAGTATAATTTTTTTTTTTTCAAAATTTTCGATCTTTTTAGTTTTTATCACAGCAAATCAAAAACCCAGTGGTGATCAAATACCACAAAAAGAAAGCTCGATTTGTGTGAAAAAAATGATATAAATTTTGTTTGGGTACAGCATTGCATGGCCGCGCATTTGCCAGTTAAAGTAGCGCAGTGCGGAATGGCAAAAAATGGCCTGGTCATGAAGGGGGTAAAATCTTCCGGAGCGGAAGTAATTAAAGTGGATGTAAACCCTCACCTATACCCAGTGAAGTGAACAGCCTCAGATGATACACAGAGATGAAACAAATCTCCCTACATAAGTTTTACATGTATATCTGCTGTCTTTCCCTGTCTATAGTCTTTAGAATTCTTACATCGGGTTAGAATTTTCACTTCCTCATTCAGCACTGGGCTTACACTGGGAGACAATTGATTGGAGGAAAGGCACACCCCCCCGCTCCACATAGGTAGAAGAATGAAGATACTTTCAGAGCTGTGCTGTGACAAGCCAAGCTCTCTGCCAATCTATTTATAGCACCCACCCCCGACACAAACGTCAGGCTGCTTTTATCTCCCATCTGAGAACTTGTCAGAAGTTTACATGCTGATAACAGAGAAACAAAACTGCAGAAACACCCAGGACTCAGGCCTTAGGGAGAAAGATAACTAAACACTGCAGATATATGTGCCCAGGTCAAATTTGATGAATCCTGTTTACATCCACTTTAAATTACATGTTATTTTTGTGATGAGCAGACAAAAATCTATAAGACACTCCCAAAAGTGTTCAGTAAAGGAAGTCAGGTTTTTTTGTCCCATGTTGTTATACATCTAAGGCAGATGTACAAGGTCTATGTTTAGTCTCTTTTTACAGTATCCTTTTATGCATTCTTTATAATAGATGCATTACATTTGCAGTCACATCCACACTGATTCCTTCAGACTCCATATGACTAATTCAGTGTGTTCCATATAACATAAAATGTTTGCTAGTCAGGGCTCTTAATGAGTGCTCATATGCATCTGACAATACAGGAGCTTCAAACCAAAGAGTGAGCCATCTATTTAATGCCGTCTGTTATGTACTGACTGCTACTCTGATTATAAGCATAAGATTTCAAATATTTTCATGATATTCAAATAGGGAAGCCAGTGCAGCTTTTTTTTTTCGTATTTCAGTATATAGGGTCTATGTATAGTCATATTATTATTGTAGATCTCTGCTTTGTCATACGTCATATTTTTTACACTGCCGCACAATGTGCCCGACAGAAAAGGTCAAGTTAACTGCTGCCTGTGGTTCCTAGCTCTTCACACAGCTCTTTAGCCATATTCTCCATGGGAGCTGAAGAGAGTGGTATTTTAATGACACTCAGGGCAAGAAGAATAGATGCATTAAAACAAATAGAATAGCCTGAAGCTCTTTCATACACCCATGTAATTGCTGATATTAATGCCACTTTATCTTTTTAAATAGCAGTTCATATTATCGTAGTCTTAGGACAGACTCAGTAGGGTTGAAAATTACAATTAATTCTGATTTTGTGCTAACTAGGGTCAAAATACATTCCTTTCCACTTTATCTCTGATGGCTTGGAACTAGATAATTCTAGTAATTTCATCAGCTTAAAGCATATCTATGGATACCATTTTAAATCCTATATTTATTCCTATTCTGTATTTCAATTGCTTCTGGCCTATTCCTATTAATCTGAGCAATTTTGACATTTGTAAACTTAATTTGAGAAAATCCCCACACATTTACTTCCTTAAATTCTGTAACACAAATTCACCATACCCAGGGAGTAGGCACTGCTGTGTCACACATTTCACAGAGCCTGCCCTCTGAACTACAGAGGTCTGGAGTGTCAGGAGGTGGAGTCAATACAGGAATCACTGCTTGAAGATCACAAGGTACTGTGGGATATGTAGTCCTTATAAATTTAAAGTAAACCGCAGAGGAGAAGCTGCAAAGCTTGCTGGGAATCCAGGAAACAGTGGAAAGATATGTCCAGCAGACAGGCAGAGCTCACAACTCACAACCACAAAGGAGATGTTCAAGTGAGCTTATATTTGAGTGTCAAAAAATAGCATATTAATGGCAATGCAAAAAATTGTTGATGTTATAAAATTTAAGTGTATGCTATGACCATAGAACCATAAAAGTGTTATTTGAACCCTTTAAATCACCTTAACATTAAAAAAACAATATTATCTATATATTTAACCACTTCCCACCTGGCTTGTTGTCAAATGACAAGAAACAACAAAGTGTAGCGCTAAAGAATAAAGTGCAAAATGCAATGTTCATAGGTGAATCTAAACAACACTAAAATAAAAAAACATATAAATACACTGAATAGATATTATGAAGAAAAATGATATGAAAATTACAAAAAAGTGTCCGTACGTGGTAATAAATGTAAATAAATTTCCAGTCTGAATAAGAATGAATCTTGCAAACAGTGTAAAATCACAGGGAGTGTGATAGAACAGGCAGACCGGAACTCTGATACAACAAAGTGTCCATAAATAGTGAAGAATGTGAATTAATTCCCAGTCTGTATAAGGATGAATCTTGTAAACAGTGGGTGAATCTAGTTGTGAGAAAAACAACCACCGGGTATAGGGGAGGCTTACCGGATAGTTTGAACACGCTAGGGCATACGCTCTGCATGTCAAACAAGCTTGTGGAATGGACTCTGGACCGATGTCATCAGACAGGTGTACACCAAATGACAGCCAAATGGGATCACAGGGATTGTGATACAGCAGGCAAAAGTTAGGGGTATCAGAGTGAAGGGGGCTGAATACAAATGCACGCAACATTTTTCAGATATTTATTTCTAAAAATCTTTGAAAACCATTTATCATTTGCCTTCCACTTCACAATTATGTGCCACTTTGTGTTGGTCTATCCCATAAAATCCCAATAAAATACATTTTACCTTTTTTGTTGTAACATGACAAAAAAATTTCAAGGGGTATAAATTATTTTTTTAAGGCATGGTATACAGTTGTGCTCATAGGTTTACATACCAAAACATACAAATTTTTTTTTGCCTGGAGTTTGGCTTTAAAAAAAAAACAATTTCTTATGTTTACTTTGCAGGTTGTGATTAAAGTGGATGTAAACCCAATTTTTTTTTTTTTATGTCATAATATAGAGTATAAGATTTCCTATAATTTGAGCCCAGTCTTGCCACAAAGAGTTAATCCATTTCTGAGCAATCCTCTTTTATTGTTCCGTGAGATAAATCTTGAGAAACAGAGAAAAACTTTGTCAAATCCTCCCCCTTGCTGTGAGTGACAGGTGATTTACATATCTCGTGCACTAGCCTAAGACATGCATTATTTTTTAATTCCCACCCCCACTCCTTTCTTCAGCAGCTCTGCAAGGATTGACTGTTCCACACCTCAGCATGATTTGGCATGCTGAAGTCATGTGGTTACTTTCCTGTCTTTTTCACTGGATGTTAGAGATCATAGCAGAAGTTCAGTGTAAGAAATACACAGGAGAAAATGCATATTGACAAGGGGAGTGTAGAGGTGGGCGGGGAGTCTACTGACATCACGACTCCACCCACTGAGCTCCAGACAACAGACCCACCCACAGAATCTGCAGTTTTTCAGCTCTCATAACAGACAGAGGGGAGACATTTGACAGGTAAAGATACATGCAGAAGGCATGTTTATCCTTATAGATAACCCCTATGGCAGTAGTTTAGAAAGGATGACATTGGGTTTACATCCACTTTAACTTAAAAAGTCATATAATCCAGTGTTTACTAGGAGAGATGGGTGCAGTGCATCCAGAAAGTATTCACAGCGCTTCACTTTTTCCACATTTTTGTTATGTTACAGCTAGTGATGCAATGAATGGGTTTTTTGGTGCCGAAACCGATACCGAAAATAAATCTTACTTGATCCCGAAAACCGAAACAGCACCGAAACCGAAATAGGCTTTTTTTTATATATATTACGCAAAAAAATTATTGGCTATACAAAATTGTGTTGCATTCGTATTCGTTATATTATTTATATTCAACTTAATCATTAATTTTATGAACAAAAGAATACTACAATCCAGTAATGTCAAAAAAGTACTTCAATAAAAAGTAACCCACATAAAATTGGATAGTGGACACAAGATAAAAATAAAATAAAATAAGACTGCAGTCAGTGCACATTGCACCACCATACCAAATAAAACAGGCATAAAAAATAAATAAATAAATAATGATATATAATATTAATAATAATAATAATTTAATATTAATATAATAATAATAATATAAAAATGCCAAAGACTGACTTTTTTTTTATATTTTATTAATTTTCAACTTACATCAGAACTAGTATTTCAGTTCTCTCTCCCTAAGGTGTCAGTGGCTGGATGTGCGATAAGTGTATGTAGCTGCGTGTTACATACATAGTCATACATATATACATAGTCATACAGTAGACCGCACTGTGTTCCGGCCCCGGGTATGGGCGGAAACATCCTGGAACACAGACTAGTCTACAGCAGCGGTGCTCAGCCAATCACAGCAAGCAATGTAGACTAGTCTGTGTTTATGGAAGTCACCGCCCATACCCGGAACACAGTGCGGTACTGTAGTATGTAGACAGCCACAGATACAGAACATACAGTTTTGCATATGCAGCAGGCTGACAGCTTAGGGAGAGACAATGACATAGTTTGGCCCAAAAACAGAATAAACTATGTATAAGTAAGTAATACTTTAAAGAACAACTCTCTCAACTAACCATAACAGAAATAATATGGCAGAAGGCCGTTATTCTGTTTCACAGTTTCTGTAAATATAACCTAGTACAGGGGGTCCCCGACTTACGAACATCCGACTTACGAACGACCCCTACTTACGAACGGGGCCCGAGTGATGTCACCGCGGCCTTGTCCGGCCTAGTGAAGCCTCCAGGATCCCCGGTCTTTCCTACGAGCGCTGCCCCGCGGAGGTGCACCGCGGCCGGCCTGGACACACCATCTATCCATCTCCCTGCTGTGCCATCAGGTGAGCAGCCTATAACAGCCTGTGAGCAGTACTGTAATATGCTTAATATGCAGTGTACTGACCTGTTCCTCCTGTCCCTGCCGCCATGTAAAGAGTGAGAGGGGAAAGCTGTGCTCCTCCCCTCTCAGCTCTGACAGAAAATCTAGCAGTGCTAGGAGGTGACAGGGTCAATAAAGGGAACCCTTACACCTCCAATTGCTATCACACAGGGAATTGTTTTCTCCTGTGTGATAGCAATAAAGTTAAGTGAAAAAAATGTATAAAAAAAAAAAAAAATAAGAAATACAGTATTAATTAAATTTAAAAAAAAATAACAAAGTAATTAAAAAAAGTAAAGAATAATTAAAATAAAAAAAATTATACTGTCTGTATCCTCATTAGATGGATTTAATCTCACTTCCTGACTCTGAGACTGGATTTGTACTTAAAAAAGGTACTGTTCCGACTTACAAACATATTCGACTTAAGAACAAACCTACAGTCCCTATCTCGTTCGTAACCCGGGGACCCCCTGTACAGTGCTATCTGCTATGCTATAATAAAATGTTTATTTTATTATTTTCTTTCAACTTAAATGAGAACTAGTAGTTTTCTTTCCCCAAGTTCTCTCCCTAAGGTGTCAGCGGCTGGATGTGCGATATAAAAGTGTATGTATGTAGCTGTGGCTTAGATACATACTAGTCCTACAGTAGACCGCACTGTGTTCCGGGTAAGGGCGGGGACATCCTGGAAGTGGAACACAGACCAGTCTACAGCAACGGTGCTCAGCCAATCACAGCAAGCAATGTAGACTAGTCTAGTCTGTGTTTATGGAAGTCACTGCCCATACCCGGAACACAGTGCGGTATAGTACTGTAGTATGTAGACAGCCACAGATACAGAACATACAGTTTTGCATTTGCACATGCAGCGGGCTGACAGCTTAGGGAGAGACATAGTTTAGCCCAACAGCAACAAACTATGGTACAGTAGTTCAAAAGCTGGAGTTCTCTCTTAAATTGAAGTGCAAAAAACTGTAGAAGAACTACAATGAACAACCCACAAATGGCACAACTAGACAATTAGAACATACTAGGTAGTCAGTCATACTATGTTGTATGTTCCAATTGTCCAATAGCACAGTCCAATACCAATTCATTTACTATGTTCAACATGGTAAATGAATTGGTCTATGCTACAGATTTTTAAATCTATTTCAGTAAAAGTGGCAGATTTCACTTTAAGAACAAAAGCTGTTGAGCTTTCTCACAGGAGAGAAACGGTTTCTCTTCTCATCAAGAATATGAGATGCTAGCCTGAATAGTCTCTCACTCTCTGTACTGGTGCTTGGGGCAGATAAATATCTGCGTGCAATCTGTGCAAGCAAGGGAAAGCGTTCTTTGTTGATGCCCCAGTACTCAAGGGGATTGTCGCTTCTGGCAATAGGCTGTTCAGCTAAATAAATGTCCAGCTGTTGGGTAGCTGCACTTGTTGTGGCACTGCTATGGATTGGGGTGCATTCGTGTAAAATTTCTTCAAACATATCAGATATGGAGGGAGTGTGTTCCTCTTCACTTGTATGCAACCGTTTCTCACTTTCTTCTGTGAGACACCTGAAAACTCATTCACTAGATGCTTCCACCACCTCCATTTGTGCCAGTATCATTTCCCGTGCATGCTGCTTTTTCTCCACATTAAAATCGAGGATCTAGAACTGTTGCAATGCAGTACAGAGGGTTGGTCTCGGTGTCTCAAAACCGGTTGGTAACGGCCTTCAGTAGAGTGGTTTTAGCCGTTTTTACGCCATGGTCTGTTTCTACTTCTTTTCCAAGCAGACGCTTCAGTGCAGCAATAAAGGGGATAACTTCAGCAATGGAAGCATTAGCTGAGCTTATTTCTTTTGTTAACTGTTCAAATGGAGATAGAAGAGACAAACTATTTTCAACTAACGTCCACTGATGTGCACTCAGTGTTGCTGGCAGCTCGTAATCTGCAATGTATGCAGCTAAAACACGCTTTTCTTCAAAAAGACTTTGTAGCATACAGTAGGTGCTGTTCCAACGAGTGACTACATCTTGCTGCAGTTGTTTCGGTGCCATTCCAAACTGCATCTGCAAAGCTTGTAATCTGCAATAAGCAAGCGGAGAATGCTTAAAGTGACCCACAATTTTTCTTCCTTTTGATACGATATCAGATATGGTGCGCTGACGCAGCAATCCTTCATTCACAGCCAATTGTAGCGTGTGTGCCATGCACGGTATGCTTTGAAGTTCACTGTCCTCCATTGCCTTTAAGGGGGGGGGGGGGGTAAAAAAAGGACGAAATCAATGTAAAAGCTAAACCCCAGGAGGCAGCTTCAAAAAATAAAATAAAAACTAACCAATCCTTTTTTTTTTTTTTTCTTTTTTTATGGTGCAGCTCTTGGCATGCAAGGTAGTTATGTCTGCACTGCAGTACATCTGACTTGTACCAAAAAAATATAATTGAACTGAATAAATTTGATTTGAAATGGAATGGATTGCATTACTTGCAAATTGCAATTGCATGCTATTTTATTTTTTTGAGCTATTCTGTAGTATACTTCATGCGCCTTGTCATTGAATAAAATTTGTCACTTTGTTGACTGACATGACATCAAGCACATTAAACATTAAACATGACCGTACGCAATAAATATAATTATTAATATATTCTATATGAAATATAATATATTATTTATTGCATACTGTCATGTTTAAAAAATTCATGCGCTTGCTGTCATGTCAGTACTGTATAACGTATACTACGCTGTCAAAGTGACACATTCAATAACAGTAAGCGCATGAATTTTATACTGTATACTACAGAATAGCTAAAAAAAAAATAGCTTGCAATTTGCAAATCCATTACATTCCTTTTCAAATCATATTTAATCACTCAGTCAGTTCAATTATATAATTTTTTTTGCTACAAGCCAGATCAGATGTACTGCAGTGCAGACACACAGTCATTTTAAATAGTCAGTACTAGAGCTGCACGATTCCGACTAAAATGAGTATCACTATTTTTTTGCTTAGAAGATAGATCACAATTCTCTCACGATTCTTGTGACGTAACATCATCTTTCACATTAAAACAAAAAAAATTGGGCTAACTTTACTGTTTAATTTTTTTTTTTTATCCATTGAATTGTATTTTTTCCCAAAAAATTGCATTTAAAAGACCGCTGTGACAAATGCAGTGTGACATAAAATATTGCAGATGCCATTTTATTCCCCAGGGTCTCTGCTAAAATATATATAATGTTTGGGGGTTCCAAGTAATTTTCGAGCAAAAAATATTGATTTTAACTTAAGAAAGAAGTGTAAGAAAAAGATTTAGACTTTAAGTGGTTAAAATTCCTGCATTTACACGTTGTTGAAATCTTGGCAGATTGCCCAGATTATTTATTTACACAGAAGTTCTATCTCTTTGATCTAAGAAGGAAACTTAGTTACAATGTTTAAAAGAAAAGTTAAAAGACTTGGCAGAATGCCTGGATGCTTTCTTTTGACAGCTGAGTGAGCAGATAAAGTCTCTCCACTTGTTTATATGAAAGAATTGGCAACCTCTGCAGGAGAGATCGTCAGGGGAGGTGAATCGAGATCACGATTTTTTAAGGATTAATTGTGCAGCTCTAGTTGGTACTAGACTAGTACTATAATAAAATAAGAAATAAAATTACTAGTTTGTTTCTGTCAGTTTAAGAAGGCAAAAGCAGCAATGCTCACCGGCAAATAGTAATGGTAGCCATCCAGGAGTGACAGTGCCCACTCTTGTACTTGAGTATGCTATGTGCAGCCCTCTATGAAGCCATCTCTCGCTTCCCAGTACCGTCTCTCGTTTCCCAGCAGCGTCTTTCAGGTCCCAGCAGCGTCTCACAAGCACGAGGAGTGTCTGCGGGGAAGGTGCCAGTGCCTCAGCAGGGAACGTGCTTACGAGTGCGGTGTCTTAACTACAAGGGACCATGCACGCCGCCCACACAATGAGTGACGTCACCCGCTGGTTCTGCCGCCTCTACTGCGCATGCGCGATTTTTGGCTTTTTGCCAAAATGACCATTTTCTGCCGATATGTTTCGGTGGCCGAAATTTCGGGGCATCCTTAGTTACAGCCTTATTCAAAAATGGAATAAATGAATTATTTAAAAATTCTACTAATAATACCCCATTATGACAAAATGAAAGAATTTTGTTTGAAATCCTTTGCAAATTTATTAAAAACAAAAACAGTCACATGTATATATGTATTTACATCCTTTTACTCAATACTTTGTTGAAGTACCTTTTGGCACCAATTATAGCCTTTGGGCTTTTTTAGTATGATGCTACAAGTTTGGCACACCTATTTTTGGTCAGTTTCTCCCATTCTTCTTTGCAGGACCTCTCAAGATCCATCAGGTTGGATCAAGAGCGTCGGTGCACAGTCATTTCCAGATCTCTCCGGAGATGTTCAATCGGGTTCAAGTCTGGGCTCTGGTTGGGCCACTCAAGGACATTCAGAGTTGTCACGTAGCCACTCCTTTGTTACCTTGGCTGTGAGCAGGTTTTCATCAAGGATGTCTCTGTACATTGCTGCATTCATCTTTTTCTTGATCCTGACTAGTCTCCCAGTTCCTGCCACCACCATGCTTCACTGTAAGGATGGTTTTGGCCAGGTGATGAGCTGTGCCTTGTTTCTTCCAGACATGATGCTTGCCATTCAGGCCAAAGGGTTTAATCTTTGTTTCATCAGACCAGAGATTTTTTTTTCTTATGGTCTGAGAGTCCTTCAGGTGCCTTTTGGCAAACTCCAGGTGGGCTGTCATGTACCTTTTTACTGAGGAGTGGCTTCTGCCTGGCCACTCTACCATAGTGCTGCAGAGATGGTTGTTCTTCTGGAAGGTTCTCCTCTCTCCACAAAGAAACACTGGTGCTCTGTCAGAGTGACCATGGGTTCTTGGTCCCCTTCTAATGCTTGACTAAGGCCCTTCTCCCCCAATCGCTCAGTTTGGCTGGGCAGCCTCTTTAGGAAGAGTCCTGACGGTTCCAAACTGCTTCATTTATGGATGTTGGAGGCTACTGTGCTCATTGGGACCTTCAATGCTGCAGACATTTTACTGAGGTCTACAGACAATTCCTTGAACTTCATGGCTGGGTTTGTGCTCTGACATGCACTTTTAACTGTGGGACCTTATATAACCACTTGAGCCCCGGACCATTATGCTGCCTAAGGACCAGAGGTCTTTTTCCAATTTGGCACTGCATCGCTTTAACTTTTAATTGCGTGGTCATTCAATGCTGTACCCAAACGAAATTTGCGTCCTTTTCTTCCCACAAATAGAATTAGTGCAGTGGCCTCTATGATGGGTAATAGAGTAACAAAAATTGTATAGGTGTACCTTCATCCAGAAATGAGTAATCAAAGGATTGGAAGCCAGATCCCCAGTCAGGCGACCAAAAATTGGGGGCATGTTGGACTATTACGGTACGATAAACAGAGGTATTAATTAATTAATAGACTTGTTTTTATTGATGCAGGAGACACAACAATGGTAATACAATAAAACATAGGAAAAGTACAGGTATATCACCAGTAGGGTCATTGGTATACAGTACAACACAAAATCTCAGATATCATATCCTCGACTAGTTTCGCGGACATAAACCGCTTCGTCAGGAGGGAATCTAGAGATGATTTTGGGTACAACAGTCTCAACCTAGTAAATAAAGGATATACAATAAAATTACCAAAATACATAATCAACATAATTATAATCTAGCATCAATGTTAACTAAGGGTAATGCAGTGTTCTAGGGGGGGGGGGGGAGAAGCGAGTCCGCTTACCCATATCCCAACAGGTCCCAGGCGCGCGGCCCCACCGCCCTAGGGTGTTCTCCCACGGCGACCTGGGGGAGCTAACGAAATGACGGGGGTGATAAGCAAAGGGTAAACTTAATAAGGTAGTGAGATAACCTAAATTACCACGTACAGGGGTAGAGATAAAGAATTGGTGGGGAATTAAGTAATAATTGAAAAAAAGAGGAAGAAAAATGGGGGGTGGTGCTAAAAGGTGGAAATAAGGGGAGTGACTGGTGAAAGATATGAAATTGACATAATTGAACCTTAAGTGTGTGAAAATGAAAGGAAAGGTATGTGACTGGAAGGTGAAGATGGGTGATAAGGCCAAAAGGCATGGTGGTGCTTAAATTAAGACAGTGGGGAAGTGAGGAGGAAAGAGAGGGGCCAGGGGCGAAAGGGGGGGAGGGGGGGGAAAAGTGGGGACGGAGGGAGGGAAGGGGAGGTGGGAAGGTAGGAAGGCCGAGGGAGGGGGGGGGGGGGGGGGGAAGAGGGAAGGAAGGGCCAGATGGAGGAGGGGAGGGGGAAAAAAGGGGGGGGGGGAGGAAAGGAGAGGAAGAAAGGGAGGGAAACACAAGACGGAGGATAAGGGGGAGGAAGGCAGGGAGGGGGAGAGGAAAGGGGGGGGGGGGGCGCAGGAAAGGATGTAACAGTGGAGGCTAAGTGAACAGGGGGTGGAGGTACCTGATGTTGGTGTAGACGTGGATGGATATCCATGGGAGGCGCCCTGCCAGAGCAAGTGCCATGGTGGAATGGATAAAAGGTAATTGAGGCTGTGAGCGATGGGTGAGCACAGATCACAGCACGTACAACTCAGCCTAGGGCAACTACAGAGGAAAAAATTGGTATGTAAAATGGTCGATACAAGTGCCCAGAGGTACGGGACTTGAGTAAAAGGTAGAAAGGTACTGACCTCAGACTTGCGCCAGGCTGATATGGGTATGGAGACCTAGGAGTGATAAACCGACCGTCAAGATAGCAGGGCTAGGCTGCCATTTGTAGCTCCCAACCCTGCGACGCTGCGCCGCGCCCCAGTGGGACGCTGGCGCGTGACGTCACAGGGTCAGAGGTTCCACATGGCGCGCGCACGAAGGAATCGCGCGCGCACGCATGCGCACAGGCCATCTGGCCACGGGGACGACGGCCCCAACCAAGACCTGTGCAAGGGGAGGGGGCGGTCCCGTGTCCGAGACCAAACCCTCCACCAGGGACCTCACCGGGCCGCCGCGGGAGAACAGGGAGGAGGGGCCCGCGCCGGCACCCTGGGCGGAGCCCGGGAATGGGAAAGCAGAGTCACAATACAAGATGGGTAAAAGAAACAATAAGGAGGTTAAAACAAAGTGAAAAAGAAATAATAAAATGGTAGAACAAGTTGAAAAACTTAAATAGGTAAGCTAAGGATTGGTAAATACCCTAGCTGAACCGGTGCAATAACCCCTCCGAGGCATAGACCCATAAATACCTAATAGCACAATTGCATATAAGTAAGGAGGGCCTGAGACAGAGCCACATGAGTGGGTAACAACATGTGGATAAGGGAGCGGGTAGCCAAGTAAAAGTGTCTGGCCGACCTAATGGGCGTCTGTCTCGGAGGGTTGCAACGGGGCTGGCAATTAGCCGTAGTAGTAATATCAAGGGATAAACTTGCATGTAAAAGAGGCCGATTAAAAATGAAGGGTGGGACAGCTGGGGTCTGTAGGATATGGGTAAGCGGACTCGCTTCCCCCCCCCCCCCCCCCCTAGAACACTGCATTACCCTTAGTTAACATTGATGCTAGATTATAATTATGTTGATTATGTATTTTGGTAATTTTATTGTATATCCTTTATTTACTAGGTTGAGACTGTTGTACCCAAAATCATCTCTAGATTCCCTCCTGACGAAGCGGTTTATGTCCGCGAAACTAGTCGAGGATATGATATCTGAGATTTTGTGTTGTACTGTATACCAATGACCCTACTGGTGATATACCTGTACTTTTCCTATGTTTTATTGTATTACCATTGTTGTGTCTCCTGCATCAATAAAAACAAGTCTAATTTTTATTACTGTTTTTATATTTCATATTAATACCTCTGTTTATCGTACCGTAATAGTCCAACATGCCCCCAATTTTTGGTCGCCTGACTGGGGATCTGGCTTCCAATCCTTTGATTCCCACAAATAGAGCTTTCTTTTGATGGTATTTGATCACCTCTGCGGTTTTTATTTTTTGCGCTATAAACGGAAAAAGACCGAAAATTTTGAAAAAAAATGATATTTTCTACTTTTTGTTATAAAAAAAATCCAATAAACTCAATTTTAGTCATACATTTAGGCCAAAATTTATTCGGCCACATGTCTTTGGTAAAAAAAATGTCAATAAGCGTATATTTATTGGTTTGCGCAAAAGTTATAGCGTCTACAAACTAGGGTACATTTTCTGGAATTTACACAGCTTTTAGTTTATGACTGCCTATGTCATTTCTTGAGGTGCTAAAATGGCAGGGCAGTACAAAAACCCCCCAAATGACCCAATTTTGGAAAGTAGACACGCCAAGGAAATTGCTGAGAGCCATGTTGAACCCATTGAATATTTATTTTTTTTGTCCCAAGTGATTGAATAATGACAAAAAAAAAAAAAAAATATTTACAAAAAGTTGTCACTAAATGATATATTGCTCACACAGGCCATGGGCCTATGTGGAATTGCACCCCAAAATACATTCAGCTGCTTCTCCTGAGTATGGGGATACCACATGTGTGGGACTTTTTGGGAGCCTAGCCACGTACGGGGCCCCGAAAACCAATCACCGCCTTCAGGATTTCTAAGGGCATAAATTTTTGATTTCACTTCTCACTACCTATCACAGTTTTGAAGGCCATAAAATGCCCAGATGGCACAAAACCCCCCCAAATGACCCCATTTTGGAAAGTAGACACCCCAAGCTATTTGCTGAGAGGCATGTTGAGTCCATGGAATACTTTATTTTTTGACACAAGTTGCGGGAAAGTGACAATTTTTTTTTTTGCACAAAGTTGTCACTAAATGATATATTTCTCACACAGGCCATGGGCATATGTGGAATTGCACCCCAAAATACATTTAGCTGCTTCTCCTGAGTATGGGGATACCACATGTGTGGGACTTTTTGGGAGCCTAGCCGCATACGGGGCCCCGAAAACCAATCACCGCCTTCAGGATTTCTAAGGGCATAATGTTGTGATTTCACTCCTCACTACCTATCACAGTTTTGAAGGCCATAAAATGCCAAGATGGCACAAAACCCCCCCAAATGACCCCATTTTGGAAAGTAGACACCCCAAGCTATTTGCTGAGAGGCATGGTGAGTATTTTGCAGCTCTCATTTGTTTTTGAAAATGAAGAAAGACAAGAAAAATGTATTTTTTTTTTTCTTTTTTCAATTTTCAAAAGTTTGTGACAAAAAGTGAGGTCTGCAAAATACTCACTATACCTCTCAGCAAATAGCTTGGGGTGTCTATTTTCCAAAATGGGGTCATTTGGGGGGGGGGGGTTGTGCCATCTGGGCATTCCATGGCCTCCGAAACTGTGCTAGGCAGTGAAGAGTGAAATCAAAAATTTACGCCCTTAGAAAGCCTGAAGGCGGTGCTTGGTTTTCGGGGTCCCGTGCGCGACTAGGCTCCCAAAAAGTCCCACACATGTGGTATCCCCATACTTAGGAGAAGCAACAGAATGTATTTTGGGGTGTAATTTCACACATTCCCATGGCATGTTTGAGAAATATATCATTTAGTGACAACTTTGTGCAAAAAAAAAAAAAAAAAAGATTTGTCTCTTTCCCGCAACTTGTGTCACAATATAAAATATTCCATGGACTCGACATGCCTCTCAGCAAATAGCTTGGGGTGTCTACTTTCCAAAATGGGGTCATTTGGGGGGGTTTGAACTGTCCTGGCATTTTATGCACAACATTTAGAAGCTTATGTCACACATCACCCACTCTTCTAACCACTTGAAGACAAAGCCTTCTGACACTTTTTGATTACATGAAAAAAATATTTTTTTTTGCAAGAAAATTACTTTGAACCCCCAAACATTATATATTTTTTTAAAGCAAATGCCCTACTGATTGAAATGGTGGGTGTTTCATATTTTTTTTTCACACAGTATTTGCGCAGCGATTTTTCAAACGCATTTTTTGGGGAAAAACACGCTTTTTTAAATTTTAATGCACTAAAACACACTATATTGCCCAAATGTTTGATGAAATAAAAAAGATGATCTTAGGCCGAGTACATGGATACCAAACATGACATGCTTTAAAATTGCGAACAAACGCGCAGCGGCGACAAAATAAATACATTTTTAAAAGCCTTTAAAAGCCTTTACAGGTTACCACTTTAGATTTACAGAGGAGGTCTACTGCTAAAATTACTGCCCTCGTTCTGTCCTTCGCGGTGATACCTCACATGCATGGTGCAATTGCTGTTTACATTTGACGCCAGACCGACGCTTGCGTTCGCCTTTGTGCGAGAGCAGGGGGGGACAGGGGTGCTTTTTTTTTTTTTTTTTTTTTTTCTTATTTTTTTGCTTTTTTATCTTATTTTTAAACTGTTCCTTTCATTTTTAATTTGTTTTAAATTAATTTTATTGTTATCTCAGGGAATGTAAATATTGATAGCAATAGGTAGTGACAGGTACTCTTTTTTTTAAAAATTGGGCTCTATTAGACCCTAGATCTCTCCTCTGCCCTCAAAGCATCTGACCACACCAAGTTCGGTGTGATAAAATGCTTTCCCAATTTCCCAATGGCGCTGTTTACATTCGGCGAAATCTAAGTCATGAAATGCTCGTAGCTTCCGGTTTCTTAGGCCATAGAGATGTTTGGAGCCATTCTGGTCTCTGATCAGCTCTATGGTCAGCTGGCTGAATCACCGGCTGCATTTTCAGGTTCCCTGTTGGGACAGGAGAGCCAGAGAAAAACATGGAAGACGGTGGGGGGGGGGGCATTCTCTCCCACTGCTTGCAAAAGCAGTCTAGAGGCTAATTAGCCGCTAGGATTGCTTTTACATGAAAGCCGACCGCTGGCTGAAAAGAATGATACCAAGATGATACCTAAACCTGCAGGCATCATTCTGGTATAACCACTCAAAGTCCAGCAACATACCAGTACGTTGCTGGTCCTTGTTAGGCATATATTGTAAACTTTTTTTTCATGCAGCCTGTGGGCTGAATGAAAAAAAGATATTGATCGGTGGGTATGCCCACCATTAGAATACCTCCCTTCATCCACCCACTTCTAATGATGGGCATACATGCACCATTTATATATGCCGAAGCATGGGGGCATCCTCCCGCAAAAGGCAGGAGCAAATTGCTCCTCCACCCACTGCTGCCCCCACGCTTCGGCATATATGCTGAAGTATGTAACTGTGGTGGTGAAATCACCTCCGACAGCGCTGGAGTCACGGCTTTATATATCGTGGGAGCAAACGCTGTTGCTGTCAAGATAAATAAATCCGCGCTGCAACTGAATGGCGTACCTGCTAAGCAAATGATGGTTAACAATAAAACAAAGTAACATTACAGTATAACAGTAAGACTTGCCATACCTGCAAAGCAAATACAAAAAAAACATAGTAAAAAATAAAACATTTAACGCAACCTGTGCCTAAAATATATATATGCCGAAGCATGGGGGCATCCTCCCGCAAAAGGCAGGAGCAAATCGCTCCTCCACCCACTTCTGCCCCCACGCTTCGGCATATATGCTGAAGTATGTAACTGTGGTGGTGAAATCACCTCCGACAGCGCTGGAGTCACGGCTTTATATATCGTGGGAGCAAACGCTGTTGCTGTCAAGATAAATAAATCCGCGCTGCAACTGAATGGCGTACCTGAAAACAATAAAATGGTTACCAACAAAACACAGTAAACGGTAAAGTATAAAAAATCAGAAAAGCAAACATGGTAAAACATAATAACAATAAAACATTGCAGAATAGAATAGAGTAAAAAAGAGCAGAACAATAGAGAGAGAATAGAGAGAGAGAGAACAATAAAACAACAACTATTTTTGTTTTTTTTATTTTATATTTTTTTATTTTTTTTTTATTTATTTTTTTACACTTTTTTTTAGTAACTTTTAACTTTTGTAACTCGTTCCAGGTTTGGGTCTCTCAAAATGCAATGGCATCTTGGGAGACCCTGTGTTAGTGTGCCTAGTCTGTGCAGTGCTGAACCCTACGCTAATACTCAACTAATGTATGGTAGCGTTCAAAGCATTCACCCATGCAAAGACCAGGATTGCCAGGACAGGAGGGACAATAAGACCGGGTGTCACGCCTAAATCCGCGCTTGCTGCAGACACAACATCTTTTTTGGGGGGCTCGTTGGGTAGGGGTACTCGGGATGGCATAAAGAAAATGCCTCTCATGCAGCCGGCTTACTGCATTTGGTTGGGGAAGGTGAGGTAGAGCACCGTCTGGAAACAGAAGGGCTCTGACGATCTCTTCCTGGAATTTAAGGAAGGATCCAGTCTGTCCTGAAGCTCTGTATAGCACATGAGCGTTCAGCAAAGCCAATTGAAATAAATAAACAGACACTTTTTTGTACCAGCGTCTGGCCTTACGGGCAACTAGGTACGGCGCCAACAACTGGTCGTTGAGGTCCACCCCTCCCATATTAAGGTTGTATTCGTGGACACAGAGGGGTTTCTCCACAACACCAGTCGCCGTAGGAATTTGGGTCGTCGTGTCTGCATGAAGGGAGGTGAGAACGAAAACATTCTTCTTATCCCTCCACTTCATAGCGAGCAAATTATTATACTTCAAGCAGGCTCTCTCCCCCAGCCTAAGACGGGAATCTACAAGCCGCTGGGGAAAGCCCCGGCGATTAGGTCGCACGGTGCCACATGCTCCAATCTGATGATCAAACAAGTGACTAAAAAGTGGCACGCTCGTATATGAATTGTCCACGTACAAGTGGTACCCCTTTCCGAATAAGGGTGACACCAAGTCCCACACTATCTTGCCAGCGCTTCCTATGTAGTCAGGGCAGTTTGTCGGCTCTACGTGACTATCTTTGCCCTCGTAAACCATAAAACTATATGTATAGCCTGTGGTCCTGTCACAGAGCTTATACATCTTGACCCCGTATCTGGCACGCTTGCTGGGAAGGTACTGTTTGAATGACAAGCGGCCAGAAAATTTAATCAGGGACTCATCAATGCAGACAACTTGATGGGGGGTAAACAAGTCTGCAAAACGCTGGTTGAAGTGGTTTACGAGGGGCCGAATTTTGTAGAGCCGATCGTATGCAGGGTCTCCACGAGGACGACAGAGTTCATTGCATGAACCGCAAAATCTGCTCGTATCGTGCCCTGGCCATGGAAGCAGAGAACAAGGGTGAATGGTAAATTGGGTCAGTGGACCAATATGACCGCAACTTACTCTTTTTATTCAACCCCATGAGGAGGGAAAGGCCCAGAAAGATCTTAAATTCGGAGACCGTAATTGGTCTCCAATCTCTGGCAAGGGAAGACTGGGGAATAGTGGCGATGTGTTGACCAGCGTACAAATTGCTTTGGTCCCCAATAGATCTATAGAGATCTTCGGTGAAAAACAGTGAATAAAAATCCAGTGGCGTAAAGTCAACTGTTTCCACCTGAATTCCGGGTTGGCCAGTGAAAGGGGGAAGTACGGGTGCTGCAGAAGTGGTGGGTTCCCAATTCGGATTGGTGAATGCAGCAGGAAGGGCACTATGGGCACGACGGGCCTGTCTTTGTCTTCTTGGTGGCAGCGGGACACTACTAGTGCTTGCCACCTCACCAGCTTGAACTGCACTTATGGGACTCGCCACGTCACCACGTGATACTGCAGTGCTGGATGTACGATCAGGGTGTACTAGGCCGCTGGTGCTTGCCAGTTCACCAGAAGGAATAGCGGCGCTAGTACTTCTCTGCTCCATATGAGAGCCCTGCGGTTCTTGCACTTCAAGGACAGAAGAAGAAGTTCGGGGTCTGGTACGCCTGACCTTAGCAGGGACCACAACTCCGTCGTCAGAGCTATCTGTCATGGAGCCGCTGTCCTCTACAGGATCGTATTCTGAGCCTGAACTTGACAGATGAGTCACTTCCTCTTCACTATCTGTCATACTCAGAAACGTGTAGGCCTCTTCACTAGTGTACCTTCGATTTGCCATTTTGGGCTCTAAATTTAGGGGTACACTAGTGAGACTCACAGGCAAAAAAGCTCCTGACTGTCAGCGACTGTATCAAAACGCTACCAAAAAACTGTTAGCGATCGCAGGGATCAGGCCTGACTCTGCGAACGCTGCAGTTATGTGTGCTTAGTGTTTTGTAAGTGTCAGTTATCGATCGATACTGCACTTGGGTGGGCTGGGCTGGGCCGAGGGGCAAAACGCAGGTGCTAGCAGGTATCTGGGCTGATCCCGCTAACACTGCGTTTCAGGGAACCCTAAACTGCTGGGGAGTATAGATCTGATCGGATCAGATATCGATCCGTTCAGATACTATAGCACTAAGGGAGGTGTATGCTGCGTGCGTGGGTTTTAGCGGTACTGGCGCTGACCTGACGCTGCCTGGGGCGACGCAGACCTTAGCTGACCCTAAAAATGTAATTTATATCACCGCCCGGCAATTAGGGGATTAAACCTTTATAGGGTAATAAACGGCGGGTGCCCTAAAACTATAATAAACTGTAATAAACGACAAAAAACAAACTAGCTAACCAGCGTCACCCGTAACACTTATACGGTGATCGCTGGTGAAAGGGTTAACTAGGGGGCAATCAGGGGGTTAAAACCTTTAGCAGGTAGTATATGGGGGTCCCTGTCGCTATAAAACACTGACAGCGAACCTATATACTTACCTCCCTAACTAGCGTCACCTGTGTCACTAATGCAGCGATCAGAAAAACGATCGCTTAGCGACACTGGTGACGGGGTAATCAAGGGGTTAACCTTTATTAGGGGGTGTTAGGGGGGTACCCTGGACCTAAGGGGGGGGTACCCTAGACCTAAGGGGGCTAACCTAACTGCCCTAACACTTGTAACTGACAAACTGACACCAATGCAAAAAAAAAAAAATGCTTTTGGTGTCAGAATGACAGGGGGTACAGGGGGGTGATCGGGGGGTGATGGGGGGTGACAAGTGTGCCTGGCGTGTTCTACTGTTAGTGTAGTGTTGGTGCACTTACTTGATGTCTTCTCTCCTCTGCGCCGGATCGAAAAGACCGACTCGAGGAGGGATGACATCACTTCCTTTCCCTCTGTTTACATTACAGAGGGAAAGGAAGCGTTTTCATTCGCCGGGATCGATCGGGAGGGGGTGGCCAACAATGGATGGCCTCCCCCTCATGTCTCATCACCCGCAAAGAAATGGCGACCGCCGCGGGCACCGGGGGGGGGGACCGATCGGACCCCCCACCCGCGGAAGGCAAATCACGTACATGTACGTGATTTTGCCTGTCCGTGCCACCTTGCCGACGTACATCGGCGTGAGGCGGTCGTCAAGTGGTTAAACAGGTGCGTGCCTATCCAAATCATGTTCAATCAACTGAATTTACTACATGTGGACTCCAATCAAGTTGTAGAAACATCTCAAGGATGATCAGTGGAAACAGGATTCACCTTAGCTCAATTTTGAGTGTCATGGCAAAGGCTGTGAAGACCTGAGGCTGTAAATGGGTTTTTTTATTTTTAATACATTTGCAAAGATTTAAAAAAAAAAATTATTTCACATTGTCATTATGAGGTATTGTCTGTAGAATTTTGAGGAAAATGATGAATTTAATCCATTTTGGAATAAGGCTGTAACATAACAAAATGTGGAAAAAGTGAAGCGATGTGAATGCTTTCCGGATGCACTGTATATCCTCCTTCTGTGGCTACAATGTAATACATCGCTCAGCTTTATTACCAAAGACAAGTTAAAGTAGAACTATAGTCAAAACTTTTTTTTTTTTTTTTTTGAATAAAGGAGGGTTATAACCCCTGTCAGATTTATTTTCACCATCTGTGTCCTATTGCAGAGATTTCCCTTCACTTACTGTCCCATAGCCAAACAGGGAAATCCCTGCAAATTAAGGGCATTCGTTGGGGACCTCCAGGTCACCAGAACTAGTGTCCCCTTTGGAAGATTTCACTTCTCTTACTTTTCTGGGGACAGCCCAAAATTTGGGATTTTCTTTTACTTTCATTTTAAATGATAATGGTAAACAGGACACATAGAGAGGGTGAATCTCCTTAATGAGGGCACAGCCAGCAATAAAAACTGACAAGCATTCTAATCCCTCACCCCTCTATCCAATCCTAAAAAAAAAGTTTTACCTTTTAGTTATTTTTAAAGTGAATAGAACTGATTATACTGTTACAATTGCATCTGAAAGTCATTGGGATAAATTAGGCAGCAAGTAAACATGTTGCTCATGAAGTTGATGTTGAAAGCAGAAAAAAAGGGCATATATAGTTTGTTGCATATGGGGCAGCATAACCGCAGACCAGTCAGGGTGCCTATGCTGACCATATCTACAGCCAAAAGCACCTACAGTGGGCTTGTGAACTTTAGAACTAGACCATGGAGCAATGGAAGAAGGTGGACTAGTCTGATGAATCACGTTTTTCTTTTACATCATGTGGATGAGTGGGTGCATGTGCATTGCTTACTTGCGGAACAGATGACACATTTGACACGTTCCGCCTACCTAAACATTGTTGGTGAACAAGTACACCCCTTTAGGGAAATGGTATTCCCTGATAGCAGTTACTTCTTTCAGCAGGATGTAGTGCCCTGTCACACTTAATAAATGGTTCAAGAATAGTTTGAAGTGTTGACGTGGCCTCCAAATTCTCCAGATCTCAATCCATCGAGCAACTGGGATGTGCTGGAAAAAAGAACTCCGTACCATGGAGGCCCTACCTTGCAGCTTACAGGACTTAAAGCGTCTGCTACTGATGGCTTGGTGCTAGATTCAGCATACTGTACTTTTCTAGTGGCATCCATGGCTCGATGTCAGGGCTATTTTAGCTCTAAAAGGAAGAGTTGCTCAGTATTAGATGGGTAGTCATAAAGTTATGGCTGATCTGTGTATGTCATCAGCACGCCAAAGTGCAGTGTAAAAAAGCCCATTTTATTGCATCAGAGAAAACGGCGTGCAACTTTTCAGGGCTTCAAAGGAATTCTTCAAGATGAGTGAGACATACTCTGCAGTCTGTGTGGCCTGATTTCCCTGTTGTTCAGGTCTGTTTTCACAGTATTAGCTGTAAGTCGACCTCCAAAAAGGTGATACCCGCCACCTAATATCTATATTAATAATAAATTTGATTTGCGCACATGCAGTTTCAAGTTCACTGACTATAAAAGGAAAAATAACAGAAAAATTTAGATTTTTCAATTTAGAGTATAAAAAAATGTGTAAAAGGTATCATTATATATTTTTGGGCAGGGTACAGAATAGCTTGGTCACCATTTTCAGGAGTTCTGGATGGGAAATTCCCCTCTCTTAAAACTCCACTCATGTCCTTTTCCCTAACACAATCATGGCAGACTTTATTTGCATTATAGTAATTTGTGATTATCACCCATAACTGCTAGATTCCTAATAAGAACACATAGAATATTCATCACAGGCTCAAGGTTAGGCCAAGCAATGTCTTTCATTGGAGTGACGGGGGCTAAAAGCTGTTACCTTGAAGGCGGCTTTCACTTGGCTGACTGAAACTTGTAATCAGTTTGGCGAGTGAACAAACCAGTTAAATGCACTGTAAATTGAATAATCAGTTCTGAGTGGACCTACCCATTAGAATCTTTCTGTTGCTCCTCTTAGATTTCAGTGTTGCCTGAAACCCATGGCCATACTTCATTTTCTTTGTTAATTGACTTTCTTGCTTTTTTCCTGCCTTGTATTTTAGTTAAGCCTACTTAGCTTGTTATTTTCTTTTATTGCCATACATTTAAAAGGTATATTAACATAACACTGAGAACACCCACAGTTATCCATCTGTGTAAAACTCATAAAATGTAATAATGAAAGAGACACCAATTAGCAGTAATTTATGCCGACAAATACAAGGACATTATCACTGTGAAACTGCCTGGTGCTGTTAAATTAAAGCATCAACAGACATCATACAGTACTCTGTGTGGCCCACAGGTAAAACACAAAACAAGCCAGCACACAGAAATCAATTAATGTCTTTGCTGAAATATGAATTTGAAAAAAAGAGAAATATATACGAAAACTTTTTTTTAAACAGAAGAAATGTGAAAATTTACTCCCTCACATTCCCTATGCCGTGCCGGGTATGGGGGGATTAAGATATTAAAATGTTCAATTTTGCACTAGCTTGCTTTTTTGTTTCAGGGCTTGTACTTTTAGGAGGTGATACAGTTGTGCTCAAAAGTTTGCATACCCTGGGAGAATTGGACCATTTTTTAAAATTCTTTATTTGAGGTATTCAGTTGAACATAACGGTATGACATTACATATCATAGTCAATGAAATTCATTAATAGACAGTAATACAACCATGTCAAAGAATCCATGGATATCAAGGAAATAACCGGCAAGGTTCCAATACAGCAATATAAGGTATCTGTAGGGATTTACGATATCGCTTACTGGACATAGGGGTCAAATTTAGGAGCACTTTTTCCGGGTTGTCATACAGGGAAACCTCAGTAAGCTTGTAGATGATCTGCAGGACTTGTTGCTTAAATGAGGCCAGCTTCGAATAATCCCAGAAGATGTAGAGTAGTGTGCCAGTCTGGGTATCACATCTCCAACATAACGGGCTATGTCCTGGGAATATTGATGCTAGTACCGACTAAGTCCTGTACCAGCGCGTCAAGATTTTAAATGTGATCTGATACTTGCTGCACAAGGAAGACTTATGAGCAAAGAAAAGGTTACAGTTCTTTTGATCCTCCGTCAGCGTAATGTTAAGGTCTCTTTGCCGTTTCCTCAAATTCAGGGGATTGTGTTGAGATGTGACTGCAAGTAAAATACCGTAAGAACAGAATAGAGATTTCTGTAAGGGCATAGATGTTCAAACGAAGTGGGTTGCCTACAGAAACAAATTTGGTCTGGAAGGGACCAAAGAAATTGGGACAATTGAAAAATCTTCCACATGCCTAAAATAGAGGAATTGAGGGATATAAGACTGATGGCTTGTTCCACTCAGAGGGGCCAAGAAAGGTAGAATCTCTAACCAAGCTCAGATCTGGCTGGAGCTGAAAAGCTTTGTCAGAGAGACCCGACACAAAATCCGGGTGGCCGATAATAGGTGTCAACGGAGAGGGAAAGCTGGACATTTCCGCTATCCTGTAGTATCTGCGAAGTTCGTGCAATGTGGGTCCGAAAGGGTGTGGAGATGAAAATCGGGAGTGCTGAATCCCAGTCCAGGGAAGGCCGGCTAAGGAGACCGCTACTGATTCCTGTTCCAAGGAGACCCATCATTTATGGGTTGAATGTCTGCACCAGTCCAACACTGTCAGAAACCATGAATCAGACCGAGACAGAAGTGCAGTTAAAATCACACTTGTTTAATAATAGTAAAGGGTAAACAGAGCAACGTAATCAAATCATAGCCAGAGTTCGGGAACCGGAACAGATAGTCAGATAAGCCAGGATGTCAGGGAGCCAGAGATCAGCATACTAAAGGACAGGCCAGGAAATTGGGAAACCCGGAAAATCAGCATAGTGGAGAAGCAAGCAGGATCAGGAACCAGAAGGGACTTCAGCCAAGCAAGTCTTCAACAGGTACACAGGAGAGAGTCTCTGGATGTGTAGACCAAGGCAAAGGCAGAGAGAAACTGAACTGGACAGTTTAAGTAACCAGCAGGACTGACAAACAGGATATCATCATCAGGTGAGTCACTGTGGAAAAGATTGGAGCTGGAAATTAACCAACAACTGAGCCGCCTGCTCTGAAAAGGAAAGGCTGAGCGCAGCCCTGACAACCACTCTGTTCATGCACCATTTTTAAAGAAAACTTGAGTGAGCATGCAAAACGCATTAATTTTATTTCTTATGGGATTCATATTCAGTAACTGTAGGTCATAACAGAATGACACAATAAAAAAACAAAACATGGCAACAAGTAAACAAATGAAATTACCCCTGTTCAAAAATCTGCATACTTATAGATCTTAATGCTGTGTATTACCCCTTTTAACATCAATGACAGCGTGCAGTATTTTGTAATAGTTGCCTATGAGGCCCCGAATTCTTGCAGGTGGTATAGCTGCCCATTCGTCATGGCAAAATTCCTCCAGGTCATGCAAAGTTTTTTGTCATCTTGCATGAACTGCACGTTTGAGACACCCCCGGAGTGCCTTGATGATATTAAGGTCGGGAGACTGTGGCCACTCCAGAACCTTAACATTTTTTCTGCGGTAACCACTGGAGAGTCAACTTGGCCTTGTGCTCAGAGTCATTGTCGTGCTGGAAAGTCCAAGAGCCTCCTATGCGCAGCTTTCGTGCAGAAGAATTCAAATGGTCCTCCAGTATTTTCTGAGTACATGCTGCATTCATCTTGCCATTAATTTTCACAAGATTGCCTGTGCCTTTAAAGCTCAAACACCCCAAAAACATCAGTGAGAAATCACCATGCTTCAGTGGGGATGGTATTCTTGTCGCTATTGAACTCTCTCCAAACACAGTGCTAATAGTTGTGACCATAAAGCTGTATTTTGGTCTCATCACTCCAGATTACAGTGTGCCAGAATCTGTGAGGCATGTTAGGTGGTGTTGGGCATTGTTACCGGGCTTTTTTGTGGCATTGGTGCAGTAAAGGCTTCTTTCTGGCAACTCGACCATACAGGTCAAGTATTGTTGTATTGTGTTCCCTGAAACAATCCCACTGTCTTTTCCAGAGCAGCCTGAATTTCTCCTGAGGTTACCTGTGTTTCTTCTAAGTATCCCGAACACGTCGCCTGGCAGTTATGGCTGCAATCTTTTCTTGTCTACCTGACCGTGGCTTGGTATTGAGAGATCCCTGAATTTTCCACTTCTTAATAAGTGATTGAACAGTACTAACTGGCTTATTCAATGCTTTGGATATCTTTTTATATCCTTTCCCATCTGTATAAAGTTCCATTACCTTGTTGCGCAAGTCTTTTGACAGTTATTTCTGCTCCCCATGGCTTAGTATCTAGAATGCTCAGTGCATCCATGTGAGAGCTAACAAACTTCTTTACTATTTATACACTGGCACTAATTGCAATATAAAAAAGCCACAAATGTGGGAAATTAACCTTTTTAATTGTCAATTTAACCTGTGTGTCACCTTGTGTCTGTACCAAGGTCAAACATTCCAGGGTATGTAAACTTTTGATCAGGGTCATTTTGGTGATTTCTGCTATCATTATGATTTAAAAAGGAGCCACACAACTATGTGATAACTATCTTTCAATAAGACAGTTTTTTATCACATTTTCAATATTAATGCCAAACTATCACGATTTCTGTGGGTGTATGTAAATTTTTGTGCACAACTGTATGCCTTCGCTGTTGCTGGTCTGGTTCAATCTCCTCCTTACTTGTCAGTCCCATCCTAGTTAACTAATTAGATTGAGAATATGTATTCATTTTCATGTATCACATATATGTTTTGCACTTTATCAAAAAAGAGTCTGTAAATGCCTCACCTAGTTTGAAGGTTTGGGAAAGTGACTTTTTTTTGCATGAGGTCCTGTCATTTCGGATCCTTGCCCTACAGGGCTGGTTCACACCAAATGCAGTCCAGTGTGTTTTTTTTTTTATTACAAATTTGTGAGAAAAAAAGTCATTTACTTTCTTCATTTTCCAAAACATTGTGTCAAAAAATTACATCTTCAGTCAGGCAGCTGGGTGGATCCTGACAACATGGCTGGGATCCTTTTAGAACCTGGAGCCGTGCTATGGTCTATTTCAAACGGGCTTCAGCTTGTTAAAGAGCATTGTGAACAGCAAGCTTTGACAAATATATTATATTGTTTACTTAGGCCTGATTCACACCTATGCATTTTTAGTGCATTTTGCAGATTTGCACTACAGATCGTGTTCCATAGGAAACTATGTTAAATGGATTGTAGTGCAAATCTGCAAAATGCACTAAAAATGCATAGGTGTGAATCAGGCCTTACATAGTCTGGATGAAAAAAAAAACACAAGGCTATCTAGTTCAACCAAGAAAACAAAATAAAAAAAAGTTTTTACAATATATACCGCATATATACACCGTCCTAATTTACTTGAGCCCACGTTCACACTGAGGGCGGGTTTGAAATCGTGCAAGTTCAGCTGAATTCAAGCGATTTCAAACCGGCATTTCAGTCTGACTTTGGGGGCAATTTGACAGACATCTGTGCGGGTTCATGCACAGATGTCTATTGAAATCACCCTGAAGTCACCAAAAGTAGTGCAGAAATTACTTTTGGGAACCGGCAGCGTCGCACCGATTCTGACGGTGCCATTGCTGGCAATATGCTCCAATTGGGAATGCGAATTGACATGTCAAATCGCATGTTAAATCGGCCCAATGTAAATGTGGCCGTAAACAGACTTGTAACATATGGTGCAGGTATAATTGCATGGTTCTAAAGAGGGCTTATGTAACAGCATTTTCTTTTTGTTGCAATAAAATGAAATGAGTGAATGGACAGTGTACTTATTTATGGAACAAGTGCATATGAAGCATACTAGTTATATAATGACCCAGGAGACTTATCATTTTTAATAGGGCTGAAACAACTAATCGATTAATCGACAACTAATCGATTATGAAATTAATCGATTACTATTTTCATAATCGATTAATCGGCCAGTAACATAATGGGGTTAAAAACTAAAATAATCCCTTAATAGTACAAAAAGAGCAAATAATCGCTACTGTAAATATTACTTACACTACAGTAAAAAAATGAACCCCTTACAGTAGTGATGATCTGTTTTTCTTTGTATTATAAAGGGCTAATTTTAGTTTTTTTAACCCCATTATGTTACTAAACGTCTTAGACCTGGTTCACATCTATGTGTTTGGTGCTTTTTTGCAGAAACGCACTACAGTTCATGGTTTCCTGTGGGACACGTTCACATCTATGCTTTTTTCAGCCGCTGCGTATTTGGAAAGGGTCGGGGACTTTTTTTTAATGCAAAACGGTGCTTTTTTTGGTTCAATATACTTCAATGGAAAAGCTGCAGAAAAGCATGTAATTATTGCAGCAGTTTTTGTTTTTTTAATCTTCCCAACAACAAATTGGCCAAAAATAAATGCAAAAACGCAAATCGCAGCACAATCACGTGCGCAAAAGTCAAAACGCACAGCAAAAAGCACTGCAGAAACAGATCAAAAGCAAACTGCATAGGTGTGTAGCGTGCCTTATGCTGGCCACACCGATCAATCAGACAAAATATTCGGACGAGAAATCTTTGTACATTCGCTGAATGAAAGAATGTTGTTTGAAATTTTCACTTGTTTTTAACATTCTGTTTTTAAAATGAATGTAATTTCTGAACGAAAACCACATACACTGTCTGATAATTCCTTTCACCAAGAAGTTTGCTATTATTTCAAAATTTTCCCATCACTGTGGTTGAAAATGAATGTCGTTTTGACCCCACTAACGATTAGAAAATCGAACAAGCGTTCTTAAAATAACATTTTTTTTTTTTTTGAAGGAAGACATTGTTAAATAAAAAAAAATTGATCTCGGAGTCTGATATTTACCAGATTCACATTTTAATAGTATATACAGTGTATATCTCCTCTAATAGTATATACAGTATATAGCTCTTCTGTCTGTTATTCTCAGAGTGGATTAGATATTTTGCTCCCTAACCTTATAATGTTGGTTATTTATATTTACCACTGCATAGAGATATATAGGAATAAATTGCCTTTTTTTAAAACTTTACATATTAACTAAATTATACACCACACTATTTTATAAGATTATTAATCGATTAATCGAAACAATAATCGGTCAACTAATCGATTACGAAAATAATCGTTAGTTGCAGCCCTAATTTTTAATGTATTTATGTAACGTACAAATATAAAAGTGAATGTAAATATAGTACAAGAAAAAAGCAATAACCTATAAGTAAAAAAAAAAAAAAAAAAAAGATTCATTCATCACTGGTTTAGTTCTCGTTATTGTGTCAATGCAATTACACTCTATTAGATTGTTGTATAATTTAAATATTTCCCCTTGGTAACCATTTTGTGTCTTCTTTTCATTGTCAAGTGTGAACAAAGAGGTTTTTATGCATAAAGCAGGAGGGGACAGAGATAATATTATTGCTTTATTTCAAGCTTACATTATATGATTAATTATGGCTTTTTGTTGGAAATGCACCATTTAGAGAACCGATGCCTGAAGTTCACCTTTAACCTCTTTTTACAAAGGTTTAAGAGCAGATAACGCAACACAATAGCCATTTTAGTTCCTTCTGACTACTTGCCTCATGTGCTTTTGTGTGCTGCTGCCACTCAGCAAGCGTGTTCACAGAATTCTGTACTGACTTAATTATGGCCCAACTATCCTTCAGGATGTTGTCTTTTGAACATTTTATATTAAAGAGGAAGTAAACCCCGATGGGTTTTACTTCCTCTTTTGCTCCCCGCAAGGCCTGCAAATTAAAAGCATAATAGGCTAGTATGCATCGCATACTAGCCCAATACATGACACCTGCAAACGAAGCCCGCGCTGTCACCTGTGCAGGTTGCGTCCATTTTCGCCCCTCTTCCTTCCGGGCCGCAGACTCCGGCTCTGTGACTGGCCGGAGCCGCGTGATGTCACTCCCACGCATGCACGCAGGAGCCATCGGTCATGGCACACACTGGGGGAAGAAACGGCACGGTGGTCCGTTTCTTCACAGTGCATGCGCCGATGACGACATAGGCGCACTACAAGTGAAGTATCTCCTAAACGGCGCACGTTTAGTAGATATTTCCACTACCTATAGGTAAGCCTTACTCTAGGCTTACCTATAGGTACAGGTAAGACAAAAGGGTTTACAACCACTTTAAAGCGGAACTCCAAGCAGATATGAAAAAGCACAATTTATTTCAATTCACAATTTAAATGCAACTTGAGTACTTCTTTAGCTTCCTGTAATCCTTTACACACTGCACTCACAGAAGGGACTATGCTGCTTTGCACATTGCTGTCAATATACTAGCATTTCATATTTTTACAAAAGGGAAGAACAGACAAGTGACTCGATAGGTGTGCTGCTGCTCCTTCATCTTTCATCCCAATAAAAGTCTATGTGATTCCAATGTGCATGCACATACAGCAGTATAAAGAAGCCAGCAGAGGGACTAAGCATTGTTGTGGGCTCTAGTGGAGCAATCTTGGTAAATATGGAGCTTTGAGAGGATAGGCTAGTCCTGCTCGGAAGGGTGGAGGCAAAGAGGTAAAAATGCATTGCATACTAGCACATTATGTGAATCGCTGGAGACCGCTTCCATCTTCGCCTGTCTTGCTTCCGGGTTTGCGGACTCCGGCTCTGTGATTGGCCGGAGCCACGATGACATCACTCCCGCGCATGCATGTGGGAGCCGCCGGTTACGGCATGGGGCTCTGAAGAAACGGCATGGGTGGCCGTTCCTTCAGAGCGCATGAGCTAGTGATGTCACTGGCTCCATGTACTGTAAATATCTCCTAAACAGTGCACCGTTAGGAGATTTTTATGCTACCTATAGGTAAGCTTTTATTATAGGCTTACCTATAGGTACAATTCAAAGATGGAAGTTTACTTCTACTTGAGGATTTTTTAACCACTTCAGCCTCGGAAGATTTGGCTGCTCAATGACAAAGCCATTTTTTGGCACTGCATCGGTTTAACTGGCAATTGTGCAGTCGTGCGACACTGTACCCAGGCAAAATTGACATGCTTTTTTCCCCACAAATAGAGCTTTCTTTTGGTGGTATTTGATAACCTCTGTGGTTTTTATTTTTTGCGCTATAAACAAAAGAGCGACAATTTTTAAAAAAAAACACTATCTTTTACTTTTTGCTATAATAAATATCCCACATTTTTTTTCAAAAAAACTAATTTTTTCCGCAGTTTAGGCCGATCTGTATTCTTCTACATATTTTTGGTAAATCGCAATAAGCGTATATTGATTGGTTTGCACAAAAGTTATAGCGTCTACAAATAGGGGATAGATTTATGGCATTTATTATTATTATTTTTTTACTAGTAATAGCGGCGATCTGCGATTTTTAGCGGGGCTCCGATATTGCGGTAGACAAATTGGACACTTTTGACACATTTTTGGGACCATTGACAATTATACAGCGATCAGTGCTATAAAAATGCACTGACTACTGTTTAAATGTCACTGGCAGGGAAGGGGTTAACACTAGGGGGCGATCAAGGGGTTAACTGCTCCCTAGGTGTGTTCTAACTGTAGTGGGGATGGGACTGACTTTGTAAACACACAATCTGTCTCCTCTCCCCTGAGAGAACCAAGATCTGTGTGTTTACACACAGATCCCAGTTCTTGCTCTGTCACGCGTGATCACAGTCGCATTGGCTCCAGGCACACGCTGCGGGTGCGCGCCCCTAGTGGCCAAAAGGCGAAGCGACGTAAGGTAACGTTGATTTGCCCAGCCGAGCCAACCTGCCGCAGTAAAACTGCAGCGGCTGGTCCGGAGATGGTTAAAAGACAGCACTTTGTAGCAGATGCGTTATTGAAAGGAGCAGATTTACACCTTATTGTGTAGAAATGGTGCTTTAACTAAAGCGTTTTGCTGCGATGTCCCCCGGGCACCCGCGATTGCCCGTTAACCGGGCCGGACCGTGGATCTCTGTGTGTAAACAGAGATCCACGTCCTGTCAGCTCAGAGGAGAGCGATCTGTGTTCCCAGGACGGAGGAACACTGATCGGTCTCCTCCCCTTGTGCGTCTCCGCCCCCTACAGTTAGAAGCATTCCCTAGGAAACACATTTAACCCCTCCCCGCCCCCTAGTGGTTAACCACTTCACTGCCTGTCACATTTACACAGTAATCAATGCAATTTTATAGCATTGATCGCTGTATAAATGTGAATGGTCCCAAAAATGTGTCCGATGTTTCCGCCATAATGTCGCAGTCACGAAAAAAAATTGCGATCGCCGCTATTATTAGTAAAAAAAAATAAATAAATACATTTTTTTTAAAAATGCCATAAATCTATCCCGTATTTTATAGACGCTACAACTTTTGCACAAACCAATCAATATACGCTTATTGCGATTTTTTTTTTTTTACCAAAAATATGTAAAAGAATACGTATTGGCCGAAACTGAGGAAAAAATTAGTTTTTTTTAAAACAAAAATTGGGATATTTATTATAGCAAAAAGTAAAAAATATTGTGTTTTTTTTTTCAAAATTGTTGCTCTTCTTTTGTTTATAGCGCAAAAAATAAAACCGCAGAGGTGATCAAATACCACCAAAAGAAAGCTCTATTTGTGGGGAAAAAAAGGACGTCAATTTTGTTTGGGTACAACGTCGCACGACCGCGCAATTGTCTTTTAAAGTGCAACAGCGCTGAAAACTAAGAATTGGTCTGGGAAGGAAGGGGGTGAAAAGGCCCGGTATTGAACCGGTTAAAAAAAGCTGTTCTATACCTTATTTAATAGCGCTAATCGGCGGTAACGTGACCGGCCGGCTCTCTCCTCCTCTGCTTTCTTGCTCCTGACTGATGTCAGTGGGGGATTCTTGGCCCCTCTCTAGCTGTCAGGAGAGAGGAGACCTGACCGGTGACATGAGCACCGATCGGCGCTATTAAATAAGGTATAGAACAGCATTTTTAAAATAAAGCACATATACAGGACATTTAGTAATATAAAGGCCAGGAGAATGTGTGATTTTTTTTATTTTTTATTTTATTTTTTTTTTACTAAGTGGGTTTACAACCACTTTAAAGTTAAAGTATAACTAACGGCAATTTATTTATTTATTTTTTTAGTTTTGGATAGAGTGAGGAGAGATTGAAACAGCTATCAGGTTGTTATTGCTCTATTTGTCCTGTTTACTGTTATCACAGTGAAAGAAAATCTTACGTTTTAAATTATCACCAAAACAGGAATAAAGTGGGAATCTTCCAGTGGGGACACTAGTTCTGGTGACTCCAGTGACAGCCAAGGAATTCCTTACTACCTGCTTTGGCTATATACCTTCTACTTTAAGTTAGGTGTAGATTAAGGAGAGCAGTGATCACACCATGCTAATGATCAGTTGCAACTGAAGCATAACAGAACTGAGGGTCTATGTAATGATGGAATTGTGCAACAAGAGGAAGTCTCCACTAAGGTAATGTCAGGAGCCACAATGGGGCCACCGAATCTAACAGTTCTCTGCTGATCAAATTATAGGTAAAGACATTTACCTATAAGACATTTTAACATTAGTTAACTTTATAGGTTTAGGTTATAATATGTGGCCCGATTCACACCTACGAAACTTGAAGAATATTTGTAGAAGTGCCTCAATGCTCAGCACCAGATTTCCATATTATTCCATCATCTGGGCGATGTGCTGTTGCTTTTCACACCAAGGAAGTATATGAACTTCTTTGAGGCAGGAACATATATTTTTGGGCCCATAGACTTTAATAAGAGCTGCTGAAAGTGCACATAACACGTTTTCGTACATTCTAATGCCTAAAAATGGTCTGCTTACAGTAATCTGCTTTTACTTGTTCTAAACAAAAATGCTTACACCTGAAAATGCATGTACAATACAAGCATAAAAAAATGCTGGAAACAAACTAAGAAGCCAGCACTCAAGTGTGACTCTAGTCTAATACTAATTACAAAAACACATAAATATGTTACTTTATCCGTGACCGCTCAACTTCCAGTAGTTTATAAGTGGCAAATTATTTTGAACATTTAACTTTCTGGGTAGAATTGATATGACCAGGAAGTACTGAATGGATCTGTTTATATGCATTATAAATATTGATGCATTTTAGAGAAAAAAACTCCAAAATAAAATGTTTTTTCATAAAAGTTCTCAGTCTTCACCTGTGATAACCTTGAATGTTTCCTAAAGCTATCTGCTGAAACCTAAACAGTTAACTCCTTGTCAGACGTGAAAAACAGGCTTTTTAGTTTCCTGGTTTTATTAAGCACAAATAATAGCTATACTGTTGGCATGAGGTGAGAGCTGGCTTCAGATCCCTAGTTCTTTCTGGCATATTGGTGTGTTATTTCCAATAATGTTTTGTTTAAGCACAGTGACTTGTGTGCAGGCTCTGTGATCTGCTAGGAAACTGTTGGGTGCTAATCAGAAAGCCATTCATATATATGAAGAACATCAATAATCTAGGGACCATTTCATTTCACCTGTATGCTGATTTTAATTGTGATCTTTCGGACTGTTGTAAAGACAATACAGTAAAACTTTGGTTTGAGAGCGTTTTGTAAGACGAGCAAAATGTTTTAATAAATTTTGACTTGATATACAAGAGATGTCTTTATATACAAGTAGGGTCATGTCACAACTGAGTATAAAAGAGAAGAGAGTGGCAAGTGTAGCAATATGGTTACTTTTAGTGAAGGTAGAACATTTAGCAACTCACATGGTTGATGATTAAAACAGTTACATCTAAGTATGTAGGCATCCGAGGTAAAGCTGTCCACATAGACATCCTCTGCACCATCAAAGTGGTCCCTTCCACGCTGCGCTCCATGTGCGGTTCAAGCCTCGCTTTCACATCGCTCTACTGCAGGGTAGTCTTCCTGGTCACGATTGCAGACCGACAGCAGTGAGAGCTGGCAGTGCGGAGGATGGTCTATGTACTTACATGTGCCTCTTTTAACCACATCAATACTGGGCACTTTCACCCCCTTCCTTTCCAGACCAATTTTCAGCTTTCAGCGCTCTCGCACTTTCAATGACAATTGCGCGGTCATGCAATGCTGTACCCAAATGAAATTTTTATCATTTTGTTTACACAAATAGAGCTTTCTTTTGGTGGTATTTATTCACGACTTCCGTTTTTTATTTTTTGCGATGTAAGTGAAAAAAGAGCAGAAATTTGGAAAAAAAGCAATATTTTCTAATTTCTATTTTAAAAGAAATCCAATAAAAAAGAATTTTGTCATAAATTTAAGCCAAAATGTATTCTGCTACATGTTTTTGGTAAAAAAAAAGCCCTGTTAAGTGTATAATGGTTTGTGTGATCACGGACAGATGTACGCAAATGATCATGTACAGATGTGCGCAGGTGATCACAGACATATGTGTGCAGGTAATCATTGGGACATGTGATTTTACTGTTACATATGTGGGGACATGTGTTTTGGGGACATGTGTGTTAACTTTGTGTGTTTACACTGTGGGGACACTAGACTGGTGATCAGTGAGTAAAATGTTGTAAAAAAACAGCTCATACTCACTGATCACCAGCCGGCTGCAGCGATCCGCTCTTCTCACTGACAACTTCTGTGTGAGGAGAGGAGAGCCGATTGCCTAGCAACCGGCTCTGTATTTACATCACATGATGGCTGTGATTGGACACGGCCGTCATGTGATCACGACAGAGCCCTCCTGCCGATCGGAGATGCACCGTGTCCGGGTGACACGAGCGCATCGGGATCGCGTGCATGATCCCGCCCCTTCTGAGGGACGTTCCTGAACGTCCACTCAGGAGAGAGCGCCCACCCGGCCGTTAATGTACAGTGGCCAGGTGGGAAGTAGTTAATCATCAACCATGTGAGTTGCTAAATGTTGTACCTTCATTAAATGTAACCATATTGCTACACTTAGAGGCGCCTCTCTTCTTTTTTATACTCTGTAGCTCCTGCTGGATTTTGCTTCTAATCCCCTTGTGGAGGCTTCCATTTGTGGATGGACATTTTATGGTTACAGAAACTATCACATTGCTATAATCTTTTTATATAGACTATAAACTGAAGGATTTATGAATAAATGGTTGTGGAACGAATCATCTGAGTTTCCATTATTTCTTATGGGGAAATACGCTTTGATATACAAGTGCTTTGGATTACAAGCATGTTTCCGGAACGAATTATGCTCACATTCCAAGGTTTTACTGTACGTGGTTTTTGGCCTCCGCTTTTGATTTTCACAGGTCATTGAGTCACATTCAAACCCCCAAAAAAGGTTTGTGTGTTATGGGCAGTTGTGAGAGCCCCTAGTGCCCGCACTGACGCATCAGGATTCCTGTAGGTAAGACAATGGGGTTCATTTACTAAAACTGGAGAGTGCAAAATCCGGTGAAGCTCTACCTAGAAACCAATTAGCTTCCAGGTGTTTTTTTTGTCAAAGCTTAATTGAACAAACTGAAGTTAGAAGCTGATTAGTTATCATGCACAGCTGCACCAGATTTGGCACTCTCTAGTTTTAGTAAATCAACCCCGATGTTTCTCGACTCCAGCCCTCAAGTACCCCCAACAGGTCGCAGGCTTTCAATTGTTTTGCACAGGTGATTTGATCAGTTTCACTTCCTTAGTAATTACCACAGCCGTTTCATATGAGGGAAATCCTGAAAACATGACCTGTTGAGGGTACTTGAGGACTGGAGAAACATTGATGTAAGAGACCATGAGGAGTGTACAATGGGTGAATTTTGAGAATATCTTTATTGCATTACAATCCGGTAAGGAAAATTGGGTCACCAGAATACCAACAAACAATGGGTAAAGGGTGAATTGGTCCCCGAATTAAAAAAAAGTCCTGAGCTAATATTCTTTGCTGCGAGTATGCATTTCAAAAATCTGTTTTTAATTTTGCCAGAAGTGTAGCTTTTTAAGATTGTCATCCTTTTCAGCTGTAAAGCTTGCATAAAGCCTACTTATATATCACAGAAATCACTGTGCTCACTAAACAAATGTGAACAAATATAAAAAAAGCAAGGTCCATAAAGACATGAATGAGTGAGTTTGGGGTAGTGAAACTTGACTGGCCTACACAGAGTCCTGATCTCAACCCGATAGGACATCTTTGGGATGAATTAGAGCGGAAACTGCCAGCCAGGCCTTCTCGTCCAACATCAGTGCCTGACCTCACAAATGCGCTTCTGGAAGAATGGTCAAAGATTCATATAGATATACTCCTGAACCTTGTGGACAGCCTTCCCTGAAGAGCTGAAGCTCTTATAGCTGCAAAGGGTAGGCCAACTCAATATTGAACTCTACGGACGAAGACTGGGATGTCATGAAAGTTCATGTGTGTGTAAAGGCAGGTGTCCCAATACTTTTGGTAATATAGTGTGTGTGTGTGTCTGATATGCATCAGAACTTGTATACATACTGTATTGAAGAAAACATATCATATTCTATTTTCAAAGTGATTTGTAAAGGCTTGTTTAAATATATAAATAACAAACATGTTATACTTACCTCCTCTGTGCAGTTGGATATGCACAGAGCAGCCCAGATCCTCCTCTTCTCGGGTCCCTCTTTGCTGCTCCTAGCCCCTCCCTCCTTTGAGAACCCCTCAGCCAGCAGCACCCAAGGGGGCACCCAAGCTGAGTCAGAGCTCTGTGTATGCATTCAGACACGGAGCCTTGACCTGGCCACATCCCTCTCTACCCTGATTGGCTGACTGACTTTGACAGTCACGGGAGCCAATGGTGCTTCTGCCCTGTCTCAGCCAATCAGGAGGAGAGTCCTGGATGGCTGAGGGGATCGTGGACATCACTGGAGAGACATGTGGCTCAGGTAGGTAATTAGGGGGGTGCCGGGGGGGCTGCCACACACAGATTTTTTTTTTAATGCATTAAGATAAAAAACCTTCTGCCTTTACAACTCCTTTAATGGAATGCAACATTTAAAATAACTTTGAAATTAGTTTTATGTGCATTTTGAAATGAGGGAAATACAGCATTTGTCCTGCCTTTATTACTTTCAAGCTGCACATTCTATTTTCAGCGGTAATACAGCACTCCTCATTGTTTTGTAACACATAACTGCTTCTTGGACTCATTTTTTGTAGCATACTGTTGATAGGCAATATACACAGCATGTGAACATTTCAAATAGCACATAAGATGTGTCAGGGAGAGTGTAATGTAAACCGTTGTTCCCCCAGCTCACAAGATGTGCTTGTGTTGCCTTTTAAACAATATCACTACATATTTCTATGCATATAACGAGCATTTTTGAGTGCGTGCATTGGCATTTTATGATGATCTGCATGATGCCCTTCTCCTTGTGGCCATTTTACTTTATAAAAGTCGTCTTGTTTCGGCTCTAAGAATTTAAACATCTCCAAGAACAAAATAGTTGTGTTAGGTGTGGTGCGTCTCGTTATTTTTGGCTCTGATCAGTTAGGATGAGGCTGGATAGAATTTGGAACAAGAAAAAATTAAGCCATAGCAGACAGATCCGGATATCACTTCAGTGATCCAAAGCAAACATTTCTTATTAGTAGGTAACTAAGGAGGCAGAGTACTACCCCCTAGATAATTACAAAGTAAAAACCTCTTTCAGGGAAAAATCATAACATATAACAGCTGCATTGGTGTCGGTTATTTTTCCCATCCTAACTTTTCATACAACTTACATGAGTCATTTTTAACTAATCCTAAAGTTCAGAGTTGTTCACAGCTGTCCTGTCCTTCTGTATAACAACTGAAAAAAAGTTAAAATCAGTAGCAGTAATGTGAACATATTAATAACTGCAGCCAGAGGCGTAGCTAGAACTTTCAGGGCCCTGGTGCAAGAAATCGTGAAGGGCCCCCCGACCTCCGACCTGAGCCATTCCCTCCGAGCCCAAAGCCCTTCCAACTGATCCCATGACCCTTTACGGCCCACAGTGGATCCCTTTCACAGGTTGTGCAGTCCTTCAGTCTTGGGCTTCGCCATGGTGACGGAAGGCCGAGGCCCAGTCACAAGTGCGACCTTTGCAACCCTAGTGCGGCCAGTGGTGTCAGCGTGGACTGGGAATGATGTCAGTCAGTAGGGCAGTGGATGTGGTCAGTAGGGCGGTGGATGTGGTCAGTAGGGCGGTGGACGTGGTCAGTAGGGCGGTGGACGTGGTCAGTAGGGCAGTGAACGTGGGCAGTGGACGGGGTCAGTAGGGCAGTGAACATGGTAGGGCAGTGGACGTGGTCAGTAGGGCAGTGAATGGGGTCAGTAGGGCGGTGGACGTGGTCAGTAGGGCGAGGGAGGTGGTCAGTGGTGGGGCGGTGGACGTGGTCAGTAGGGCGGTGGACGTGGTCAGTAGGGCGGTGGACGTGGTCAGTAGGGTGGTGGACGTGTTCAGTAGGGCAGTGAACGTGGGCAGTGGACGGGGTCAGTAGGGCAGTGAACATGGTAGGGCAGTGGACGTGGTCAGTAGGGCAGTGAATGGGGTCAGTAGGGCGGTGGACGTGGTCAGTAGGGCGAGGGAGGTGGTCAGTGGTGGAGCGGTGGATGGGGTCAGTAGGGCGGTAGACAGGGTCAGTAGAGCAGAGAATGGGGTTAGGGTTGTTTTTTTTTTTTTTTTTACCATTTTATTTTTTATAGTTTTTTATCTTTTTTGGTTTTTTTTACAGTTTTTGATGGGAGGGAGGCAGTGGAGGGCAGTGTGGGGGGACAGCTTGATGGGAGGGGGGGTAGTATAGGAGGGAGCAGAGTGATAGTCAGCAGCACACCTGGAACACTATATTTGCTGGGCAGTGTATTCTTTTATTCTCTGCTGTGAGAGTTTGTGGCTTACCAGGAGCGGCCTCGGGCAGGGAGCTTTTCTCCTACCATTCCGGCGGCAGGAACAGCCTTGAGACAGGAAGCGGGAGCCAGGGTCGGGGAGGCGGAGTTGGGAGGCGGAGCTGGCGGTCTTGGGTTACGGATGACTGCTTGCCTCTTGGCTGGATAGGAGTGCGGGCGGGGCAGCATATAGAAGAACCGATCCTGCTCCTGCAGCCGTTGAAAGACCTGCAGGAGACAGGAGGAGAGCAGAGGAGATTGGTTCTCTTATATGGCACCCCGCCGGCCCTCCTATCCAGTCTGGTGCTAGCTGCATCCAGAGTGTATAGTGAAGAGGCAAGCAGTCTTCCGTGCCTAGGACCGCCTCCCAGCTCCGCCCCCGACTCTGGCTCTGGCTAACACAGGTGTAGACAAAACTGACAGGGGAGCCGCACGGGCCCAGTCGCGATCGCGACTCTTGCACCCTCTATAGCTACGCCCCTGACTGCAGCCTGTCTGATGCTTTCTTTGTGGTAGGAGGTGGCAGGTGGTTTCTTTATAACAAAAAAGGGGGAGAGAAAGTGAATTCATGAGTAGGGAACAGGCAGGAGTCAGTGTGAATTTAAATACTATTTAATGAAAAAAAGACTCACAATATACACCAATCCAGAAAATATCCTGATAACTCAGGTACCATCACCGTTAAAAAGACCAAACAGTCATGTGCAGACGCAGATGGCCACCTATCACAACCAACCACTCGTAATAAGCATTAGAAGTCATTCACAATAAATAGACATCCATGATATCAAAACACAGAATATATATGCAAAACATTGCTGGAAGTCCAAATAGCATGGTGGAAGAACAGCAGATGATTGAATGAATGTTGGGTGGTTGTGACAACAAAACTTGATCAACACTGAATAGTAATATGGAAGGCAGGACTGGCCGTTATGAGGGGGGGCAGTGGTGTTGAAGGGCCGTGGTGGAGAGGCCCATGAAGGAATGAATGGATGACACCGCAACCGCTGCAGGGCACAAGTGTATGTGGGCTGGCAGGTCGGAGCCTCTCTAGGCCGGGGATGGCTCACAAGGCTGCAGACCAAGAGGTATGGATGGAACGTGCAGGCAGCTAGAATAGGAGAGACAGGATTGATAGTAGGCTGACACTGTGGGACGGAAGCCAACTAACACACACAGTGAGTAACTGAAAATAACAGTCCCGAATCAGGGATACAGAAAGGTAGGATCTCACCCGGTGTTGCTTGCCGTCCACGTCAGGAAAGAAGAGTTGAAACTGTCACCGTCTCCTGTTTGTGGAGTGCCTTTTAGTAGATGGTCCAATCCAGTGGGGAGTCAACCAAAGTGTGCCTCAGTCGTGAGTAGCAAGTGGGCAATGAGAGTGAATGGACTCACATAGGTACTGCACATAAAGTCCAGGTAGCTGAGGTAGCAGTCTCCCCCTCGGCTAGTTACTGCGGCGGGATTCAAGCAGCCGCTGGTCTCGCGGGTCAGTGTGATCAAGGCTGATAGGTGGATCTGTTGGTCAGCAGATACGCTATGAGCAGCGTGATGGCGTCATGCTGACGCGTTTCATCCGTAGATCGGATTTCATCAGAGCATGCGCAGTAGCAGACCTCATCAACTTATATAGTATTGAGACGGGATCACGTGGGTTTCGGCGTCTCGTTGCCAGAGCTACCACGCTATTCACTGACAGCCATACACAAAGAAGAAACATAAAACATGACTAGCAGAGCGAATCCGTAAGAGCAAACAGGGAATAAGAGAGGGAGGAAAGGGGGGAGGGGAGAGATGAGAGAAAGGGACAAAAGGGAGGTGGGGGAGGGGGGGGGGAAAGGAACACCATAGATAACAAAGGAAACTAGCGAGGGAAGGAAAGATGGAAAGAACACGGAAGGAGGGAGGAAAAGGGATGGGTTAAAATGATGGTAATTGTTAGCAATGGTAATCGAGTGCAGTGAAAGGATATAAATAGTAATAAAGAGATGACTAGAATATGGGGAATTTTGATGAAGAACAAAGCCATGGGGTTATCAGTAGGAGCTACAGACAGAAAATTCCGACCATTAGGAGAAGATGTGGACAAGTAACCACCAATATGTTTATGGGGTTAGGAATACACCAAGGTTGCACTCATTATTTAACCCATGGGGGTGCATACTGTTGGTGTTGTATATCCACATCTTCTCCTTCTGGTACAGAATCCTGTCGAAATCACCCCTTCTCAGAGGGAGGTTGAGCCTGTAAATACCTTTAACAGTAAGCCCCTCGGGGTTGCCCCCGTGTGCTTGCAAAAAGTGTAAGGGAATAGGTCGTTCATCGTCCTTACCCAGAATAGACTGGATATGTTCACTCACTCTTACCCTCAGTGGTCTCTTAGTTTTCCCCACATAGTGTTTCCCACAGGGGCAGGTGAGCATGTAGATCACCCTGGTTGTATTGCAGTTAATAAAATTATTAATTTTGAAAAGTTTTTTGCCCTCAGAATCGGAAAATGTGCTTGTACGTTCAACGTACTTACATACTGAACAGCGACCACACTTAAACATTCCCTTCAGGGGCGGAAGCTGTGTCAGCCAGTTGGGGGTAGGTGATCTTTGGTACTCAGAGTGAATTAAGCTGTCTTTTAGATTTTTGGAACGCCGAGCCGTTAGGAGAGGTCTGGTACCTATAATCTTGCCTAGAAAGGGCGACTCAGACAGGATGTGCCAGTGTTGATTGAGTATGGACCTAACTTGGTCCCAATGGGCACCAAATTTGGTGATGATCCTGGGAAACCCCTGGGATTCCAGGGGTTTAGGATCCTTTTTCTTCTTCGCAAGAAGTGTTATCCGATCTGTCTGAGTAGCCCTTCTTCTGGCCTCCCTAATACATGAGTGGGAGTAACCTCTCTCCCTGAATCTATTATAGAGATCTTTAGACTCAGCGGTGAAGTCATCTGGGTCAGAACAGTTTCTTCGGGCCCTGAGGAATTGGCCTACGGGAATGGCCTTAATCAGAGATTTTGGGTGGTCACTGGATGCTAGAAGTAGGGTATTAGCTGCTGTGGGTTTTCTAAAAGTTTTGGTCTTGATCAGGCCGTTATCGATGTAGATGGTTAGATCAAGAAATGAAAGGGTGTGGGAATGAAAGGTGTAAGTGAGTCTAATGTTTCTGTCATTAGAGTTTAACTCGTTCATGAAGGTGTGTAGCTCATGTTCAGAGCCCCCCCAGATCATTAGAACATCATCTATGTACCTCAGCCACGTGACACAGTGGCTGAGGTACAATGACGAAGGGTACACCAGATCCTCCTCCCACAAACCAAGATGTAGGCATGCGTAAGAGGGCACCCAGGGTGCTCCCATAGAGGTTCCCCTTATTTGTTGGTAGAAGATTCCCAGAAATTGGAAGCAATTATGTTCAAGTAGGAAAGTAAGGATTTCGCCTATGAATTCATTATGCTGTCCATGGGATGGGAACCTACGTTCAAGAAAAAATTGGACTGCACGTAATCCCCAGGAGTGTGGTATTGAGGTGTACAACGATTCAACATCTATCCCCACTAGTAAGGCCCCGGGTGGCATGGTTAGAGTGTTTAATCGCTGCAGTACGTCCATAGTGTCTTGTTCAAATGAAGGTAGCTCAGGGACAAGGTCCTTAATGAGGGCGTCAATGAATTTACCCACTTTTTCAAGCGGACCATTGACAGCAGACACTATGGGTCTGCCGGGTGGATTATGCAGGCATTTGTGGAGCTTGGGGATGATATAAAAAGTGGGTGTGTTGAATTGTTGTACCCTCAAATAGTTAAACTCTTTTGAGGTGATCAATTTTTCTTCCAGGCCAAGGCTAAGGAGATAATTGAGAGCATTGACAATGGCAGTAAAGGGATTGGTATGAAGTCTGCGGTAGGTAGATTCGTCCGCCAAGAGTCTCCTAACTTCAGTTTCATATTGGGTTTCGGTTAAAAGGACGACATTGCCCCCCTTGTCACTGCCCTTGATGACGATGCCGGGGGCATCTTCAAGCTCTCGGAGGGCTTTTCGTTCTTCACGTGAGATATTGTCTAGTCCCCTGTAATTCCAATTAATTTTAGAAAGATCTCTTTTAACTTGTGTTAGAAAAAATTCAATGGGTTTGTATTTGGAAAGTGGGGGCATCTTGGTGGACCTTATCGGTAGATTGGCAGGGCGAGTCAACGCGTGCTGATAGTCCAGAGTCTCAGTATCAGAATCAGACTCAAAGTTCTCCTGAAGTAACGAAACCAAAGTATCAAGGGCCTCTCGTTCTTCCCCGTCTACCGGTATAGGGTGGGACTCATCTTGTTTTGATGAGTGCCAATATCTGAAGATCACCCTTCTTAGATAAAGTGAGATGTCCTTATAGACTTCGAACTCGTTCATCCCAGATTTGGGGGAGAAGGAGAGGCCTCTGTTTAGTAATGATAAATGATGTTCATTAAGTGGGAATTGAGTGAGGTTAACAACCTTCATATCCACTAGAGAACTAGGGGGGGGGGCGTTAGGTCCTGTGTGGTAATGGGGTGCATTACGTTCTGTGTGTTCTGTTCCTTGGTTGTCGCTGGCTTTTTCGTATTTCTCGGACCCTTCCTTGAGGTGGTGGAGATTGGTGTAGAGTTTTGTGTCCCTTTTAGATTTGATTTCGCTTTCCCTGTGGTTGTGGTGGAGTTGTCTGGAGGAGGTGGGTCTTTGTCTAAAAAAGTCACAGAGAGTTCTTTATGTTCACTGTCGCTATCAGAAGACGATTTGATTTGGAACTATTATGCCTTCCTCTACTCCTACGGGATCTACTCCTACCAACATGGATGGTGGGATCAAAAAGATCACCTCGTTCCAAGTCTTGTAGATTCTGTTTAAACTTTTCTTGTTTGTTACTTTTTAGATTTTTTTGTGTCTTTTCTACTTCTCTTTTGAGGAGTTCATTGTGTTTGTCAAATATGGGGTTTGTTTTGAAAGGTTCAAGTAGTACTGCACTTGCCTCTATCTCTGCTTTAATCTCATTCAGTTGAATTAATTCCTCATCAACAATCATTTGCATTATTTCAAGGCCTCGTTTAGCACAGCTAGCCTTCCATGCCTCAATAAACCGAGGAGTGTGGAGGTGTGCAGCTGGGGTAACACGTTCTCTCAGACCACGTGGTATGATACCATTCTCAATGTGGGATTTTAAAGAGGAAATATCCCACTTCCTATTGAGAAATTTAATAGTTAACTTTTTGTGGTTTCTGAAGAGGGACTGAAGTAGATCTTCACCGTCCTTGGATATTGATTGTTCACAGGAAAATGCCGACTGAATTTCTTTTTCTATTTCATCATCAATTTGATAAGCCATACTCCAAAAAAAAGGGGAAAAAGAGAGTGTAGGTAAAGGGATAGTCAAGGGGGGAGAGGGGAAGGAAAGAAAAGAAAAGAAAAAGAAGAAAGATATGGGGAGGGAAGATAAATAACAAGAGATGGCAGAAGATGGGAAAGGGGAGAATGCCTACGGATTCGCTCTTAGGTTAAAAAGGTTGGTAGATGGTACGGATTGGCGTGAGTGAACACAGAGTGGGGTTCAAGAAGGGAAGTATAATCCCACAGTGACACACTGAGCAAAAAAAGGGGGGTAAGATAAAAGAACCATAACACTCTGTAATTTAAGTATAATTTGTAGCGGACTGAGGGTTAGGTCCATACAAGTCTGCATATGATTAGTGACACCTGCTGACACCAATCAATAGTGGGTGTGTTCCTCAGAATTCATGCGGTATATAACAAAAAAGGGGGAGAGAAAGTGAATTCATGAGTAGGGAACAGGCAGGAGTCAGTGTGAATTTAAATACTATTTAATGAAAAAAAGACTCACAATATACACCAATCCAGAAAATATCCTGATAACTCAGGTACCATCACCGTTAAAAAGACCAAACAGTCATGTGCAGACGCAGATGGCCACCTATCACAACCAACCACTCGTAATAAGCATTAGAAGTCATTCACAATAAATAGACATCCATGATATCAAAACACAGAATATATATGCAAAACATTGCTGGAAGTCCAAATAGCATGGGGGAAGAACAGCAGATGATTGAATGAATGTTGGGTGGTCGTGACAACAAAACTTGATCAACACTGAATAGTAATATGGAAGGCAGGACTGGCCGTTATGAGGGGGGGCAGTGGTGTTGAAGGGCCGTGGTGGAGAGGCCCATGAAGGAATGAATGGATGACACCGCAACCGCTGCAGGGCACAAGTGTATGTGGGCTTATAAGCAGAGGATGCAAATACAATTATCCCAAAGGGGAAGGGTCCAGGCTGCAGAACATGCTTCTTCAACCTTAGGCGACCTTATGCCACTGCCCACCATCCACAGGGCTGCAGGTCTACTGCTTTCATCATGCTGTATTTTCATCCAGATATAGAATATCCCAGAACACAGCCAAAAATATTTGTGGATAGAGACAAGTATTATAACATGATCAAACCCTATAAGGTTTCATATCATAATTATACTCTGTTATTGGGGACTGTTAATTAGGGTAGGTTAATAGTTTTGCCTCTTTAAAGGAGTTGTAAAGTCAGATTTGCATTCTATGCATGAAGATAAAAAGCCTTGTGTGTGCAGCAGCCCCCCTAATACTTACCTGAGCCCCATTTCTGTCCAGCGATGTCCAGGAGTGTCTTGGACATCCGAGACTCTCCCTCCTGATTGTCTGAGACACAGTAGTGGTGTCATTAGCTCCCACTGCTGTTAATCAAATTCAGCCAGCCATTCAGGAAAGAGAGGGGGCAGGGCCAGGCCGCAGCTCTGTGTCTGAATGGACACAGGGAGCTGTGACTCGGCTCGGGTGCCCCCATAGCAAGCTGCTTGCAGTGGGGCACTCGACAGGAGGGAGGGACCAGGAGAACAGAAGAGTGATTCAACAAGAGGAGGATCTAGGCTGCTCTGTGCAATTCTACTGCAACAGAGCAGGTAAGTATAACATGTTTGTTATTTTTAATGAAAAAAAAAAAAGGAGACTTTACAATCCCTTATAAGCAGTTTAGTGAATGCTTAAAAGTGCATTAGTTCTCTGACTTTACATTTAGTGCCACTGCTTTTATCGCTTTGATTTTTGTCCATCTTCAGGTCCGGTTCACACCATACCCTGTTTCCCCGAAAATGAGACCTAGCGTGATTGTTGGTGATGGCTGCAATATAAGCCCTACCCCCCAAACAGCTTTGTAAAAAAAAGTTTTCTTAATTTTTATATTTTTTGAGGCCCTCCCATCTCTTTGCACTACTTATAATAGCACAGGGACCGAAACAGAAGTACCATGCGATCAAGTGCAGGCAAACAGATTTTTAAAACCGAGACTGTGTGAAAGCATAGTGAAGATCTCAGTAAAGCAGGGTCATGTATAAGATATGGAATGGGAGCTGGTAGAGGAAATCTGGGTCTTCCAAACTGTATTTTTGCTACTAGAAACATGTCAACCATAGGAATAAAAATAAGCACATGTAAAAAAAACAAAAAACAAACCTATTCATGTGTTTTATATTTGTTTTGTTACATTGGTTTTGAAGTAAGCAGCTGCACAAAAATTACAGAAAATACACCTCCAGTCCTGCAGAAGATATGTTAAAATACACAAGAAGCATGAAAATTGCATGAAAAACGCAAACAAATTTGTTGGTACCTTTACAGTTCATTGGAACATCATTATTCCTAAAAAGTGTCGATAAAAGAAAGAAATTGTCTAATGAATGTCTGCATGCCTTTTGTATGTCATTCAGTATTTCAAAGAAAGTGTGAAATGGGGTAATTGCTTGTTCTACAAAGAAATTCTAAAATGGCCCAAGAGGATTTGTTGGTATCTAAATAAAATATTATGAATATTTAAATGATAGTGATATTTTAAACTGTTTTCTGTAAATAGTATACAACGTATCTCCAATCTGGTAGTCAGTCTATTTCATTGGAGAAAAGTAGTCACTCATCATTACCACCACAATGAACGAGGACCAGAGAAAGCAAAGGGACAGAGAGTTGTCTGAGGAGGTCAGAAAGACAATTTCTAGACTTACATGTCAAAGGTATAACCGAATTTCGATCCATCTATGGGCACCCTGGTTGTGCAGAAGTCAATCTATCGACCGACTTCTGCACAACCACCCTGTGGGTTTTGTTTCGAGTGATCAGTACAACTGGATATAACTGGCAACACTGATTATTGTGTACTAACAGCAGGGAAGGCACCTCACCATCAGCACACAATAGCACAGCTGGAGTGATTCCCCCATCCACATCAAATGTGTGAATGGGGCGATATGCCCTTTTTTCACTCAAATCGCTAGTTGAACAAAAAATAAAAAAATGTCTAATGTATGGCTGGGTAAAGGCTTTAAGACCCTCCCCAAGCAAATTCATGTTCTTGTGCTAACATTAAGAAGTGTAAGGCCCATGGAGGTGTAGCCAACCTCCCTAGATGTGACTTGACCTCAGAATAAAAAGGATAGTGGGACAAAGGGCCAAGGAAAACTTCCGATGAGATACAACCAGACCTCCAAGGTCAAGGTACATCCGTGTCCGATCACACCACCGGTCCAGTTTTAAAAAAAAGCAGTGAGCTCAAAGGAAAAAGACCCAGGTGGACTTCAATGTTAATAGAAAAACATAAATGAATCAGACTGTAATTTTCTAAAATACATATTGACAAGCCACAATGCTTCTGGGAGAATGTCCTTTGAGCAGATAAAACAAACCTATTGCTTTTTGGCAAGTTACATCTGCTCTGTGTTCACTGATAATAAAATGAAGCATTCTAAGAAAAGAGCACCATACCTACTGTGAAATATGAAGGAGGCTTGGTTATGTTTTGGGGTTGCTTTGCTGCGTCTGGTGTAGGGTGCCTAAATCTGTACATGGCACAGTGAACTCTCAAGACTATCAAGGAACTCTGAAGCAAAATATACTACCCAGTGTCAGAAAGCCCTGTCTCAGTCCCAGGTCAGGGGTTCTCCAATAGTTTTACGACTCAAACCATACAGCTTAAAGCACCCAAGAATAGCTAAGAACAAAACATTGGAAGTAGTCTTCTAGGAGCGCTGATCTGAATGCTATTGAATATCTATAGAATAAGCTGAAACATGCAGTCTGGAGATAGCGCCCTCCAAACCTGAGACAGCTGGAGCATTTTTCTGAAGATGAGTGGGCCAAACTACCCGTTGACAGAAGTCCCATTAAGAGCTACAGATATCGCTTGTTTGCGGTGATTGTCTCGAAAGGTTGTGCAACAACGTGCATCCGCGTGTAGGCAGATCCCTTCATGTCAATTGGGACACAGTGGCGGCATGGACCCAGCCACTGCTTCCAATTCAACATCCAGGTGGGTGTGGGTCTCTGAACGCATACAGTATGTGTCCAGTGACTCGTATAGATGTAAGACTGGGAGCAGTGGTTGTGTCCATGTAGCTGCCATGTGCCAATTGACATGAATGGGACTACCTGCACAGGGATGTACAGTAAACCTATGCATCCCTGTGGGAGCAAACACAGCCTTCGCATGGGGGAAGTATGCCCTTGTGAATAAGGCCTAAAACATATTTGTCCTCAGTTATACATATAAAAGAGTTGGGTATTTTTACATGCAGGAGTATAACTGGGCCCTTAGCTTAGGGTTGCCACCTGTCCAGGGATTTACCTGGACAGTCCGGGCCTTGAATCGTGTCTGGTTTTCAGTCCGCCTTAAAACTGGACACATTATTTAGACCAGACTGTGGCTCCCTAAGATAGCTGCAGAGAGAATTAGGTGTTCTCCCTCCAGCCTGCAAGAGGCGATAGAGAGCCAGCACAGCTCAGTGTCGGCGCGATACTGCAGGGAAGTAAAAACTGGAGAGAGATGGAAACAGCTGCGTTTTTAGTTTCTGATCTGTGGGTACAGGGGGAAGGGGGGGACAACTTTAATGTAACAGAGGACTGTGATGGGGGTACCTAATGTAACAGTAGACTGTGATGGGGCACCTGATGTAACAGGGGACCGTCATGGGGGCACCCGATGTAACAGGGGACTGTCATGGGGCACCTGATGTAACATGGGACTGTCATGGGGGCACCCGAAGTAACAGGGGACTGTCATGGGGGCACCCGATGTAACAGGGGACTGTCATGTGGGCATCTGATGTAATGGGGGAATATGATGGGGCACCTGATGTAAGGGGGGACTCTAATGGAGACATCAACTGTAAGGGGGACTCTGATGGGGACACATAGGGTTGCCAGCTTTTGTTTTTCATTTGTTTTGCATACGACAAAAAAAATAGTTGCATGCCACTAAAGTGTTCCGGTTTGGCTTTAAGAAAAGGTGGCAACCTCCCTACCTTAGAGTTACCCAGTTACTGCCAGAAACAATTGCTGACTTTTTTTTTTCAACCTACAGATATAGAAGTTGTCATTCTTCTGCTTCTCTTACTATTTGGCAGTCACTGACCCAGAACAAGTAATGCAGAAAAAAAAATGGGACACCTGATATTTGTTACAGGTTAGCGACTTGCTAAAAAGTAATGCAAGGATTTTGGGTAACCTGTGTCCCTAAAAACACGTCCATAGTGCTGACTGGTTCAAGTAACAGTGGTGGAGTGGGATGGTAATGTGTATAGCTATGTCCATACGTATTAATTACCTGTGAAAATAAGTACTGTAAAATGTATTGTGTGGGTAGTACTGGAACAAAAGAACATTAGAGCAGTGATGTCAAATTTGTGGAAAGTTTTGTAATCAAGATTTATTCGTGCTGCCTTTAGCGTGGGTGTAAATATTACCAGCGCTCACAGGAAGGGTAGACACTGCGATGAAGTCCCATTAATTCACAACTGTTTTGTTCGGCATACTTGTTTATCCAATCTTAACTTTTTGCCTGAAGGGTTTAATGAGAAAACATTGAGATTTGTGTTATTGTGCTTGTAAAGTGTTTGAACTTCAGGTGCATCAAACAACTTCTACTTAGTCCATATCTATTTTCATTAAGCAAATTGCTACTGTCATTTTAAACTGTGCTATATGTAATTACCTGTTATTCATTCTTTGCCCACACGCTGCAGTTTGAAAGTGTGACGGTGTGAATTACTGTAATGACAGGAAAGTGCATAGGAAAGATGAAGGAAACTGTTGAGAGAAGTACAGCTGACCTCTTTCTGAAAATACTAGTTGATTGAGTTTCTTTGGCTTCAGTGAGTCATTGACAATTAACAAATATACAGCAAGTAAAGTCAGAACGCCTGAACTGCATGCTTGTTATAAGTTACTCATATAGTGCTGAAACCAGAGGGCTAATCAGACAACCAGGGAGCTAGCATTTTTAAATGTTTATATTTGCTGCTCAGACAGTGTTAACCTCTTGGTGCTGATGGTCCGCACGTATCTGGCCTCTCGGTGGGTGGCCTTTGGCGCAGAGAGGCTGCATATTTGCGTACCAGATTGCAACCACAGCTGTGCAGAGAGCGTGTTCCCGGCACAGTTACCGGCGGCTAACGGAAAGCTCCCGATCGCTACTTGCAATCACAGCACATGATCCTAAACCCCGGTGTCTGAAACCCCTTAAAGGACCCGGAGGTGCTGGTGCCAAGGGGTTAAATTAAATTAAGTAGCATTGTGTGTTTAAGGGGTTTAGATGCTACATAAACCAGTGATGAGACCTGCAACAGTATGACCACCCTGATGATTTCTACAAATGGAGAAGAGGCAAGGCACTAAAATGAAAGCAAGCTTGTGGCTCCAAAAATTAACCTTCATACAATGTAAGCACTTGGCACCATGCACACGCAAATTTGCGGCCTCTCAACAGCCGGGCCTTGGCGTCGAGCGGCCGTTTATTTGCGTGCAATAGCGCCGACAGTGCTGTGCCGAGAGCGCGTGACTTGTGTGCTCCTGGCGACTCACAGAAAGTTCCCGGTTGCCGCTTGCGAGACCTTTCCGATCACGTGGCCATAAGCCCCGCCTCCCGTCATAGCAAACCCCTTATAGGGTCGGTGGCAGCCAGTGCCAAGGGCTTAAGACAAAATCTTTCTTTCTCATCCATTGAGGGGAAACAGGAATTTAGATACATTCAGGTTTTACTACTACTTACATCGGGTTTGGACACTAGAAAACAGAAAAATTGTAAGCAAGCCCCCTATATAACCCCTTCTTGATCCAGCATGCCTTAGTTTTTTGTTTGTGTCCTAGGTGGAGACTCTGCTAAAAATTGTGGATTTTCTCTTCTGTGACTTCATGTAAGGATGCTCACTACACCACTATTTGTTTTGGTCTTTATATAGTAGGATTCTGGAACTGCATAGGAGGCTGTTCCTAGACCCCACTGCACTGGACATGCAGGGCCAGCCTGGATTATGACCTACGGGTACTGGGCTCTGCATTGTGGCGCTTTCCATATCTGAGTGCACTGTTAGTTTGGCTCTTTCTAGCTGGGTGATTCTGTCTCTACAGACTCACTTTTGTGAGTAAGGTCATTTGGGAGAAATCCCAGGGAGCATCTGCACTGTTTATACCGGCACAGTGGTGTAGTGGGTAGCACTCTCGCCTAGCAGTAAAAAGGGTCGCTGGTTTGGATCCCAGCCATGACACTGCCTGTCTGGAGTTTGCATGTTCTCTTTGTGCCTGTGTGGGTATCCTCCAGGTACTCCAGTTTCCTCCCACACTCCAAAGACATGCTGGTAGGTTAATTGGCTTCTGTCCAAAAATTGGCCCTAGTATATGAATGTGAGTTGAGGACCTTGGATTGTGGGCTCCTTGAGGGTAGGGATCGATGTGAGTGTGCGATGTATGTGTGGAGCTCTGCGTAAATTGAGAATGCTATATATGGGTACCTTAAATAAAATAATAATATAATAGATGAGCATCTTAATGAGACACAATGTACAGGGATAGGGACAATTGTAGACAAGCATCCTCACGCACTCAGGTTGAACTGGATGGACTGGTGTCTTTATTCATAGTTAGTAAGGTTGAATAAAGACACCAGTCCATCCAGTTCAACCTGAGTGAGTGTGTGTGCGTCTCTACAATCATCCCTATTTTTATTTAAGGTACCCATATAGCACCACCAATTCACGCAGCACTCTACACATACATCGTACACCCACATCTGTCCCTACCCTCAAGGAGCCCACAATCCAAGCTCCCTAACTCACATTCATACACTAGGGCCAATTTTGAACAGAAGCCAATTAACCTACCAGCATGTCTTTGGAGGAAACCGGAGTACCCGGAGGAAACCCACGTAGGCACAGGGAGAACATGCAAACTCCAGGCAGGTAGTGTCGTGGTTGGGATTCGAACCAGCGACCCTTTTTACTGCTAGGCGAGAGTGCTAACCACTGCGCTGTGCATTCAACACTACTAACTATGTAACTTTACTGCTAAACACCTTCCAAATTACTATCCGCTGCCTGCTTTACTGCGGTATGTTCCCAATCGTGCGATGACTATGACAGCGATAGTATACCCTCTGGGCTGAAGCTGTCACTGTGTTTTTCTTTCTGATGTCTTCTAATTGATCTATATCCATTTCATAGCACACATTGCATTTATTATGAAAATAAGCTTTTATGTGAAAGGAATAGGGAGACATTGAATAGCTAAATAATGCATCTGTTTTATGATCTATTTTGTATTTCGCAGTCTTTAACTGTGATCTGTATTATTTACATCCATTTCTGACTAAATGGCAGACTGTCCGGACTACGACCACCACTGAGCAGCTGAGTGTGCTGTGTGTTATTACCCTGGAGTGTGCTCTCCCAAGTCTCCCGCCTGGCCGCACTGTCGTCTTCATAGCAGGGCAGGTGGTAGGAGGTGCTGCAGATTAGTATGGGAAGCATGAGTCTTTTCAAATTAACAGATGGGTAGTCATAGTAAGTTGGGCAGCTCCTGTCCTCTGTTCTGATCTGCTGTACCTCCCGGTCCCAGCATTGCTGTGAAGATGACAGCGGCTGGGCGGGTTACTCCGGAGAGCACACCCCAGGCTGATAAGTGCCTCTGTCTTGCTGAAGGTAGGAATGTGCAGGGGACGCTTGCAATGAAAGGGGAACTCTGATTTGAAGGTGCACTGTGATCTAGAGAGGCAGTCTGATCTAGAGAGGCAGTCTGATCTAGAGAGGCAGTCTGATCTAGAGAGGCAGTCTGATCTAGAGAGGCAGTCTGATCTAGAGAGGCAGTCTGATCTAGAGAGGCAGTCTGATCTAGAGAGGCAGTCTGATCTAGAGAGGCAGTCTGATCTAGAGAGGCAGTCTGATCTAGAGAGGCAGTCTGATGTAAGGGGCAGTGTGATGTAAGGTGCACTGTGATATAGAGAGGCAGTGTGATGGTAAGGGGCACTGTGATGGTAAGGGGCACTGTGATGGTAAGGGGCACTGTGATGGTAAGGGGCACTGTGATTTAAAGGGGCACTGTGATTTAAAGGGTCACTGTGATTTAAAGGGTCACTGTGATGTGAAGGGCACTGCAATGTAAGTGTGCACACCAATGTAAAGTGAGCTGTGATTTGGAGTGGAACTGAGGACACTGTGGGACCGCTTTAAAGGGGGGAACTGTGATGTTATGGGTGGGGTTGTGATGTGAGGCGGGGGGGGGGGATGTATAGAGGGGGCTATGATGTGAAGGGCAGGCTAAAAACACTGATGTACGGGGAGGGCTGTGATGTGTTATAGTGCAAACATGAGGTTCACACCTCTGCCAGAAAAAACTTGACTGGACCTCCGTAAATTTGAATTCAAGACCCCTGCTTTAGATGTACTTAAAAATATAATCAATTAACCTCTAATTGACCACATCATGGAAAATGTATGTATCTATTATACAAAACGTATAGATATAAATGTATGATTTATTAACAAGAGATAACAAACCCTCTAACCATTGTGGAAACTCTCAATACAGAATTTAATAAAAGAAAATACCATAGACCTGCCCACAAACTACATCATGACTAAGTGAAAACCATTGCATATCACAACATTTTTAGTTCTTAAAGCTGAATTACAGGAAAACCCCTAAATACACAGATGAAAAAACATACATTGTAGCTTTTTTACCTGCCAAAGAATTTGTATTTCTAGCCATACATTTCTAAGATTTACACAGCTTTGCCACACAGCACAGCCTTGATTGGCAGGGTAGAAAACCTGATTTTTTTTGTCTTCATTTTCAGGTCTTGTCCCTCCCCAAACCCGTAAATGGACAATGAATGAAATTTGAAGCGGAACACTGATAAAATCATCTCTCTCACTTTGCTCTCTCCTACTATCAGTACGCTCCTTGCTAGCTCATAAACACTGCAGAACAATTGATTGTCTCACACTGTTGGTAATTCCTCTCATAGTTTGAGCTGGGCTGTGCAGTGGATTGCAGGAGGCTGGTACCAGGTCAAAATTCAGCCCCCCCCGAAAAAAAACTTTCTTGAGCCCAATCTCTATCCAGTGATGTGCACATGAGGCTATCTCGGCTCTATCCCTCCTTATTGGCTCAGAGACAGCCAGTGAGGATTGGGGGGGGGGGGGGGCGCAATACACATCCTGTGTGTCAGTGGACACACAGAGCAGGGCTCAGGAGCGAACACGCATGAGTGCTCCCATAGCAAGCGGCTTACCATGGGGGCACTCAGCAGGGGGGAGGAGACATGAGTGCCAGTGTGGGACCTGAGAAGTGCAGGATCAGGGCTGCTCTGTACAAAAACCAATGCTAGAGCAGGTAAGTATAACATATTTATTATTCTAATGAAGAAAAAAAAGAAGCATTTACAATAACTTTAACACTAGTTGCACTTACAAATATATTTCAAGTGGAAATAAACCCACCATCCTTTACAGCCAAGGAAGCTGCCATTTTCACCTCTGTTTGATCTGCAGTTGCTATGGTCCTGCACATGTGATCAGCTATGGCATCGGCCGTTTGATGGCTTTGTAGTTCAGTTGAGAGCTAACATAAGCACACAACATTAACTGTAATCGTTACCATTCAATGCATTACTTGAATGTGCCGGTTTTGGTAAACAGTTATATTAGTGGGTTTAGTTCCACTTTTATGATTTATTAATAAATGCATTCATTTGTGTCTTTTATACATGCATGAAATTCAATTTATTTCAAAGTTAATGGTCAGTGAATATAGCTCACATTATCTAAACACTTAAAATAAAATAACTAAATCACTATTTTAAATTCAAAGGCTTGACAGCATAAATGGGCATCAACCATGCATGAGCTTATCTGATGCAGCTGTATTGGTAAAGTATCCTTTAGTGATTCAAGAACGTTTCCATCCAGAGTCATGGCAACGTGTACTTGATGATATTAATTACAGATTCATCTTATGAGGGTCATCATTTTTTTGCCAAGTGAACATTAATTATATCCTGTAAGTAAATGAAGCATTTTCCAAAAAGTACATGTACTATTGTTTTCATCAATATCAGTTTAACAAAATCATTAGTCTGTATATTGCATATGGAAATCTGCCACAGTACACCTCTCGGGCAAATGAGGTCTCCTAATAATAAATGGCATCAGCATATATACCATTATCAATTCAAATAAGATCCGCCTCACGTTTGCATTTTTTTGTTTGTTGCATGAAGAAATACTAGAATCTGCCAACTGTGCATAATAGTATCTTAAAAGGATATAAAGCAGTTATTCAAATGACCAGTATAGTATAGAGCTTCTTCCTTGGTGCTCCTTTTTAAAATGCATCTAAAACACATGATGAGTTAGTTCCCACTCTTCTCAATGAAACTGTGCTCATCTTTGTATTGCAGTTCAGTTTCTTAAAATGTCGCTGACATCATTCTAAACACATTTTGCTTGAACATGCATATTATATAAGGCAGGTGTATGCATGGAGAGAGGTTAGAATCTGGAAGCTCCCATTAAGCAGGAATTGAACTCTGGAAGCAGTAAGAGGAAAAATGACTCGTCATCAGTATTGCCTTGGTTCTTCCTGCAGCTGATCATTCTTTGTTACTGACTTACAATGCATTGTTCTGCAATGTGTATCTGTGTAGAGGCAGCCATTTTGGTACAGGCAGGGTTTGCTTCCTTATGTCAAAGCCTCCAGCAAGGAGAACAGTAAGCAGGCACGATATTGATGCCACCAAATCTCACTCCAAATCTTTTGAGACTAGCAGTCAGAGGCAACAACACCTTGGATCTCACGCTTCAGATATACAACTATGAGAGTGTAGACAATGGCCACCCTCACATACCGGGAGGTGAATTGCTATTTTTCAGAAAGGATACCAAAAAAGGTACATTTTCAGGGCACTGCTTAAAGAGGAGCTCCAGGTTCCTTCAGAAAAAAATAAAAGTCAGCAGCTACAAATACAGTAGCTGCTGACTTTTAATATTCAGACACTTACCTGTCTAGGAATCCAGCGGTGTCTTCACCCGAGCTGATTTTCCAATTCGCTATCGGGTGCTGCCGCCGCCATCTCCACTGCGGGAAACCGGCAGGGAAGCTTTGTGGCTTCACAGCCAGTTCCCTACTGCGCATGTGCGAAGCTCGCTGCGCTCTGTGAATGGCCCGGCTGCGGGGGAAGAAGGAGGGAGCCAAACTTCTGGCTGAGTTCGCTGAGGCGAACGTGTCGAATCCAGGTACCCGCTCCTCCCCAAAATGTGCCAAATGTGGCAGCAGAGGAGGCAGACAAGCAAAACTTACCCTTTTGGGCGGAGCCCTGCTTTAAGCACTATTTGTATTTCTAGATGTTCCCTATAACCTTGCAGATCTTTCCTATTTGAGTTTAGGTCCTCCTTAATTTGTGTATTGATTCAGTATTTTAATGACTTATACAATACATACAAGCTACTGGCTGCAGCTGCAATCAGGTGTTCATCAAACGTGATCTTGGTGGCTCCACCCACTGCAAGGTTTTTTACCACCCCGGATTTGGCCTTTAAGTAAGCTTTAGCTCACATCTCCTATTTTAAAAGTCTCCCAGTTTTTGAAGAGAATTGGCTATTTAAGGGAAGTGGAATGTTCTAATGGAATGCCAAAAGAAAAAAAAAGGGGTAAAATCAGCTAGACTTTTTGAATAACCTAGTAGGAATCAAATTGGATCTCCTTCCTTTATTCTACCAGTTAGTGTTATGGATTTGATCCGTCGATCCTATAGCAGTGCAGCATTGTGGTGCAGCATTCTAGAAGTAGCATGTGAAGCTCTTGTTTATTACTTGCTGTTAATACAACGGGATAGAAAAGTGAGATTTTGCTAATGATGTCCAGGGTCTGAAGAATAATCAGTATTTCTTGGGCTCAGGGCAAGCCTATAGTCTTAGCTGTTAAGCCTCAACTAAGGTGGATATGTAAAAAATCTAGAGTGGAGGGAACAATATATTCTCATAACAGAATGTGTTTGAAACCACTTTGTTCCATGGAGATTAATGGATGTACACATTGGCACGTGCAGAAGAACAAAAGAATGTAATGCAGTCTTGCTAAATTTGGTAAACCCGCACTGCTGCTCAATAACAATCTGGGAATCTACTTAGAGTGTTTGTTGCCCCAACATTTCATATTCCTGATATGTGCCCGTTGTACCATGTACTTGTGTTTTAAAAAGTATCCTGTACTCTTTGGGTTGCTTCTTTTGTCTGAAGTACCTAGTGATGCTCCCAGTCCCCCTGCTTTCATATTGCAAATTGACCACCTTAGGCACATCCATCCCAGCGTGGTCAGTTTTTTTTGCTGTGCTGGGAGAACCGCTTTTCTGTTCTCCAATGATCAGACTTGTGCTGGCATGCCCCATCCCAACACAACCATTCACCAGGAAGGTCAGTTTACTGCTGTTTCTCCACCCCTAGCTCTTTAAGCTCCCTTTTGCAGCTTAGAGCAGAGGTAATGTTATCCCCCCCTGCACTTTTTAAACTTTGTGGGTTGATTTATCAGGTAAGGGTTCACATATACTTTAACTGCATCTATTAATACAGTTATATTTAACATGTTAACATGTTATTGGCTATAGTACAGAGCACTGAAAATAACCTATTAAAGTGTTACTAAACCCACAACCGTGAAATCAGTCTGTATATGCAGTAAAGCATGCTTGTTAAACTCACTGTGGAACCTAAGGGGTTAATCATCTGCATTGTGTAAAAAAGGCTGTTTGATACTGTCTTCTCTATTCTTCCACTGTCCTCAACCTATGTCCCACTAGACTAGAGCCCTGGGAGGCACTCTGCACATGCTCAGTTTGGTGTGTATTGCTAGAGTTTTTTTTTTTTGGAAGGGTGCATGTGATCAGCACAGGGCCAATCAGCACTGTCCAGACAGAGAGTCAGGGCTCATGCAGCCTCATAGGACAGTCAGAACAGAATGAAAATTCCTCCTACAAGCTTTAACTTGTTCTCGGCCGGACACTGATAGAATTCACAAGACTGCTATATACTGCTGATGAAAAAAGATATTTAGCAGTTTATATTTACTAAAATAATTACATTTTCATGTTCTGTGTACTGTAGGAGACCAGATATAGTGAATATGGGGTCCTAGTTTTAGTAACACTTTAGTACATTATACCAGTTTACTGGCTATAGCACAGAGCACTGAATATAACTTTTATTTTTTTGTTTTATTGTAAATCAAAGGGGTTGATTTAAATAACTTTGAAGCATCTGTTCTCATTACATTGTGCTTGTACACGCACCACATATTTTTTTCTACTTTTAGTTGTATATACAATCATCAGCCATTTCTATTCCATAATATGTATGTCCTTGATGTTGCAAAAGCAATTTGACCTAAACATGTTATGTTTATGAATGCAATTCTTCACTTCCAGTGAGACATTTGCCAGTTGGAAAATATTTACCATTGGAACTTGATCTTGTCACAATGAAGATATTGGTTTAAAAATGTTCAGAATTGGTGTCCTGTGGGATTTCTGTCCAAGTCAAGAAATTTGATTTTAAAATCTGCAAATGAAGGACATTTAAAAAGCCAAATGCTTTCCTAAGGGCTCGTGCACACTAGACGCGTGAATTTTTCTGAACGCTTTTTACTCCTGGCAGAAAAAAGCAGCTTAAAAAATGTGCATGAAGCCTATTCACACAATTCACGCAATTCACACACTTATAGGCACGCCAAGTGTTTGAGCATTGGCCAGAACATTTATTTTTTTCTGATTATTGTAATGCATGAACGTTCAAGTGCTAAACGTGTGTAGGCGCGATTAGACACATTTACCCACGTCTAGCGTTTTTTTTTCTGCCCAAAAGCTCCTCCCCTGAACCTGCTGGGGATGTTGTTGTTGTTTTTTTTTTTTTTTTTTTATCAGCCTGTAAATGCCTTTCTTCTAATACACCTGTGCATGGACACATAGGCTAACATAGAGGTGCTTTTACAGGCTAAAAAAACATCAAGTGCCTGTAAAAGAAGTGTTTTTTAAGCCCTAAGTGCATGATCTGACAAATCTAGGTGCTTATGTTGGCTGTATGTACAAGCTATATCACAATATTTTTAAAGGAATATTCCTTATTGATTAAATAGTGTTTTATATGTGCCCGGTGGTCAGCTTTAAGAATTTTTTTTTTTTTTTGTCTTGTAATAGTATTCCCATCTAGAAGAGCAGACAGGGAAACATGTACCTACAGGCACTGCTAGAACCAGCCTTAGCCTTCTTCCCAAGATGACTGATGTACACATATGACACCCACAGTCAAAAGGAAATAGATTTTTCACTAGGATTTGAGGTTTGATACACATCTATTGGGTATGATTTTGCTTTATCACTGAACCCTATGAGATATCTGCAGCAGATAAAGTTAATACAAGGGATATTCAAAAGGAAAGAAAAATTGGGACACTTTACCTTGGTGGTTTCTTGGCAATTGGAAAATAAATGTCACTGAACTGATACCTTTTGTAAAAAAATGTTTTTTGCATCTTTATCCAATAAAATGGAAAAGTCAGAGAAGCAAACGTTAAGCATTTGTGCCTTTATTTAAAATCATGTGGTATTTCCTTTTGGAAGGAATTTGCCATTGCTGAACTACTGCAAAAAAACAATATAACAGCACAAAATAAAGCAAAGAATTAATATAATCTGAATGCCTAAATAGAAAGTGTTTATTTTCTATAAAATGCCCCTGCATATGGTAGAGTACACAATATAATTCAAATTACTGACCTCAACTAAGCATGCAGCCAGTAAAATCTTAAAAGTCTTTCCTGCATGCTTATGCCAGATCAATAAAACCATGATTGAAATGACAGCCCTGGTACCATATGAAACTATTGACATTGGTTGCACCCATATTTCTAACTTTATATGTTCACTTAAAGAATGAGCAGACATCTTCATACCAGAGGAGTTTAGCCCAGTGGTGTCTTGTATGATAACCACATAGGAGAGAACTAGGCCATTTCACTTGGGTTCGTCCCCAAATTCCTCTAGTAGCAGTTTGTGTGCCCTTTACGCCACACCAATTGCAGTTTTGGTCCAAAAAACCACATTGTTTATTTTTAGTTTTTTACCACATAGAAGGTAACTGAGTCCTTATAATACATGCAGTTGTCTATGTAGTTAATAGGTTTTTTCCAATTGTAAGATTACTTTAATACATATATTTGTAGTCTTCTGTAAGGTAAATCATGCCCTATAACTGAATGATCTCTGGAGTTTAGCGTTGCATAGTAGGCAGGGTATTTTGTTTGATTACATTTCAAAATAATATTACATACATTAAAGCAGGTATGAATCAGCTGCCAGTTGGATTTGTAAGGCTCCGTTCACACCTAGGTGTTTTTGGACGTTTTTCTGCTGTAAGCCTCAGCTCTAAAAACGGACAGAAAAAGACAAATCCCATTCATTTCGGTGGTGCCTGTTCACATCTAAGCGTTCTGTCGCCTAAAGCAATACGCCCATCTCTCAAAGTACAGGAGCTTCTTTTTTTGTAGATTACAGGCGTTTTACTGCTTTTACATTGGTGACCTTTCAACCTTGAAAATGCCTGTACAAAAACGCTGCAAAACACCGGAAAAAATGACAGAAAAACGCCTGTAAAATTGCAACGCCTAGCTGTGAACGGTGTCTAAGGCTGCATTCACACCTGCGTGTTTTTAGTTCGTAAAAAGCCCCAAAAAATTCCTGAAAAACACCCAACAAGCAAAATCCCTTTCATTTCAATGGCACCTGTTCACATCTGAACGTTTTGTCACCTGAAGCAAAATGCCTGAAGCTCAAAAAAGTACATAAGCTTCTTTTTAGGCAGATTACAGGCCTTTTGCTGCTTTTTTTTTGGTGACCTTTTGACCTGTACAAAATCGCAGCAAGAAACGAGGTAAAAATCACGGCAAAATTGCGGTAAAACCACACCACTTTCTGTCTGAAAACGAGACACTCAGGTGTGAATCCTTCCTAAGGTTACTTTCACACTGGGACGGGATGTTTTTAACCCCTGCTAGCGGCCGAATAAAGGGTTAAAAGCGCCCCCAAGGCGCTGCTGCCGAAGTGCTTTGCAGGCACTTCGGCAGCGGTGCCCTTTGATTTCAATGGCGGGGGAGGTGGAGGAGCAGTGTATACACTGCCCGAAAGATGCTGCTTACAGGACTTTTTCTTATGTCCTGCAAGCGCACCGCCCTAGTGTGAAAGCACTCGGGTTGCAGGCGAGGCATTTTTCAGGTGCTTTACAGGCGCTATTTTTAGCCCAAAAGCACCTGAAAAATGCCCCAGTGTGAAAGGGGTCTAAGTGTCGGCTCAATTGACAGCTAGAGAAAACCTCAAACGTTAGGCACTAGCTGTGGTTTTTAAGGAGCATTAGCTGCCTGGCTCCTGGAATGTGTCCAGTCCTGTATTAAATATATGTACTCAATATACAGTGATACTAGTGTCATATTGGACAGTAAGTCTACCAGAAGGTTTTATTCCTTCAGTCAGCCTCCTAAAAATATTTTGCTCAAGTAAAACACAGGAAGGAATATGATTTAGGATCTCTTAAAGTGAATATTTCCTAAAAGTGCTCCGGTATTCCATTCAATCAGCAGCCCACGATCCCGGAAGGAAGAGTTTAGTTTAGCTTAGTTGCAAGGTAAGTTTTTCATAGTGTGCTAGTATGTGATGCATTCTAGCACATAGAGCTGCACGATTAATCGTTAAGAATCGTTATCGCAATTTTTTCCTCCCTTGCGATCTTGACAAAACATTTTCCCAATTGTTTCTATGCACAGAATTCTCTGCTGAAGGCGACAGCTGTCAAAAAAACAAAAACAAAAAAACAGGCAGTCTGCCAAGTATCACAACATTCCTCAGCCGAGAAACTAACTATAAACATTGTAAGGTTATGTCCTTTAGATCAAAGGAATGAACTTCAGTGTGTAAATAAGGGATGTTGAACAACTTAAAGCGGTTGTATACCCGCGGTTTTTTTTTTTTTTTTCCTATACCTGCAAGGGAAAAGGCATAATGAGCTAGTATGCACCGCATACTAGCTCATTATGATATACTTACCTTAGAACGAGGCGCCGGCATCTCATCCTGTCCACGCCGAGGGAGCTGACATCTCCCCTCGGCGTGTCTTCCGGGTATCGCGGCTCCGGCACTGTGAGTGGCCGGAGCCGCGATGTCGTCACTCCCGCGCATGCGCGCAGGAGACTTCTGCCTGGCAAGCTCCGGAGTTTGCCGGGCTGTCAACCGAGAATCCCCTGTGCGCATGCGCCGCTGGAGTCAGCGGCTCATTGCGAGGGGAATATCTCCTAAACCGTATAGGTTTAGGAGATATTTTTTTTACCTACAGGTAAGCCTTATTATAGGCTTACCTGTAGGTAAAAGTTAACAAAAAGGGTATACAACCACTTTAAAGACTAATGGCCGTACACACGGTCCGAATATCGTACGACAGATCGTACGACTTTTTTCGCTTAATAGTTGCAAGTAGAAATTGAATAGATTACTAAAGTCACGAAAATTCTCGTACGACAGAAAAAAAAATCGGAAGTGATGTCGTGTTGTAATGAATTTGTATTGTATTTTCAGACGACAACTGTACTGGCTAAACGAAAATCGTATGATCTCGTATCGTATTAAAGAAATTTTTCGTGCTTGTCCGATTAAATAATATCAGATATCTGAATTGTCATGATCGGCTCTCGAAACTCTGTACTAACGATCCGATTATCGTACGATCGCGTCAAAATCTATTTTTCGTCCGATTTTCGGATCGGGTGTATGGGCCATAAACCTTAAACCAAGTTAAAATTATTATTTTTTGCTAGAAAATTACTTGGATCCCCCTAACATTATATTTATATATATATATATATATATATATATATATATATATATATATATATATATATATTTTTTTAGCTGCGACCCTAGAGAATAAAATGCCGGTAGTTGCAAAATTTGATGTCACACTGTATTTGCGCAACGGTCTTTCAAATGCACTTATTCACTTTAATGAATTAAAAAAAAAAAAAAAACTTTTTTTTTTTGTATAATGTGAAAGTTGATGTTACGCTGCGAGAATCGTGATCTTTATTCTAAGTATAAAAATTGTGATTCTAATTTTGGCTAGAATCGTGAAGCTCTACTAGAACATTATGATTTTACTTTTGCAGGGGGAACTTTTTTTATTTTTTTTTATTTTTTAGTTTATTTCTACTTTAAATTCATCAATAGTATTAGTGTTGAGAAGTACGCATGGACATTGTGTGAGATGTAAGTCAACAAAGGAGAAACGTTTAGCTCCTTGTAGTTTATATACTGTTGTTTTTATGCTGAAAAATATTTTTTTTCCTTTTTTCATTGACTTTTTTCCAAAAGATCCAAATGCCTTGGCGGTCAGTCTGCATTCCTGTGGACCACACAGTTGTGCAGCTTTGTACACTCTTGGCAGCTTCACATTGCAGTTAAGATGTTTTTCTTGGAAAGATCTATTTGGCTAAGTTAATTTAGTTCCTTGCAATTTGTTATACTGTAACGAAGTTCTAATACATTTTTTATCACAATCACAACTTCAGTTTTTTATTTTATTCTCTTTGTGTATATGACATGGGTCATCTTCTAAAGGAATAGGGGTGGTGGGGAACCATTTCATATTGCTACCCTACATTTTATTGTGCCTTCAGTTGCATATATACAGTACATGTTAATGTAAACATATTTTAATCACAATCAATAGTGATATAACAGCGAGTTCCATGGTCAGACACGTAACACAGTGGATCTTCTTCCTCTTTAGTTTTCTACCAGTGCTTTCCAGATTCAAAGATCGTCACAAAAGTGATGATGTCTGTACCGTTCTCTGCATTTCTACTGTGAATGAAGAGCATTGTGAGAACACCCTGCATTCACAGTATTTTCCTCCAGTCTTTTGGGTTAAGTAACTCTGGACATCATTAAACACAGAGGACATCCTCTGGCAGCACTGTACTGCACTGTGACAGCTTCAGATTGAAGGTACGTTTTGCAGCCAGAGCTCCTTTTTTTTTTTTTTTTTTTTTTTAAACCAGCTGGGCGACCATATAAATAATGATCAAAGTTGGTCTTTATTGTTGGTTACCTTAAGACTCATTTCACTTATTCCTCAATTATGCAATAGAAACTGCATATTATGCCTGCTTTTGCAAGTATGAAGAACAAGTATGGCTTTTTCTACAAGATTCTAGCAAGAACCAATAAGAAACTTAAACATAATTAGAGTATTCTTTTCATTATTACCACTGCCACACTTATATTTGCTATATTTTGTATAAGAAAAACATTTTTTTTTCATATGAATTCAGGTAGATTTGTAACTTGTCAGATTTAATGTGCATTTCGTACTAGTTGCTAAAATTATATGCTAGAGGCAGGAACTGAAGGTTTTCTTCAAAGTAATTTACTACTAGTGATGAGTTAAATAGTGGTAAATTTTCAAAATGGCTACAGGAATGGTCCACTCAGAAATAAAAGCAAACAATCTTTTTATATTTCAGTGTTAAAATATTATATAAACAATATCTACATCATATAAGACATAAAATAGCAGACACCATAACACATTTTTTTTATTTATTGATATATAGAAAGTAAATTTATTTTTCAGACTTCCATTCATAGAAAGAATGAAGAATGTCCTTAATTGAACTGTTCTCCCCCATGAGCTACCACCTTTCTGACAGGCACTGGGTGGGCCCCTCCAAACTTCTCTCCCGCTGTATCTTCTTGTTTTGATACGGTCATTTACCATATATGCTGTATATCAGTCCCCCTAAACTTCTCCTGATGATAAAGCATAATTCACGAAACGCATTGAGAATTCACATCCTCATGGAACAGTTCTATTAGGACATTCTTCATTATTTCCATATATGGCAGGCTGTAATATTAAATGTACTTACTATATACCAACGAATTAAAAGGATGTGTTATATGATGTCTGGTATTTCATATGTCTTATATGATGCAGATATTGCTTATATCATATTTTAACATTGAAGTATAATACAATTGTGATGCTTTTATTTCTGAATGGTCCTTTCCTGTAGCCATTTTGCACTTAAAAAGAATCCCATATTTTGTTGTGTGGCAATCTTCAGTTATTCTGGGGGGATGTGGTGAATGGTATACTCCTCGAGATCTACTGCTTCTAATTGTAAATTTGTTCCATTTGTGGCCTAGCAGAGCAGACTTTATTATTGGCTCCACATGGCGAATATTTTATTTATTCACTGGTAAGGAGTCATCCAAAGAACCACGTACTAGTGCATTACTTTCATTAGGGTAATACAGAGTAATGCCGCGTACACACGGTCGGATTTTCCGACGGGTAATGTTGGATGTGAACTTGTTGTCAGAAAGTCTGACCGTGTGTATGCTCCATCAAACATTTGCTGTCAGGACTTTCCGCCAACAAATGTTTGCTAGCAGGTTCTCAAATTTTCTGCCAACAAAACTTTGTTGTCGGAAAGTCTGATTGTGTGTACACAAGTCTGTCGCACAAAAGTTCACGAATGCTTGGAATCAAGCAGAAGGAGCCACACTGGCTATTGAACTTCCTTTTTCTTGGCTTGTCGTACATCTTGCACGTCACCTCGTTCTCATCTTCGGAATTGTTGGCCAACATTTGTGTGGCCGTGTGTATGCAAGACAAGTTTGAGCCAACAACCTTCGAACAAAAATCCACGGTTTTGTTAGCGGAAAATCTGATCGTGTGTACGGGGCATAACAGTATATATGGGAAAATTGCACTTAGTGATCTAATTGTAATTGATAAAAGATGACATAACAGCACTCATAAATATGTACACACCATAAAAGCAAATAAAGTAAAAATGTTGTGCTGTCAAAACAGTGATATATATTATAACGTCTTTCCTTAATGTATTATCAGAGGATATGAACCGTTAAAGTCCTTCACATAATCCAAAACACATTAAATATTTAAAGTGATGAAAGTGTCCAAACACCAGTTAATCCTTAGGTGAAAAAGGGTGGCGGTCCTTCCAATTAATGACAGGTGTATCACCTCGTGATCCAAGGGATAGATAAGACAGAAGATGTTCTATTGACTGAAATGTAGGTCAGGCAAGGCAAGAAATAGCAGTAATGTCTTAGCACTCGTGGAGAGTGTCTGACTGATGTTTTTCCAATATGCATGTGTAACTTATCTTTGCTGTAAGTAGATTTGCTGTTAAACTCTTGTGCTTTTAATTGAACTCTGTGCAATGAGTTTGTTTCCTCTTCCTGCTGGTTTACTGCTTGATTGGGTCTGAGGCTCCTATGAGATCGATATAAGCATCACTGAACAGTTGAGCTGGCTGAAGTGAGGGGCGAATACTCACTAATGTGTGTGTATAGGCCTTGAAAGGTCTTATTATCTGGTAAGAAGATATATTTGTCTATCCCTTGGGGAGCATGAGGTGATACACCTGCCGTTAATTGGAAGGTCCACCATCCTTTTTTTCACCTAAGGATTAACTTGTGTTTGGAAACTTTCATCACTTTAAACATTTAATGTGTTTTGGATTATGTGAAGGACTTTAATGGTTCTTATCCTCTGATAATACAATGAGGAAAGACGTTATAATATATATCACTATTTTGACAGCGCAGCATTCTTTCTTTAGTTAATACAGAGTAACACCTGTTTAGGGGATATTCCCTTATTAGATCATTGACCTCAGGTGTCAGGGAGTCTCACCTTCAAACTCTTTGCAATGTTAAAAATGTGATCTCCTTTGGATTGTATTTGGTCACTCAGGGGACATTATTATTATTATTATACAGGATTTATATAGCGCCAACAGTTTGCGCAGCGCTTTACAACATGAGGGCAGACAGTACACTTACAATACAAATCAATATAGGAGGGATCAGAGCTTACAATCTAGAAGGGAGGGTCAAGTGGAAACAAAAGGTAATAACTGTGGGGGGTGAGCTGATGGAGAAAATTAAAAAACAGTTGTTAAGTGTGGGTAGGGTAGGTTTCGCTGAAGAGAAGGGTTTTCAGGGATCGTCTAAAAGCTAATAAAGTAGGAGATAAGCGGACAGATTGGGGTAAAGCATTCCATAGGATGGGAGAGACTTTGCAAAAGTCCTGGAGACGAGCATGGGAGGAGGTGACAAGGGACCTAGAGAGCAGGAGGTCTTGATAGGAACGAAGAGAATGATTTTTTTTTTTGTATTTAGGGCCACTGGTGCGCTGTGCTCTTGGCTCACTTACCCAGTTTAATGAGTGAGCAGGGTTCATCGGCAAAGTGCATCACAACTTCCAGACAAACCCTGGCTAGAAGAAAACTATCTAGAAAGCTGTTAATATTTATTATCATTTACATTAAGGATATCAATTTGCTGCTTCCTTTAACACCCAACGACCCCCATAAACACACACTGTGGCAAAAAAACCATACTCTTACATATGTTGTCTCATTTCTTTTTATACAAGGTACACACAAACATGGGGTTGACTATTGCCCTTTCAAGGTGCTGCAGGTAATTGCATTTCTGTGTACTATATCTGATCTGCGCAGACACCCCTCTTTTTTTTTTTTTTTTTTTGTTGCATGAAATTGATTAGACTATATATGAATTGATTAGTGCTTTTGCTAATAAACACATTTTAATGAATTACAGGGTGCTATTGTTATGATGTTTTCATGCTGACAGCTAACCAGCTCATACAAAAAAAGTATTCCTACTACTGAAAAAAAAAGATTTGTTTACTCTGTGAGTCATGAAGCTGCACTTTGGCCTGGTATTTCAGGTATTTTTGCCAAAAGTGTTTCAAGGCAACAGTTTATCTGACTAGAATTGCTTTCTGCTAAATACTGTAGTATCAATAATTTACAGATACAGAGAACAACATTATGGGAGCAAAAATAGTTATTCGTAATTAATTAACAAGTTAATCAGAGTATCTAATAACATTTTTCTTTTTTTATAAATGTATGTGTGTGTGTATATGTATGTATGTGTATATGTGTGTGTGTGTGCGTGTGTATATATATATATATATATATATATGTGTGTGTGTATATATATATATATATATATATATATATATATATATATATATATATATATATATATTGGGTAAGCATTATAAAAATTGCAAAGTGCCCATGGCTATATTGGGCCTCATCCCACTTTTATTTTTTATTTTTCACTTTTTTTTAAAAAAAGTTTATAAAGATAAATTGGTTAATGTAATTTAAAAAATCACCTTATTAACCATCTCATACCATCCTTTTTAAATTGTGTGCCCAGCATCTTTGTCAAATTTTATCATGCCACTGGAGACCTTAGATACAGATCAGAGCCTCTTTTTACTGCGTCATACTGCCCAACAGTGTCTGAATTGTGGTGTGCCAGTGACCACATTATAGCTTGTGGATGGCCCTCATTTCCTATGACTGAGCTGAGTGGCACATACATAAATTGTGACATGACTACCAGTACACTGAGCACTGGAAACAATGCCAGGTCCTAGCCAGAAAACATCAGTAAAAAGGTGATCAAGTCTGCTTCTATAGTTTAGAGTGATGTTACAGATTTGTAGACGATTAGGGGTGGATTAGATATATTTTTTAAAATCTTTACTCATCCAAAAAATCTCCCCTTAACACTACTTACAATAGAGAAACAAAAAGGTGCATAGAGCTAATGCGTTTAAAGTGGCAAGTTTAATATGAGTAAGCACAAACATAAGATGAATGCAGCTCATTTCAGTCCAAAGGAACTCTGAGCAGCTGGAGCCTGCACATCATGTCCAGCGGAGGGCATTTCTGTAGATCTTCCAGTGTCAGAGTTCCAACTTAGATGGGACCCAGGCTATGGTGGTGGATAAGTATCAAGCAACCACATTATATCTAGGGCACCTAATGGATAAGGTGCCATTGCTTCAAGATGGGTCAGGGTTCTCACTCTCAATATCCCGCTCTGCTGTGAAGTCTGCTTATCCTGATGTAGACATTAATTTATATAAGTACTGTGCACTTTTTTTTTTTTTTGTAAGCACTACGTGCACCTATTTTCACAGCCTAACATAACTCCACTTTGATTAAAAATACAAAAAACTTCTATATATTGGGCTAACATGGGCTAACCGATTGGGTCTGCCTGTCAGTTTTTAAGGTGGACCCAATCGGATCATGCATAGCCCTCTGTAGACCGGCGGGTGTCAACAGACATGTCTGTTGATACCCTCCGACATCCGATCCTATCCGCCAAAAACAGACAGATGGGGAATCTGTTCTCCATCCGTCTATCGAATTGAATGGCCGTTGGTTGTAAATGGACAGATGGTCCGTTTTACATCCAATCTCCCATGAGGAAGCAGGCTGTGTCTGTGTCCGCTCTGCATAAGCAGAGAAGACATGGACCAGCCATCTGCCTGCTCAGCAATTCCCCGCTGAGCGGGCAGACTCCTGGCAAAGTCTGCCCCGTGTAAAAGAGGCCTAAGGCTGCCTATAGACCTTAAAAGTGTCCTCCATAAACTTGCAGGTTTAAAATTTTGTCAACTCTTCAGCTGCTCATGACATTGTTGCTGAAACTGGGAAAATCTGTAGCCAGATACTATAATCTTTTGTCTATAGATATCTTAACAGTTATAGATATGCTGAAGAATTAAAAAGGAAATGGCCACATCATTTTCTAAGCCTGTTATAGAATATGTCAATAGTGGACTCTGGCACAGCACACTTTTCACTGACTCTTAATCATTATAAAACAGAACAAGCACAAGAGAAAAGCATAAAAAGCACATTAATCTGGTTTATTGGTTTGGGAAACAGCAAATTAGTAACCCTCCCAGTGATAAAGTAAAAGAAAATTGTTAAAGCTACCAGTGAAAACAGAAATTATGGGTAATAGCTTGAGAACCTACACCTTCAGGTTGGGCATGGCAGAACCAATATTTCTATAATGATGATTTTTTTAACAGGGTAAATCTGAACTCTATAGAAAAGAAAAATACTCCCTTGCAGTATTGCTTATTTAAGCATGGGTGGCTGCAAAAATCAGTTTTACTTGCCCAATCCTCCCATCTCGTAGACTTCCTCCAGGCTGTAAAACGAGTCCCTGCAGACTCCTTTCTTCTATGATCCCAGTGGTTGCAGCTCCTCTGACTTATTAAAGTGGAACTTCAGTCATTTTTTTAACTTTCCATCTATTAAATCTTTTGCCCTTGTTGTTTTAACTTTGAATATTAAAACATTTTTTTTTTCTGCCAGTAAATACCTTATACAGCCCACTTCCTGTTTTTTGTCTGGTCATTAGCCTAGACTTATAACATCATGCACAGCTCTCTCTCTCTGGTGAGAGTTTGCCAGGAAGGGAGGGGAGATGAGTCATAAGAGGGCCAATGAGAGCTGCAGAGCTGGAGGTGTGCCTCTGTGTGTCTGTGTAAATTCAGGAAGTGAACAGGCAACAGCTTCAGCTGCCCACGGTTAAAATGGATGCAGCCAGACTCAGTGGAGGGAGGTTTCTGCAGCATATATGGCAAGTACAGAATCATAGTATATATAAAATAATATGCAACGTGGTTGGAGGGAAGCTACAGAATGGCAAAGATGTTTTTATTACAAATTATGTGAGCAGACTGAAGTTCCTCTTTAACTTCAATGCAGAACCCATAACCCTACATTGAATGTGAAGCCAGAGATGGGCTTTAAAGAAGGTTTAACAATTCTGCTATAAGACACTGTAGAAGAAAACTCTGGTTTACATTAAATATTCTTATACTGGGCATCTGAAAAAAATTCAAAAATGCAAGACAGACAATGATAACATAAACAGTTTGGATGTCTGTATCCTTCAAGGTATTTTCCTATTAATGCAAATGGTTTAACAGCCAAATTAGCCACATGTGTTACTTACACAAAGCATATTTAATAAAATTAATGCCTTTTTTTTTTTTTTTTATAGGAACCAGGATATTGGGTGAAGATCCGTCATCTAGAATACAAAGATGGAGGGATATTGGACCCTGATGATATTGTAGCAGATGTTGTTGAAGACAAGGACAAGGTAGAACATTATTTAACATCTGGTTTATTACATTTTTCTGGTTTGTAGTATAAGCCCATGAAAACCATCCTTCAAAAAAAACGGTGCTTATAACGGTGACATAACTATAAAGTCCTGGGATTTTCTATTGTAACACTGTGTTGTTATAGATTGAAATGATCACATTGCTACACAGAAAGCTCTGTTTCTGAGCACAAATACGCCTTTGACAAAAGATATGACCTAAATATATATTGTAATTTCAGTGTAATATTATCAATATTTTTATGACTGTAAAAGCACAGAGCCAAGTAAGTCACCAGCTCGTAGGCTCCTTGCCTGCTGATTTTTTTTTTTCTTTCCCAGGGCAGACTTACTATGCCTCATTCCACACAATGAAGTTGATTTACAGAAAGGCAAATAGATTGTACACTTTGCTAGTGCAGTTGCGCTCATTTTACTTAGTAAATGTAATGTGGTAAAGCTTCACTTTGTAAAAGAATACCCAATCAGGTGCAAGGAAAATAAAAAATAAAAATTTTTTTGCTTGCAAGATTAATGATGGAAATCCGCAGTGTTTTACCACATTCACTAAGCTCTGGGGAAAATGAGCGCAACTGCACTCGCAAAGTGCGCAGTCTATTTACATTTTAGTAAATCCACCCCAGTGTTTTGGTGTGGTCTGCAGCCATCTTGGTAGAGCAGCAGGACTTTACTTTCATATATCATACCCATCCCCTTGAGGAGGAGCAGAGAAGGCTGATTACTGCAACTTGCTTAGGTTGAATGAAGTAGGAGTAAAGAAATCCTAAAAGCCCATTCACACAGGGACGACTTGTCAGGCGACCTAGTCGCCTGACAAGTCGCCTCCCGTTCTGTACAATGGAACCGTTCTAATCGGAGCGACGCAAGTCGCTCCGACTTAGAAAAAGGTTCCTGTACGACTTTGGGGGCGACTTGGGGCGACTTGCATAGACTTCTATACAGAAGTCGTTTTGCAAGTCGCCCCGGGAGTCGTTTGCAGGTCGCCTCACTGAGGCGACCTGCAAGTCGTGTTACCCCTGTGTGAATGGGCTCTAACACTACTGGTCTTCAGGTACTTTCCGCACACCCTCAGAAAAACACTGAGGGCAATTTACTTACTCTGGAGCAGACAGAATCTGGAACAGCTGTGCGTTGCAAGCAATCGGCTTCTAGCTTGAATTTTCAGGACTTAACTGAACAAGCTGAATCTAGAAGCTGATTGGTTACTATGCAAAGCTGCTCCAGACTCTGGCTACTTTTGTTTTAGTAAAATTCCCCCTATTTTAATAAGCAATTACATCACAAACTGTTTCTGCAATGCTCATCTTGTGAGGTGAGCAGAGGCTGGAGTGGACAGAATTTGCCTTAGGCCTCATTTACACCTAAATGGTTAAAAGTATGACCAGAACATCAACACTCGACACAAGAAATTCCAATCTTTTTTTAAGGGTGACTCCTAAAACCAGAGAGCAGTGATATTTTGAAACTTGCCTAGTAACTAAAAAAAAAAAAAAAAAAAAATAAAAAGCTCACACCTGAAACTCAAAAAGATCATGTCAGGTAAAATTACCAAAACTACCAAAGTCGCTCATCTCAGTGTGAATGGAGTCTTAAATGATCTCACACTGCAAATTTCCATCTTTGAGGTGATACAGGAACAGGAGTGCCTGCGTAGCGGTACATGTCAGGCACAATGTAGGTTTTGCAGAGCACTGTCACTGTCATGTCACTAGGTATTACCTATGAGGCAGCAAATCCTCACTCTTTAAGGATAGGTCCACTATGCTATTATAGGCATAAGGATATTAAAGGATTTTAAAGTTTACCTTTAGACCCCTTTCACACTGGGGCGGTTTGCAGGCTCTATTGCGCTAAAAATAGAGCCTGCAAACTGACCTGAAACAGCCGCTGCTGTGTCTCCAGCGTGAAAGCCCGGGGGCTTTCACACAGGAGCGGTGCGCTAGCAGGACAGAAAAAAAAGGCCTGCTAGCAGCATCTTCGGAGCGGTGTATACACTGCTCCTGCCCATTGAAATCAATGGGGCATCGCGGCTATACCGCCGGCAAAGCGTTTGCGGTGGTTTTTAACCCTTTCTCAGCCGCTAGTGGGGGGTAAAACCGCCCCGCTAGCGGCTCAATACCGCAGCTAAAACGACGATAAAGCGTGCGTGCTTTACCACCAACGCACCTCCCGCCCCAGTGTGAAAGGGGCCTTAGTAACCTGTTACACCTCTTTTTAGGGTATAACATGTTACTATCAAGCACCCCCCCCTTTTATTTGCCCATTTTTCACTCTTCCTCCAGCTTTGTAACTGAATGCCTTTACAGAGGTATGGGCACAAAGCTGGAGGGAGTGTGTGCAGGAGCCTGACATTGCACTTGTGATCCACTGATTGCAGATGAAATGCTCTGCAGGCTCCTGAGAAATTATAAAAAAATTTACATTTTTTACTTGCAAAAAATGTGCATTTATTTTTTTTAAAGGTAAACTTTGAAGAGCCTTTAATCATTAAGCTCAGATGCATGAAGCATGTTACAGATGCAAGTTTTGTGCCATGATCTTGTACATTACATCATCAAGGAATAGAGATGGAATACCTCTTCTTCTTTTTAAAGCCAGTGTTTTAGAGGTGGAAAATGGCCATTACCAGCACCCTTGGCCCTGCAATGTGCATTTTAGCACCTCCGGCATTGAGAGCTGTGTAAAACTTGTCAAAGGAGGCATTATCTCCTTGTGTTAGGGGATGTTTCTCTTTGACTTTATGAACTGCACATTTACTCCTTTGACAGTGAGCACCGCTATGATGATCTGCAAGCAGTGGTGCCAGTCAGACCACATAATGTATGTCTGCCTCAAAGCAAAAGACCCCTAACATTCTGGGTTTTTTTTGTTTGTTTTTTTTTTAACACTAGCTTTGTCAACTTAAGCAGAAATTCTGACCAGGATGCTGCTGAACACCAGCCTGTCACTGATTAGCAGGATCCATATGGAATCTCCCCTATGTGCAAAAACCTGCTGTGTTTGACAAGTCAGATATTTTCATGATCACACATTGAGAAAAGCTTGTATTCGTATGCTCGCTCATGCACCCTGCACTAGATTGGGTATTTGAATGGTATACTATCTCTCTTCTTAAGTTTCTGCACCACTTGCATTTCTTTAGTTTGTGATTAAATAGCAGGGCCAATAATAGACTGTTGTTTGAAAACAAACATTTCCAAAAGAGATAACTTTCTATAGATATACAAGTTTGCAATCTATTACTAAAATGTATCATTCAATAGAAAAATCAGAAACAAGCCTACTCCGCTGTTACTGACGGTTGTAATGTTAGCTCTTTGTAAAATGTAAACAAACTGGTTAGTATGACCTCAGTTTATTGCTAAATGATGCTAAACCAAAACTCATTCCTTTGTTTGTTGCCACCTAGTGGAATGTTTAAGTGTTTTTTCTTTCAGCCATATGCTATATGTTAGATGATACAATAGAAACCATGTATAAGCGTGTTTTTCATACATTCAAATATACAGAAGCAGCAAGCAAATTAGCAGATAGAACACCTTACCTCTGCCTTTTCTTTTCCTCTGCTTTAAAAGCTGTAATCATAGGCCTAGGCTATTTAGTCTGTTTGTAATATGCACAAACCTACAGCCAGACTTGGATTTGAAAGGTTCTTTCAGGTCAGTGGTGTCAATGTATGATTAGAGAACACTGCGCTATTGAACTGTTAAACAACCTACAAATAATTTTTTTTAAAAAAGTGAAAATATATATATATAATTCAAAGGGGGGGTTACTGTTTAGAGAGTTCCACATTACCTTCTCTGAAAAATCTAATATTTCAATTGGGTAAATGGCACTTTTAATCACAATCATACAATATCCAAATTAATCATTTACAAAAAAACTTAAATTAAAAACATATAGTTAAAAATGCGTGTGCTAATCAAAGTCCCATTATCAAAAAAGATTTATAATCCAATATTGTGATTAGTGGGATGGGAAACTGGTAATGAATGAAAGACCTTCATATATACAGTCCTTCCAGTCCTCTCTTGTGTCCGCGCCCAGTGAGATTCACTATGTCACCTGATGGTAAAGAGACGCACCAAAGTTTCTGAAACTTTTATTATAGAGGATCAAAAGCACAATAAATATGCCATGCTTAAAGAGGAGCTTTAGTCTCCCACCAAAAAATTCAAAGTCAGCAGCAACAAATACTGTAGCTGCTGACTCTTAATATAAGGACACTTACCTGTTCAGGGATCCAGCGATGTCAGCACCTGAGCTGATTCTTCAATCAGCTTCTGGTGCAGGCGTTGGCATCTTCACTAAGGGAAACCAGCAGTGAAGCCTCCAGGCTTCACTGTCAGTTTTCTACTGTGCATGCCCGAGTCGTGCTGCACTTTGTAAATGGTCCCGCTGTCTTCTGGGACCTGTATGTCCCAGAAGGTAGTGGGGGAAGGAGGAGGGGCTGGACATACTTGTAGATCGCTGCAGTGATCTTACCCGGAAGTGGTAGTTGGTATCTGTCAAAACCAGGTACCCGCTTCCCCCTAAAAAAAATGCCAAACGTGGCAGTGGAGGGGGGGGGCAAACGGAGCTTCCCCTTTTGGGTGGAGCTCTGCTTTACGATCAAACTAACTTCAGTATCATTCAGAAGTTCATGTTGTAATACTGTAATACAGGTACGACTGTTGTCTTCAATACCAGAAGATATTGAAGGCAAGTCCATTTAGGAAAACAACTGATTAAAACCAACAAGTACACTTACAGTAGTCATGTGAACTGAGCACCATGTATGATTGTATAGGAAGCCGCGGCATGATCAATGCCTAGTGAGTAACTGCCTTGGAAAAGATATATGGGACAGAATTCAGACTTCAGTGGTAGCATGCTTGCTCCAGAGCAGTGACTCATTAGCATGTAAAGCCAAGAGCAGGATGACAGCAATGAAACCAGCACTTATAAATATAAAGTTGTATTGGCAGGTCCCATATGTTGATCCTCACAGGTTTTATTTTAAACTGGCATATGCTTTAAAAAGAAAAAAAAGCTTTTCTTTTCATGGATCCTCTTTATGGTTTTGGGAGAGGCAACAAAATACCTGATTTAGGGTAGGCATCAGAAATGCTTTTTAAATAGTTTCAAGCTCGGGCACTTCCGGGAGTTGGTTTGTATAACAGGTTATTTAACAAGAGGAAAAATGTTGCATGTTGCTGTAAACACAAAGATACCCTGTGCAATTTTGCCATTTGAGATTTAAGAGCTGGTAAGACCTGATGCACAAGAACAATTTCCTTCAGCTGGAAAGATTTAATGTTTAGAGAATCAAATACTGTGTCTACAACATTATCCAGAAGAGCAGTGCAGAAAAAAACACATTTTGAACCTTACTTGTATATTTAAAAGTTTATTTGACACTGGGGTATAAATTACGTAGATTGCTTTATAGTGTGTTGTAACAAAATTCAAGAACAGTTTTACTGCTGTTTGCCTTAGAATAATAGAGGACAACAAAAAGCAAATGTTTCCTTATTTTATATCTATTCAATATAGTCAATTCTAAGTGAATAAAACAGAGCCAAGAACACAATGTAATAACAAGAGTTAATAGTCATAATAAAGCGTCATAATCATTCTAAAGGGTTGTGATTCCCTGTCAATTACTTTCCATGGAGTGAAGGAGGTGACATGAACTCATAAATTGAATAAATATGTCGACCTGTACGTTTGCTACGTTATTAACCATCGTTAATGGAAATATTTGATGTCCATAGTTCTACAGGTAGTGGTATATGCTCACAAAAGACTTTAGAGTGTGTCTAAAGCAATTTTTTTAAGTTCAGATAGATAAGGGAATTATTAAAACTCTTGTAATTTTTTGTCTGTGTCCTATTGGGGGGAAATCCCTTCACTTCCAGTCCTGGAGCCACAACAGAAAGTAAGAGGAAATCTCTCCCAAGTGAGAGGTGATTCCCTCTTAGTCATTTTTTATCACTGCAACAGGTATTCCCATTGGAAGATTATTTTTTTCTCCTGTTCTAGTGAGAACTGTAAAATTATGGAGTTCCTATCACGTTATGTTCTGATGAAAACAGTTATAGGACAAAAAGAGGATGAATCTCTCTAGTGGGCACAGGGGTAACTGGAATTGGAAAGGGATTCTAAGTTTTCCCTTCTTTTTCTTAAAGTAAAATGTTTTGGCTGTGGATTTGCTTTAAATCAAAACTGTTGCATTCTGCATTGCTGCTAGTCACCTGGTACCTTCAAGACTACCTTTGGGTGTTTCTGAAAATCTTTATTCACAAATATCCATATGTGAACTTTCATACAGATTTATAGAAGTACTTAAGCATGTCCATGTGCGGAAAAACCTTAATTGGACCCCCCCCCCCCCCCCAGCCGATATGTCATTAGCATCTCTCTCTATGCAGCTCCAAATGGACACACAAGTGACTGGTGGGGTAGAGGGGGTGAGATGTAGAGGGTATTGATGGTAGGTATTTCAAATGTATTTTCCAATGCTGTTTGTTTGAAGTAACAACAGTGTCTTTTGAAAACAAAATCTGTGCTTTGCAAGCAGATTAGTTTTAAAAGCAACCAGATTAATTTTTAAGGATAAGTTCACTTTTGGGAACACGCTACATGTTCCACCAGTTTTTAGGGTGGAATATGTAAGATTCCCACCCATGAATGGGAAACTACAAATTCTGACAGCCTTTGCAGCTGTCGGCTTGTAGTTCTCAGTGAACTACCATAGCACTGTTGAACTCTGGTAGTTCATTGCCTCTTCCTGTCCATGTGTATCTGCCTACCTGTATGAGGTACGAGTAAAAAAATAAGAAATGCACTTTTTTTTCCTGAAAAAGCTGTGCATTTATTTTATTTTTTAAAGAGGTGAACTTATCCTTTAATGCTCCCCCCCCCCCCCCTCCACATCACTTTTACATCCCTCCCCATGCATTCTGCTGTCAGGAGTGAGGAACATACCCAGTATCTAACATATATTGAGGGAAATTAGACGGACTCATTGTGATAGTTATGGGCCAGTGCTGTCACACAGGGAGAATCTATAACCCTTTGCAAGCTACAAGTTAAGCAAGCTAAAGTACTTCCTACTGGAGCTCATTTTTTAACTTTCATGATATGCGATTTTTATGAAATAAACTTTTCATTTTTTTTAAATTTTTGACTCAATACTTGCACTTTACTGCCAAAAAACCCCACCCTGGGGGAACTTTTCTCTTTTTCCTTTCTCAATACCAGGGGTGAGCAGCATTTTTTCTCCTTCTTTTGTGTCCCCTCTTTGTTTGAACCTGTTACTTTGCATGCACATTTATGGGCATCATTCACCTTGGTAGTAGACAGGGGCTGGATCACAGGGGACAATGTAGGAGAGTAGCAGCAAAGTATTGCAGTAAAAGCTGCAGTTTGTATTTGTAGAATTGCTGTGAGGCAGAAGAATCACAAAACTGGCTGGACAGAATTACAACTCCTTTTATTGCTAAAGACAGTTCATATTTGTATAGATCAACTGTGTATTTAACTGTTACCCAGAGTTCAGCTAAAACTATCCATTGTCCTGACACAGAAAGACAATAGGGCCTATATATAACCGATTGATAGCGATTTTTTACATTTTTATGGACAACAATCATTCTGACAGTTTCACCTGTTTACATGTGCATAATATTATATTTAGTAATGTTCAAGTGTGAAATGTTTACTTTGGAAAAGATAGAATATACAGTATATTCACTTCTGTTGTGAACGTTAAATGTAACAAACAAAATGGCTGTAAACAAATGCAGAGACTCAACAGTTCCCGTGACGTGATGCAATACACCTCTAAATATCAGAAATTGGTCCTCTTCAGTGTAACACTGAACACACCGACTGATGTACTGTATGTACAGGGCATGAAAAAGTCCTTCCTCATTCCCACCTACTGTTTAAAAACGAGAAACATGTTTTTCTTTAGTACAAGATAAAGTTGTCACTTTTCTCTATCTCAAGTGATAGACAGGTTAAATTTGCTTTGAACTGCTCATATTTTTTGAAATATGCTGTTGGACTGACACATAATGCACTTATGAATGGGTGGCTTTAAGGTTTTTTATTAGCAGCTGAAATATATCATTAAGTGCATTGCACATCTTTTACTATTCCACATATTCCATGCTCCACCGATGACAATCACTTATGTTTATTGTCTATTTGCAGAATGCACTGAAATCAAACACCCTAGAAGCAGTTTTAATGCTTCCTCTGCAGTTTTTAAGTGCTTCAGTAATGATGCGAAACAGGGGGAGTACGTATTGAAGCAGTATGATTTGTTGGACAAGTCATCTCAATGTATGTAGTTCAGCCAGTGTCAGCAGTCACTTTACATTATTAGTACATTATCTAGTTTTCCTTGCGCAGGTTGGGGTACAAGCCCTGTATATATCACTCTTATAACCTGTCATTCTTTATGAACAATGTGCCTCTCCCACACTCTAATTATCTAGATGAAAAGATCGTGCTCATTTGTGTATGCACTTGATTTAATATTTCTTTTGTTTTGTAACTTTTTATGTTTCCAATTTAATCTGTTAATACGTTGTGTTACAATCCGGTTTCTCCAGTGTCTGTTGCTGACCTCCTTCAAGTGGACCACTGCAAATGCTCTATATTAGAAGTGCTGTAAATAAGGAATGCTGTAAATATGCAGTGCTTTCAGAAATAGAAGTTTGTATTGCTGTCAGTTTGTATTGCTGTCTGTGCCTCATTTATCCTGTTTACCATTATCATTGAAAGTGAAAGTAAAAGAAAATTCCACATTTTGGGTTGTGATAGAGGGGAAATCTTCCAATTTAGACACGAGTTCTGGTGACCCGATTTGCTCTTACTTCCTGTTTGGGTATGGGACAGAAAGTGAAGGTTGATCTCCTAAATGGGACACAAATAGCGAAAAAAACCTGACAGGGTTTATATAACCCTTAAGCCTCGTACACACAATCTGACTTTCCGACGGCAGACTGTTGATGGTAAATCCGACCGTGTGTATGCTCCATCGGACAAACATCCAAAGTACAAACACACATGCTCGGAAGCAAGGACGTGCCAGAAGCGGTCGGTCTTGTAAACTAGCGTTTGTAATGGAGAATTAACATTCGTGACGTGGCAAATTATGAAATCTCGAAATGCAGCGCACATTCTCTTCTTCTTTAATGGGATAATAAAGAAGCTGCTTTCTTGGTGATACTGATGGCGTTATTGCAAACACGTTTTCAATGCCTTTTTTTTTTCTAGCGATTATCAAGAATAATATTATTATGCTTTTTTTTTTTTGGGCAAGTTACCACAACACCATTATCCTGTAGTTTTTAAGATCAAAGATACAACTATGTTGGTGTCCCTTGTCAATTTTACATTTTGTATTTTTTTAAATGTAACTGCCTACTCCCAAACTGTCATTTGAAGTAAAACACATAGCCAAGTGGTATAATCCACATTTTTTTTTATTGTGCATTAAAAAAAGAAAACAAATAAAATTAGACATGCTATCTGCCAATAGAACTTAACCAAAAAGTGCATTCTATGCATCCAAAGATATAGAAAATATTCCAAATCAAATCATTAATCAACCCAAAAAATGTCAAAGCAACTCCAAGGCCAATAATAAATAACACGTTATCTCCTCCGATTCCACAACATGGCTGGTTGACAAACGAACTGAAAAGTGCGAAATGAAAAGCGCGAATCAACACTCCAAACGTCTTCTAACACGAAATTAGCAGAAGGAGCCCAAAGGGTGGCACTAAAGGGCTGAAAAACCACATATTACATCACTATGTTCGTAGTTGTTGGCCAACAATTCTGTGGCCGTGTGTATGCAAGACAAGTTTGGGCCAACGACCTACCAACAAAATTACACGGTTTTGTTGGCCAACAATCCGATCTTGTGTACGAGGCCCAACTGAACCTTAAGTTTAAATGAGCTACATACATTTCATTAAGAAGCAACCTGACTATGGAAGAGCCTTTCCCTTGCCATCATCTGCAGAGTTAAAGGGGGTGCCCTTACTCATTCCGGAGCCACTCATCTTCAAGGTTGACTGATGGCAAGTGGCATTCTACACACTTCCATTAAGGCCAGGTTATCCTGGGCCTACCTCCTGGGGCCAAGTCCCATGTACAATTGTGGACACCTACAAAACTAAGATATCGATAATGGCGATGCACAAACTGGACACTGTAGTGCAAAAGTATTCATTCATCATTTCAGTTTTTCATTTGTAAGGCAATTTAAAGAGTAACTCCACTTTTGTTGAGAAAAAAAAACAAAACTTTTCTCTCTGAGTGATCAATGTACACTGCAAAGATTTCAACAAACTTCGTTGAAGATTCCTACCTTTTGTTCTTAAAAAAATAGCTGTGTGTCTGTGTTCATGTGCAAAGTGAATGAGAATTTGTGACTTTATAATTATTAATTAGCTGCTGCACTAGCAGGGTTCTCGTGAGGAAGGTGACAGGGTCTGAATCCCTTTTAGAAGTAATTTCCTTTTGGAAGTATCTCACCAAAAATGACATTTTTGTTGCAGAGGATGCCCAAAATTTGAATTCTATCTTACTGCAGATTTCTGGGAAAATCAGTAAGCCAATCACACAAGCAGGAATTGACATTTCTGGGGGACATTTCATAAACAGGTAGCCATATTTAATTGCATTTTACAGAAAATGACAGTGCTACAGATTGAAAAGGACATGTCATCTTAAGAACATTCAATTATAATATGACTTGGGTAGCAATTGTTTATGCTATAATAATTATTTTTTTCATGTTTGCTATTTTTTCCCAAAAAAGTGGAGTTACCCTTTAACCACTTGGCCTCCAAAAGATTTATCCTCCTTCATAACCAGGCCATTTTTTGAGATACGGCACGGTGGTACTTTAACTGACAAATGCACGGTCATGCAACACTGTACCCAAATAAAATTTGTGTAAATTTTTTCCCCACAAATAGAGCTTTCTTTTGGTGGTATTTTATTACCACTGCATTAAACTGCTATAAACCAAAAAAAAAGACTATTTTGAAAAATGTATGCATTAAAAAAAACAAAACACATTTCTTCATGATTTTAGGCCAATATGTACCGGTATTCTGCTACATGTTTTTGGAAAAAAATTCCCAATAAGTGTATATTGATTGGTTTACGCAAGCATTATTTCGTCTACAAACTGATATATATTTTATTTTTCTTTCTTTCTTTTTTATACTAGTAATGGTGGCGATCAGCGACTTATAGTGGGACTGTGATATTGCGGCGGACAATCGGACACTGACACTTTGCAGAAACCAGTGACACTAATACAATGATTAGTGCTAAAAATATGCGCTGTTACTGTACTAATGACACTTACTGGGAAGAGGTTAAACATCTAGGGCGATAAAAGGGTTAACTGTGAGCCTAGCCAGTGTTTTTGTGTGCTGCTTTTACTAGGGGAAGAGATGGATTGTATTCCCTGCTTAGCAGGGATTCAAAATTCATCCATTGCCCCCTGTCTGAATGGAGATCTGCCTTATTTACATAGGCAGATCTCCATTCTGTGTATTTTACCAATGATCGGTAGTTGCCGGCGGACATACAGTGCCTGGCACCCCCAGATCGGCTTCTGCTGTTATTAATCACAGCAGAAGTGCCCCGCATGCGCCCTTGTAGAAGGAAGTGCAGAATCACATGTGTATATATATATATATATATATATATATATATATATATATATATATATATATATATATATGATCCTGCACAGGAGGGCCGCCCTGTAGCAGTAAATCAACTATAGGGTGGTCCAGAAGTGGTTATAAGGAGGGCTTGTACTCAACTGTTTGCAAACGGAGTACTAGATGTATTCAAAACCTTTCTTTTTTCTGGAGAAATGCTACTTGATGCTTACATTACATGGGCACTTGTGAAAGCCTAGGCATTTTTTTCTGTGGGTCTTTGGTCTATAGATCATTTTTTTTTGTTATTTTCTGGATGTCATCTGCTACATGTGTTTGAACGTACCCTTATTAACCACTAGGCGTCCGCGCTATAGACGGCTACAGCGCGGACGCTAATTGCCGGGAGGCCGTCCCTGGACGGCCTCCTGTTTACTTCCGCGTTGCTCGCTCCTGCGGGCGCGCATCGAGGAAGTTCTGTGCTGGCCGTGTCCCTCGGACACAGCCAGTCACAGATCGCTGAAAGCGGCCGATCCTAGCGGTCGTTTTCAGCGCGATCGGCGGTGCCAATGAGAGATGATCTCATATGTAAACATATGAGATCATCTCTCATCGCCGGTGTTTTGCGGCTCTGCCTCCTCACAGAGACAGCGTGTGAGGAGGGAGAGCGAACCGCTGCGGCGGTAAGTGAAAAAAAATAAAAATAAAGTGTCCTCACTGACATCTGTCCCTGTCATCTGTCCCTGTCATCTGTCCCTGTCATCTGATCTGTCCCTGTCATCTGATCTGTCCCTGTCATCATGTCCCTGCCATCATGTCCCTGCCATCATGTCCCTGTCATCTGTCCCTGTCATCTGTCCCTGCCATCTGTCCCTGTCATCATGTCCCTGCTGTCATGTCCCTGTCATCATGTCCCTGCTGTCATGTCCCTGCCATCTGTCCCCACTACCAGCTGTCCCTAGTGCCACGTATAAGTGCCATCTGTCATCAGTGCCACATAGTGCCATCTGTCATCAGTGCCACCTGTCAGTGTCACGTGCCATCTGTCATTAGTGTCACGTGTCATCAGTGCCACGTATCAGTGCCATCTGTCATCAGTGTCATCAGTGCCACGTATTAGTGCTATCTGTCATCAGTGCCACATATTAGTGCCATCTGTCATCAGTGCCACGTATTAGTGCCATCTGTCATCAGTGCCACGTGTCATCAGTGCCACATATTAGTGCCATCTGCCATCAGTGCCATCTGTCATCAGTGCCACGTGTCATCAGTGCCACATATTAGTGCCATTTGTCATCAGTGTCACGTGTCATCAGTGCCACGTATTAGTGCCATCGGTCAGTGCCACGTATTAATGCCATCTGTTTTCAGTGCCATGTATTAGTGCCATCTGTCATCAGTGCCACGCATCAGTGCCATCTGTCATCAGTGCCACATCAGTGTCAGTGCCACGTATCAGTGCCATCTGTCATCGGTGCCACATCAGTGCCACGTATCAGTGCCATCTGTCATCAGTGCCACATCAGTGTCACATGTCATTTTCCTGGTGCTCCAGGGCCTTCAAAAGTGTAATAGGTAGTCAACAAGTTAGATGGGTAATTTATGCTCCTAGAACACCTGATGGTGCTCCCTGCATGTTGGGCCTCTCTATGTGGCCAGGCTGTGAAAAAGTCCCACACATGTGGTATCGTAATACTCAGGAGGAGTAGCAGAATGTATTTTGGGGCGTTATTTGTGGTATACACATGCCATGTGAGAGAAATAACCTATTATAATGACAATTTTGTGGGGGGGAAAAAAAAATCTTCATTTTGCAAAGAATTGTGGGAAAAAATGACAACATCAAAAACCTCACCATGCATCTTACTAAATACCTTGGAATGTCTACTTTCAAAAAAGGGGTCATTTGTGGGGTATTTGTACTTTCCTGACTTGTTAGGGTCTCAAGAAATGAGATAGGCCGTCAGTACATCAGATGTGATCAATTTTTTATGATTTGCACCACAGCTTGTAGACTCTCTAACTTTCACAAGGACCAAATAATATCCACTAATTTTGGTTATTTTTACCAAAGATATGTAGCAGTATAAATTGTGGCCAAAATTTATGAAGAAAAATTAATATTTTGCAAAATTTTATCACAGAAACTTTTTTTTCAAAATTTTCGGTCTTTTTTCATTTATAGCGCAAAAAATAAAAAGCCCAGAGGTGATCAAATACCACCAAAAGAAAGCTCTATTTGTATGAAAAAAAGGACACAAAATTCATTTGGGTACAGTATTACATGACTGAGTAATTGTCATTCAAAGTGTGAGAGCGCTGAAAGCTGAAAATTGGTCTGGTCACGAAGGGGGTTTAAGTGCCCAGTTGTCAAGTGGTTAAACAAAGAAAGATATTCAGCAACATATCCTGATTTCTTGCTATTGGTAGTTTATTAGGAGATCAATCAAATCTTTCTGTTTGAGCTGCCTGCACATTAACATGCAGGAAGCATGTAAACATTGAATGGGGGCTGAGTTACTGAAAGGTTATAACAAGATCAAACGCATTCTGCAAAAAGCTGCAAACTTTATATAATTGTCAAGGGGTTCAAGAGCTGATGTACTAAACCCATGAATACGAAGTTAGCTGGTAAATTGTGGAATCACAACTCAGGTTTGATCTCAAATAGCTTTGACAGACATTTAGAGTTGTATTGTGGATATTTTTTAAGGGAAGAACAAAAGTCCAAGGCTATTACACTGGGCAGCATATTGCAGAAGAAATGCCTACACTGTTTGATGGTTCTTTAATCTCAGAAGCCGTTTGATGGGTGACCTCGTTATTATTTTCATGTAATGAGGAATCATTTATCTAGAATTACAGCAGTTTTCTGCCACGGGGTTGCTTGTAATCTGTCTGCAGTATCATCACTGAACGGAGCCCTGTTTATTGCAAACTGAATTGAATCGCACCATCATTATCTTTTACATTTAACTGACATGTTATTATGAAATCAACAGATGAGACTTGGTTTCTAATTGCTTGAAACGTATCCAAATTCAACACTCTGCGCAGTGGATGAAATAATAAAAAGGTTATGTGAAAACATGTCTTAAGCCTGAAATGTATTCTGGATCAAATTAAAAAGTGTCCTCTAATCTTGTGTAGTAAACTGTTTATGGTGGGTATTTTCTCTGCATTGCAAGAAAACACACAATTCATTATTGTACCTCATTGCTTGCAGTCATGGCTATCGCTTTGCATAAACATGTCAAAAGAAATGTGCCACCATCTTTTCACTTTGCACATTAAGCCAGGCTTTGCCTTTTATAAAGACCTTTTTTTTTATAGTTTGAACAATATAGATAGAGATATCCAGCCAGTGATTGTAAAGGCTTGTTTTTTTATTTTTTTTAAAATAACAAACATATCATACTTCCCTCCATTGTGCAGCTCATTTTGCACAGAGTGGCCCGGAACATCCTCTTCTGGGGTCCTCCGGCGGCTCTCGCGGCTCCTCCCCGCATCAGATAGCCCCCTAGGAGAAACGCTCTCCCGGGTGGGGTTACCTTGCGGGCGCGCTCCCGAGTCCAGCATTTGTGTCTATATGGGCCCGGCGCCCGCGTCATTGATTGACAGCAGCGGAAGCCAATGGTTGCGCTGCTATCAATCTATCCAATCAAGAGCCAGGACCCCATGGAGAGAGGGGCAGCCCGTCCCCAGCTGAGAAATACAGGCCTCAGGTAAGTAAACCGGGGGGGCTAGGGGGCCGGTCACTGCCAGGTGTTTTTTTGCCTTAATGCATAGGATGCATTAAGGTGAAAAAATACGAGGGTTTACAACCCCTTTTAAAGTAATTTCAACATTTTTTTTTTTCAATTCCCATGTATTGATATATTACTTTAATTTGGTATTAACTACATTTTTAGAAGGCTTACATCTTAGGCAGTATTTTTTATGTAGTAGATAAAATCATTGGTGTAGGTATAACAAAGTAAGACACCGCTCAAACCAACCCAGTGCTCTAAGAACGTATGTAACAATGTGTGGACTCAGCCAGCGCTCTCATTTTTGTAGATTTACTTGGTTCCCATTAAAAACAATCTTATATTTTGCACATACATACTACTTGTATTTTGAGTAATATCTGGAACATACATTAAGAAACCATATTCCTTTTAAATGTATACTCTCTGGTGTCCTATATGATGTACCTGACCAGGACTACAGAGTATTGGTTTTATCTTTATTCCTAATTCTATTTTTAATATTTTGTTTTGCACATTTCTTAAATTTTTCACACGCATATACCGTACATACTAAAGCCTCATACACACGATCGGATTTTCCAACGGGAATTGTGTGATGACAGGCTGTTGGTGGAAAATCCGACCGTTTGTACGCTCCATCGGACAATTGTCAGATTTTCCGCTGACAAATGTTGGATGGCAGGCTTTACAATTTTCTGCGGACAAATGTCTATTGTCGATTTTCCACGCGTCTGTACACAAGTCCGTCGGACAAAAGTCCAAAGTACAAACACGCATGCTCGGAACCAAGGATGAGCTGGAAGCGGTCGGTCTTGTAAACTAGCGTAATGGAGAATTAACATTCGTGACATGGAAAATTATGAAATGTCGAAATGCAGCGCACATTATCTTCTTCGTTAAAGGGATAATAATGAAGCTGCTTTGCTGGTGATACTGATGGAGTTATGGCAAACGAATTTTCAAACACTTTTTTTCTAGTGATATCAACAATAATATTATTATGCTGCTTGTTTTTTTTTTTTTTTGCAAGTTACCACAACACTATTCTCCCGTAGTTTTTAAGATCAAAGATACAACTATCGGTATGTTGGTGTCCCTTGTCAATTTTACATTGTTTTTTTTAAATGTAACTGCCTACTCCCAAACTGTCATTTGAAGTAAAACACACAGCCAAGTATTAATCTCCACAATTTTTTTATTGTGCATTAAAAAAAGAAAACAAAGAAAATTAGACATGCTATCTGCCAATAGAACTTCACCAAAAAGTGCATTCTATGCATCCAAAAATATATAGAAAATATACCAAATCAAATCATTATTCAACCAAAAATGAAATAAAAGCTTCATGCATGTGTCCTGCTTCTTAATATAGGGGGTCAATAATGCCAAGTGTTGGTGAAAGCAGGGGTCCATCATCCAGAGATAATTCTGAAAATCATCCGGATTATTCTCCCGGAGAGCTCCCGCAGCAAAGGCATATGGCACAATTGGTCACGATTAATAAAGCAACCAATTTTTGGTCCAAGAAATCCACCTCCTCTTGTTCCTGGACTGGACTTGGGTCAAAGCAATAACTCCAAGGCCAATAATAAATAACACGTTATCTCCTCCGATTCTGCAACATGGCTGGTTGACGAACGGCCATTCAGAAACAAACTGAAAAGCGCAAAATGAAACACTCACCAAACTTCCACTAACATGAAATTAGCAGAAGGAGCCCAAAGGGTGGCACTAAGGAGCTGAAAAACCACGTAGTATGTTACTATGTTCATGTTTGTTGGCCGACAATTGTGTGCCGTTTGTATGTAAGGCTTGATTTTGTTTGCGGAAAATCCGATCGTATATACAAGGCTTTACTATTATATTTCATGTTTTTTTTTTACACATTGTTTTATTTTTTCACTCCTCACCTTTCATTACATTCGTTTCACTTTTTCTTTGTTTCTTTTTTGCCTTTTACAGATCTCCATATTCACTTATTCAATCTGCCTTCTCTTTTTTCCTTTCTGTTTTTGATGTCATTTCTTTGCTCATCGCTTCTTTGAAGTCGGATTCCTTAACACACATACACTAGAGCTGCACGATTCTGGCTAAAATGAGAATCAGGATTTTTTTGCTTAGAGGATAGATCACGATTCTCTCACGATTCTCACGGCGTAACATCATCTTTCACTAAAACAAAAAAAATTGCGCTAACTTTACGGTTTCTTTTTTTTTATTTATTGAAGTGTATTTTTTCCCAAAAAATTGCATTTGAAAGACCGCTGGGCAAATACAGTGTGACATAAAATATTGCAGCAATTGCCATTTTATTCCCTAAGGTCTCTGCTAAAAAAATAAATAAATAAATAAATATATATATATATATATATATATATATATATATATATACAGTGGCTTGCAAAAGTATTCGGCCCCCTTGAACTTTTCAACCTTTTGCCACATTTCAGGCTTCAAACATAAAGATATAAAATTTTTATTTTTTGTGAAGAATCACCAACAAGTGGGACACAATTGTGAAGTGGAACGAAATCTTTTGGATTTTTGAAACTTTTTTAACTAATAAAAAAATGAAAAGTGGGGCGTGCAAAATTATTCGGCCCCCTTGCGTTAATACTTTGTAGAGCCACCTTTTGCTGCGATTACAGCTGCAAGTCGCTTGGGGTATGTCTCTATCAGTTTTGCACATCGAGAGACTGAAATTCTTGCCCATTCTTCCTTGCAAAACAGCTCGAGCTCAGTGAGGTTGGATGGAGAGCGTTTGTGAACAGCAGTTTTCAGCACTTTCCACAGATTCTCGATTGGATTCAGGTCTGGACTTTGACTTGGCCATTCTAACACCTGCATACATTTATTTGTGAACCATTCCTTTGTAGATTTTGCTATATGTTTGGGATCATTGTCTTGTTGGAAGATAAATCTCCGTCCCAGTTTCAGGTCTTTTGCAGACTCCAACAGGTTTTCATCCAGAATGGTCCTGTATTTGGCTGCATCCATCTTCCCCTCAATTTTAACCATCTTCCATGTCCCTGCTGAAGAAAAGCAGGCCCAAGCCATGATGCTGCCACCACCATGTTTGACAGTGGGGATAGTGTGTTGAGTGTGATGAGCTGTGTTGCTTTTATGCCAAACATATCATTTTGCATTGTGGCCAAAAAGTTCGATTTTGGTTTCATCGGACCAGAGCACCTTCTTCCACATGTTTGGTGTGTCTCCCAGGTGGCTTGTGGCAAACTTTAGACGAGACTTTTTATGGATATCTTTGAGAAATGGCTTTCTTCTTGCCACTCTTCCATAAAGGCCAGATTTGTGCAGTGTATGACTGATTGTTGTCCTATGGACAGACTCTCCCACCTCAGCTGTAGTTCTCTGCAGTTCATCCAGAGTGATCATGGGCCTCTTGGCTGCATCTCTGATCAGTCTTCTCCTTGTCTGAGCTGAAAGTTTAGAGGGACAGCCAGGTCTTGGTAGATTTGCAGTGGTCTGATACTCCTTCCATTTCAAAATGATCGCTTGCACAGTGCTCCTTGGGATGTTTAAAGCTTGGGAAATCTTTTTGTATCCAAATCCGGCTTTAAACTTCTCCACAACAGTATTACGGACCTGCCTGGTGTGTTCCTTGGTGTTCATGATGCTCTCTGGGCTTTCAACAGAACCCTGAGACTATCACAGAGCAGGTGCATTTATACAGAGACTTGATTACACACAGGTGGATTCTATTTATCACCATCAGTCATTTAGGACATCATTGGATCATTCAGAGATCCTCGCTGAACTTCTGGAGTGAGTTTGCTGCACTGAAAGTAAAGGGGCCGAATAATTTTGCACGCACCACTTTTCAGTTTTTTAATTGCTAAAAAAGTTTAAAATATCCAATAGATTTCGTTCCACTTCACAATTGTGTCCCACTTGTTGGTGATTCTTCACAAAAAATTAAAATTTTATATCTTTATGTTTGAAGCCTGAAATGTGGCAAAAGGTTGAAAAGTTCAAGGGGGCCGAATACTTTCGCAAGCCACTGTATATATAAAATCTCTAATGTTTGGGGGTTCCAAGTAATTTTTTTTAGCAAAAAATATTAATTTTAACTTAAGAAGTGTCAGAAAAAGATTTAGACTTTAAGTGGTTTAACTTCCTGCATATACACGTTGTTTAAAGCTTGGCAGATTGCCCAGGTTATTTGTTTACACAGAGAAGTTTATCCCTTTGATCTAAGAAGGAAGTTAGTTACAATGTTTCAAGTTCTAAACTTGGCAGACTGCCTGGATGTTTTCTTTTGACAGCTGAGTGAGCAGATAATCTCTCCACTTGTTTATATGAAAGAATCGTCAAACTCAGCAGGAGAGATCGTCAGGGGAGGTGAATCGAGATCACGATTTTTTAACGATTAATTGTGCAGCTCTAACATACACCTGTTTTTCTTTCTCCACATGGCCAATGATGCACAATTCTATGTCCTGCTCATTCTCCCCCTTCTGTGATCAAGCCCCCGGGGGAGGGGCGAAACACGTCAGGGGGTGTGGCCATAGCAGGGCTGGCTGAGGCCACACATTGTTACATACCTTCCTAGAGCACTGGGTTGATTTGAGTGGCATCTTACCTCGGCATACCTACACTTCTGGATCAGTGAACAGATGCCTGCTCCCATACTCTGAACACTGGCGTGGAAACTTTTATCCACTGGCTTGACCACAGATAAAATCATTGACTACAGTTAATGCAGCTTACTGTCATATATCCTACAGTCACATACAAGCACACAAGTACAAATACATATTGTGGGTCTTTTAATAAGAAGCTAGTTACTTATGATTTTTTTAATTTCTAATTTTAAAGCAGGATTAAGCCCAAAAGCAAAAATGTAACATATTGCAGCTTACCAATCCTTAGATGTGGTGGCTGTATTCATTTTATTTTTTACGTTTTTTTTTAATTTTTTTTTTAATTTATTTATACTTTGAGCTCTGGCTTTTAAGTCTGCTATAGTTCAACTTCCTTTAAGAAGCTGTCCAGCAAAAGTGACAAATAGAGGGTTGAAATGAGCCATTTGACACTGATAAGAGTGCTTAAAATGGTCAGCTTTTATTCATTTGTTTAAAATCTTTATCCTAAAACAGAAGAAAAAAACGGACACAACTGTTTAAATAGTGTTAGTTTGCGTTCAGCTTTAATTTGTTGGTCAAATCCATCTAAATCTGCTAGTGTATTTAACATTACTCTCTCCCCAGATTGATAATCCAAGGTGTCTCCATTGCTCCTCCAGTGGACTGGACACACCTTATCATAAGAAAGTATGTAACTGTCTGTAGTGTAAATAAGGGAAAGAGGCCTAAAAAAAATGCAGCCACCACATCTAAGGAATGGCAATCTGCAACTTACTACCTTTTTTGAGTGGTTTAATACTGCATTAACTCTCCTTGCTAGGTGGGAAAAAATATATATGGCAGCTCCAGCATTCTAACTTGCCAGCAGCTGCCAAGAAGGTCATCTGCCCTGGCTGCAGCTCCACACATGCCCCAGACTATAATTATAAAGCAACTTCACTTTTGTTGGGCAAAAAACATTCCCCTCTGGGTGATCTATGTACATTGCAAAGATTTTAACACACTTTCTTACAGATGCCTACCTTTCATTATTCTGAAGGAATAGCTGTCATCTCTCTCTCTCTCTCTCTCTCTCTCTCTCTCTCTCTCTTTATATATATATATATATAGATATAGATAGATATCTGCATATATTTTTTTATTTGCTATTTTTTCCCCCACAAAAGTTGAATTACGCTTTAAAATAAGAGTAAGCCAGCAATACAGCACCCCCTGTCAGCCCACTCCCATAACAAGTCTTCAAAGACAAAAAGGGGGTTGGAAGCCTGATCCCCAGTCAGGCGACCAAAAGGAGCATATTGGACTATTACGGTACAGTAATTAAGGGTAACCATAAGAGCAAGTAACGGCAGTAATAAAATTATAATTCATTTATTGATGCAATGGACAGAACAAGACAATACATAAACACTTAATAAAAGTACAGGCATATCACCAATGGATTCAATAGTATACAGTACAGCACGAAATCTCAGATATCATATTCCTCGACTAGTTTCGCGGACACAATCCGCTTCATCAGGAGGGAATCTGGAGATAAGTTTTTCTGACTAAACAGTCTGAACCTGATAATTAAAAAATACGAGGTTTACAAAAATACATAATCAAATAATTTATGTTCCAGCATCAAAGTATACAATTAGGTAATGGAAATAGGGGGGGGGGGGGGGGAGAACGAATCTGCTTACCCAGGTCCCAGCAGACCCCAGGCGCAAGGCCCCAACACCAACGAATGATCTCACACGGCAACCTGGGGGAGCTAACAAAATAACGGGATAGTAAGGATAAAAATGTATATAGGGATTGAGGTAACCTAGATTGCCACATACAAGAAGAAGTGAGACATGAAATAGTGAGTGTGGAGATAGGGTGACAAGGGATGGTGATGGGTGAATATTGTGGAAAATGTCAAAATTGTAGTAGCATTGTGTAGAGAATAAAAGATTACAGAAGGTGACCAAACAAATAGGAAGAGGTGATGATGAACAGGACAAAAAGATGTTGTATGGTGTAAGTGAAAGGGTGAACAAGTGAGGAGAGGAAAGGAAGGGGAATGGGAGTGGAGAAGGGGATAGGGGAGTGGGGAGAAGGGGGGGGAAGAAAAAACGGGGGAGGATAAGTGGAAAAGGGGAAAGCGGGGTGGGGAGGGAAAGGGGGGAAAAAAGGTGGAAAAAAGGGGAGGAAAAAAGGGGGGAGGGAGAGAGGGGGGGAAAAGGAAGGAGGAGGGGGGGGGAAGGTAGGAGGGGGAAGGGGAAAGTAGGGAGGAGAATAGAACAATGTGAAAATATGGGTGAATAGGGGCCGAGCGGTACCTGGTACTAGTAAAAGCATAGAAGGGCTCCCGAGGGGGGCACCCTACCAGGAACTGGTTCCATAATGGGGTAGGAGGAAAGGTAATAAGGAGGACTGCAAGCGATGGGCGAACACAAACCGAGGCATGTTGACCTAAGCCTAGGAAAGCTGCAAGGTAGAATACAGTAATTTAAGGTACACGATGTTAGTGCCCAAGGGTATGGGACTTAGGTAAAAGGGTGAATAGGTACTTACCATAGACTTGTGCTAGGCTGGCTGAGGTATAGTCACCCAAGGGCAGCAGACCGAACCGTCCGGCTAGCAGGCATAGCCTGCTATAAATAGCTCCCAACCCTGCGACGCTGCTCCACGCGTCGATGAGACGCCGGCGCATGACGTCACAGGGTCAGAGGTTCCACACAGCGCGCGCGCACGCATGCACACCAGCCGCATGGCCACGGGAACGTAGTCCCAGCCAAGGCCGGTGCAAGAGGAGGGGGCGGTCCCATATGGGACCTCACCAGGCCGCCGCGGGAGAACACAGGGGGAGGGGCCAGCGCCGGCGCTAAAAGCCAGGACCAGGACTGGGGAAGCAGAGGTCTCAATGAACCAAAATATAAAAACAACAATATAAGGGTTAATCGAACATAATAAAAGGTAGATACAAAATGAAAAAAACTGAAAAGCTTTATTAAGGTGAACTAGGGATGGTAATACCCTAGAGACCGGTGCAATGGTCCCACCGAGACATAAACCCATGACACCTAATTGCATGATATGCATATAAGTTAAGGAGGGCCAAGGACGATGCCACATGATTGGGTAAAAACATGTGGATAGAGGGCGGGTAGCCAAGGTAAGGGTGTCTGGCCGACCTAATGGGCATCTGTCTCGGAGGGTTGCATCGGGGCTGAAAATTAGCCATAATGTAGTATAAAGGGGTAAAATTGCAAATACTAGAGGCCGCCCCAAAAAGACACACAAGGTTGTGTGTCAGTGGGGGTTGATAAAAATGAAGGGTGGGACAAATGGGGTCCGCAGGGTGGAGGGCATAGGTAGTCCCTCCACTAAGACAGCCTACCCAGGTGTCCCACTCGACATAAGGACGGGTGTGTTATCCACCCAATGTATACGATTAGAGAAGTGGCCTCTCTACAGTAAAATATAGAGGTAGAAAAGGTGCATATGTACCATCATCCAGGAATCAATATCAAAAAGGGGGTTGGAAGCCTGATCCCCAGTCAGGCGACCAAAAGGAGCATATTGGACTATTACGGTACAGTAATTAAGGGTAACCATAAGAGCAAGTAACGGCAGTAATAAAATTATAATTCATTTATTGATGCAATGGACAGAACAAGATAATACATAAACACTTAATAAAAGTACAGGCATATCACCAATGGATTCAATAGTATACAGTACAGCACGAAATCTCAGATATCATATTCCTCGACTAGTTTCGCGGACACAATCCGCTTCATCAGGAGGGAATCTGGAGATAAGTTTTTCTGACTAAACAGTCTGAACCTGATAATTAAAAAATACGAGGTTTACAAAAATACATGATCAAATAATTTATGTTCCAGCACAATTTTGACATTTTCCACAATATTCACCCATCACCATCCCTTGTCACCCTATCTCCACACTCACTATTTCATGTCTCACTTCTTCTTGTATGTGGCAATCTAGGTTACCTCAATCCCTATATACATTTTTATCCTTACTATCCCGTTATTTTGTTAGCTCCCCCAGGTTGCCGTGTGAGATCATTCGTTGGTGTTGGGGCCTTGCGCCTGGGGTCTGCTGGGACCTGGGTAAGCAGATTCGTTCTCTCCCCCCCCCCCCCTATTTCCATTACCTAATTGTATACTTTGATGCTGGAACGTAAATTATTTGATCATGTATTTTTGTAAACCTCGTATTTTTTAATTATCAGGTTCAGACTGTTTAGTCAGAAAAACTTATCTCCAGATTCCCTCCTGATGAAGCGGATTGTGTCCGCGAAACTAGTCGAGGAATATGATATCTGAGATTTCGTGCTGTACTGTATACTATTGAATCCATTGGTGATATGCCTGTACTTTTATTAAGTGTTTATGTATTATCTTGTTCTGTCCATTGCATTAATAAATGAATTATAATTTTATTACTGCCGTTACTTGCTCTTATGGTTACCCTTAATTACTGTACCGTAATAGTCCAATATGCTCCTTTTGGTCGCCTGACTGGGGATCAGGCTTCCAACCCCCTTTTTGATATTGATTCCTGGATGATGGTACATATGCACCTTTTCTACCTCTATATTTTACTGTAGAGAGGCCACTTCTCTAAGTCTTCAAAGACCCTGGAAATCACTGGTACACTTGGGGTACAGAACTGCATAGCTGTCACAGTGAATTCACTATTGACTAGTAAAGTCCACGCTTGATGGCTAAATGGAGAAACTATGAAGGACCAAAATGGAATCTGTGAGCAGATGTTAAGCGAAGAGTTTTAACCTTAACAAAAGCAGCAGATCTGATAAAAAGCCTCCATTCTCCGAAGGGTATTCATTGAAACTGACACAGGGCTTGTATGGGAGGGCTTAAAGCCCCTAGGGCTGGCCTACAGTATTTTGGACCTAGTGTCCATTCCTCTTGTAGGTATCAGTATAAGCTAAGGTTACTGGATTGTGTATTGCATCCGTCAATGGATGATTAACAACATAAAAACCATATCTGTGGTCAGTGCAGTAATATAGCAGATGCCAGAATACTCTCATCCAAAGAGACTCAAGTCCATATAAATTATGTTAAAAAGCCATTAAAGTGGAACTTTACCTACCCATAACAACTTGATAAAAAATGTTATTTAGCAAAGAGCATGCATTCCGTATGAATACTTATGCTACCAAAATTAATATGTGCTGTAAATTGCCTCCGGCATTATTCCTGTTTCTGCTTGCTGGAGGCTGCCATTTTGCTGAAGCCCAGAGCCCCTGAACAGCAGTAAATCATAAAGTGGAACTAAAACCCTTCGATTTAACGGTTTCAGAAAACAGCTACATTCCTGGAATGCCAGGATTGTTGTCACTTTTGCTTGTGTCCTCAACCCAAGTGTCAAACCTTTAAATGGCTGGTGTCATAACTGATCAAATGTGCAGCACAATGGCAGATCAAACAGAAGCAGCTTCCTTGGCTGTAAGGGATAGGAGGGTTTAATTTCACTTTAAGGCTGTCGGCAGATTGGCTTCTACAAACTCAGCAGTGCCTAAAAATGCCTAAAATGGAAGAGCAACTGAGCATGTGCAGAGCAGAGTGAGAGTGCATTACTTGATTTTTAACAGGATAGACACTTTTTTAATGTTTTTCATATCTATACCTGCAAAAGGGGCCAGTCTGAAGTGATCTAGCAGGACTTAATTTTCTGACTTAAGTTCCACTTTAAGGAGTCCCAGATTTAGTAACTTCTGCCATAGTATTGCTCATTATAAATAAGACATATTGTGTTATTTAACTGTATATTTTACTTATATTTAACAAACTAATAACTGCTCACCTACAGAGACCTGCTATGAGCTTCCTTATACCGTCTTATAAAGGCAAATGGAATCTTATTAGGGCAAACTGACACTTTGAAGCTACTACTGTCTCAAATTACCATTTCATTCCATATTACATGGTTATATTTCTCATTTATTTTTGATTTTTTTTTTTGAAGCGTAATATTTTGTGAAACCTATATAATAAATAAACATAAAAATATAAAAGGTCTTTTAATGCATATAACATAATTATTTTAAAAAAATGTTCGCAAGTCTGATACAAAAAGTAATTATATCAGTTGTATTTTATGCTAGAAATCCATATGACTTTTGCCCTTAAATATGGTTAATCACTGTATTTTGATGTAAAACATCAACACTCCCACTGATGTTAACCCTTGGTAGTATTTAGCACTTTGTAGCTTTATATCACATATGGTTGATATGTTAGAACCATATATGGAACTTTCATGATGTGTATAGCTTATGACTCACAGTGTTATATCACACTCGCTGCCACTGAATATCATGCTGGATATGTTACAAAGTTGGAACAAGCTGTTTCCAGAGGTGAAATGGTTATTAAGTCACAAATAGAATGGATTTGTATTGTGTAAGTTTAACGAGATGTAATGCAATTCCTGTCTTCATTTATATGCTTGTTTATGCCAAAGCTCTACATATTTGTTGAACAACATTTTTTTGCTCATTAGTATTGTTTAATGAATGACCACATAAAATGTTACTTTTATCCAGACCTCCCGAATGTTTTGAATTCCTGGCAGCAGAAGTAGCAAGGCTCCATAGAAGTTTACGCCTGTGTCTGTGTAGATTGAGACAGAGAGCATTCTTTGAGACATCTTGCAGGACTAAGTTCTTTACAGAGACACCTTTCCATATGAATTGGAACTCCCTTCCACAATCGGTGGTGTCAGTGAGAAGTATTGATAGTTTCAAAAACCTCTTAAATGAGCATCTTAGCAAGCACAATATACAGGGATATGGGATATGATTTTTTTTTTTCACGCAAAGACACACGTAGGAATGGTGTCTTTATTCAACCTTATCCAACTAAAAGTCACTTGCATCCCATTTGCCAAGTCTAAATGATAACACTTTTGTGTTAAGTAGTAATTACTGCTAGCATTGGTGGAGGTGCAAAACAAGCTGGGACCCTAGCTGCTGCATTTATTATTTTTTTTTGCACTCACAGTAAAGATTTCAGAGCCTTGGCATGCTACTGCTGTATTTAGGGAGGATTATTATGACTCTTACTATGATTTGGGGTGGGGGGGGGCACTGCATGTAGCAATATGGCCTTCTTTTCAGAGAGACTATCTTACTAATGAAGCATCAAAAATATTGTGGCTCATATGCACTCTTTAACCACTTGGCGACCAGCTGCCTCACTTATACTCTCCTGCGCAAACCGTCGTACCCGCGTGCATGTGAGATTGCAGGAGCGTACCCGAGGGTCCGGCGGACTCAATGTCCGCTGACCGCCCATGATCTCTTTGCGCAGAGGCAGAACGGGGATCTGCCATTGTAAACAAGGCTGATTCTCGTTCTGACAGGGGACATCTCAGAAATCTGCTGTTCTCAGTGAACAGCTATCTCTGTCATGTCCCAGGCAGCCCATCCCCCCTACAGTTAGGACACGCTGAGGGAACACATTTAACCCCTTGATCGCCCCCTAGTGTTAACCCCTTCCCTACCAGTGTCATTTTTACATTGATCAGTGCATTTTTGTAGCACTAATCAATGTAATATTGTCACTGGTCCCCAAAAAGTGTCATTTGGGGTCAGATTTGTCCGCCACAAAGTCGCAGTCCTGCAAAAAATCACAGATCACTGCCATTACCAGTAAAAACAATAAAAAATAAATAAAAGTTCCTAAATCTATCCCATAGTTTGTAGACGCAATAACTTTTCCGCAAACCAATCAATAGACACCTATTGTGATTTTTTTTTTCTACCAAAAATATGTAGAAGAATACATATTGGCCTAAACTGATTAATACATTTGTTTTTTTAATATATATATATATTTTTGTATATGTATTATAGCATAAAGTAAAAAAAAATAAAACATTTTTTTCAAAATTGTCACTCTTTTTTTGTTTATAGCACAAAAAATAAAAACCGCAGAGGTGATCAAATACCACCAAAAGCTCTATTTGTGGGAAAAAAGGACATGAATTTTGTTTGGGTACAACGTAGCACACGGCAATTGTCAGTTAAAGCGACGCAGTGCGTATTGCAAAAAATGGCCTGGTCATTCGGGGGCAAATCCTTCCCGGGCTGAAGTGGTTAATGGATTTCATAAAGGATTCATAAAGGATTTTCCAAAATAAGTGTTTTAGTCATAGAACCTAATTTATATACAAATATATATTTGTCTACATGGTAGCAAAAGGCTTTTCGTATGCGAAGTATATATTAAAATTAAGCTTTTGCCTCAGCTGTAATCTAGCCATATGTTCTTGCAGTCCTGAACCATGAAATTTTAAAAGTCTGCTGAAAAAAAATGTCATAATGTACAACAGAATTTGAACCACGTAAAGACCAGAAGGATTTGCCCCCTTTATGACAGGCCATTTTTTTCAATACGGCACTTTTATTTTTTTTTTAAATAGACTTAAAGTGGTGTTCCGGCCGAAATTCTACTTTTTGAATAAAAATACCCCTATAATACACAAGCTTAATGTATTCTAGTAAAGTTAGTCTGTAAACTAAGGTCTGTTTTGTTAGTTTATATCAGTAGTTTGTTATTTTATAAACTTACAGCAGGCCGTGGCCATATTAAGTGTGGGCATCTGAAGCCAGACTGTATTTCTTCCTGGATCTCATCCTTGCAGATCTCGCACATGCTCAGTGCAGCAGAAGCAGTGTAATAGGTTTCAGGTCAGGTTTCCATAGCAACGGCAGTTTCAGAGGAAGTTGCCGCCCCTTCCCAGAAGGCATTGCAAACAGGAAATGATGGGCCGCGGCCAGGGAGGAGGAAGTGAAAAATGAATACAGAAAATATACAGTAGGTGCTGAGAAAAAAAAATAAAAAAATATCCAATTTGTTTACAGTGCACAGTTTAGTGAGGGATGCTGAAGAGTTGTAAAAGTGGGTGGAACTCCACTTTAACAATCACTTTAAGTAGGCCTACACTGAAAACATATATTTGAAGATATCTCACATACACATTTTAAAGTATATGTCAGAGAAAAAAAAAAATTCAGTGCATCTCTGCAGTAAATGTTTATTCCCACATGAATGTCTTTTTCCTTGACAAAGCTGCTAGTATAGAAAAATAACTGTTGGCTTCCCAGAAATCCAATGAGTTTCAAACATCCTGTTTGGGCCACCAACCCAGTGTTTTTGCTTGATTGAAATCTAAACCAGCATAGTCATCCTGGTCTTCTGGACCACAGAACTCCATCCATCTCCAACCCCAACCCCATGCATTTTTTACAGAAAAATATTTCTGCTGCTTTAGTTTCCAGGAGCCTGCACATGCTATGTATGCAGGGAAAGGGTCCTTTAAAAGATGCTGTTCTAGAGGGCATGCCTATATTCATAGGAACTGAGTTTCCAGCAACTGCCCCTGCATGAGTTTTACAAGCCTAGTGATGGGGTCTTGGGAAGTGGCATAACTTGCTACAGGAACAAAGTAAAAGAATAAAAATAATGCTGGGGCATGCTGTAGAAAGGAAGAGGGTTCGATTGGTACAGGCTAATAACTTTGTAGTACTTTTAATAAAATTATAATTCACAGAATATACTTGAATTTAATAACATCATCATTTTATTAACAATGCAAACAAACGTTATTATTGCCAATCCAATATAAGCTTACTTGAAAAATCTCCTTTTACATTTAAGTACTGCATTGCTGTTGTCAATCTTTCCACAACTTCCTGGATTTACAGCATATAAAACCCCTGGCAAAAATTATGGAATCACCAGTCCCTGAGGATGTTCCTTCAGTTGTTTATTGTTGTAGAAAAAAAACAGATCACAGACATGGCCAAAAACTAAATGCATTTCAAATGGCAACTTTCTGGCTTTAAGAAACACTAAAAGAAATCAAGAAAAATAATTGTAGTGGCCAGTAACAGTTAGATTTATAGAACAAGCACAGGGAATAAATTATGGAATCACTCAATTCTGAGGAAAAAATTATGGAATCACCCTGTAAATTTTCATTACAAACACTAACACCTGCATCAGAGTAAATCTGCTTGTTAGTATGTAGGTAAAAAGGAGTGATCACACCTTGGAGAGCTGTTGCAACAAGTGGACTGACATGAAGCATGGCTCCAACACCAGAGATGTCAATTGAAAAAAAGGAGAGGATTATCAAACTCCTTATGCCGCGTACACACGGTCGGACTTTTCGTCTACAAAAGTCCAACGGACGCTGACGGACTAAAGCTGGCTGGAAATCCGATCGTGTGTGGGCTTCTCCGGACTTTCAACTGACTTTTTCAGCCTCAAATCCGACGGACTTTAGATTTGAAACATGCTTCAAATCTTTCCGTCAAACTCGAGTCCGGTCGAAAAATCCGCTCGTCTGTATGCTAGTCCGACGGACAAAAACCCACGCTAGGGCAGCTATTGGCTACTGGCTATGAACTTCCTTATTTTAGTCCGGTGTACGTCATCACGTACGAATTCGACGGACTTTTGTGTGATCGTGTGTAGGCAAGTCTGTTCGTTAGAAAGTCCGCCGCAAGTCCGTCGAAAGTCCGCCAAAAGTCCGTCGAAAGTCTGTCGGACAGGCTGTCGGACTTTTGTAGCTGAAAAGTCCGACCGTGTGTATGCCCCATAAAAGAGGGTAAATCATCACGCAGTGTTGCACAAGATGTTGGTTGTTCACAGTCGGCTGTGTCTAAAACATGGACCAAATACAAACAACATGGGAAGGTGGTTAAAGGCAAGCATACTGGTAGACCAAGGAAGACTTGAAAAGCGTCAAGACAGAAATCCAATCATCCACAGTCCACAATTGCCTTTCCTTAGCCCATTGTAACCTTGTTTTTTTTGTGTTTAGGTGTTAGAGATGGCTTTCTTTTAGCTTTTCTGTATGTAAATCCCATTTCCTTTAGGCGGTTTCTTACAGTTCGGTCACAGATGTTGACTCCAGTTTCCTCCCATTTGTTCCTCATTTGTATTGTTGTACATTTTCTGTTTTCAAGGCATATTGCTTTAAGTTTTCTGTCTTGACGCTTTGATGTCTTCCTTGGTCTACCAGTATGCTTGCCTTTAACCACCTTCCCATGTTGTTTGTATTTGGTCCATGTTTTAGACACAGCCGACTTTGAACAACCAACATCTTGTGCAACACTGCGTGATGATTTACCCTCTTTAAGGAGTTTGATAATCCTCTCCTTTTTTTCAATTGACATCTCTGGTGTTGGAGCCATGCTTCATGTCAGTCCACTTGTTGCAACAGCTCTCCAAGGTGTGATCACTCCTTTTTACCTACATACTAACAAGCAGATTTAATCTGATGCAGGTGTTAGTGTTTGTATTGAAAATTTACAGGGTGATTCCATAATTTTTTCCTCAGAATTGAGTGATTCCATAATTTATTCCCTGTGCTTGTTCTATAAATCTAACTGTTACTGACCACCACAATTATTTTTCTTGATTTCTTTTAGTGTTTCTTAAAGCCAGAAAGTTGCCATTTGAAATGCCTTTAGTTTTTGGCCATGTCTGTGATCTGCTTTTTTTCGACAACAATAAACAACTGAAGGAACATCCTCAGGGACTGGTGATACCATAATTTTTGCCAGGGGTTGTATTGTAGCTATTTCTCTGTTCCCTTTAAATTTCTAAGACTTAAATATGCCATCAGGGGCAGCCTGTCCTTTAAGGGTGCACTGGCACCGCACCCCCTATCCATTGCTGCCTCCCCCTATGCATACGTCCAGCCCCTTGCAGAACGCCGGATGCATGAATTACAACGGCGGGGGTGTTCTTTTGAAGCACCTGATTAGAGCCAGAGACGCTAATAGGCTTCAAAATAGGGTGGGGGGGGGGGAATCTACACTATTGTAACACTGATCCTTCTCCCGGCTAATCAGGAAGCAGGTTTTGAGACCCATCACCCGATTGGCTGAAAGGACAGGGGATCCTATTGGACACATAGGAGGAGGAGAGGAGCCGCAGGCTGGAAGCTGCCGATAGAGGAGAGGAGACAGAGCCGCTGCCCGCTACTGACCTAGATGGGGTATGTGTCGGACCGATCAGCAGACAGCAGGGGGGAGGGGGAGGTTGTTGTTTGCCACCCCCCCAAAAAAATCCACCAGCTGCCACTGTATTCCATAGTACCTTGTTGCCTGCAAGCAGTGATTCTGGTTCTGGCTTTGCCTCCTGAAAATACTCTCAGCCCCACTGTAGTTAAGAAGGCAGGCTGTGTGCATTCTGTGATCCGGCAGGGAATACTCACAAGGGCATACATAGTGAATACATGTCAGAGAATTCAAGGAAGTATGCCTGGGGTTCTCTACAAAGTAAGTTTATAAACTTCAATATCATTCAGAGTAATAGGAATAAGATAGAAATAATTGAAATAAAGAATAGTTGAAAATGGAAATCCTGTATACGCTTATGGCCCCTTACACATTGGGAAATTAGGTGCTGTGTGTCCCTCCCAGTGTTTTAGTGTGCCTTGGCAAGACAGGTGCATTGTCCAGCCCCACTGTCTAAGTCTATGGTAGGCTGAATGGACAGGGCTGAACACTGTACTGAGTGGTACTTGCATTTAGGACCCTATGCATTCAAGGACAAATGTCCGGAATGCAAGTCTTGTGAATGGCTGAATAGTATGAATAATAGCAATCAAGTGGTTCAATAATTTGCTTGCACCATCATATCTATTCTGGAGTGTCAGGCTGAAAGTAAGGTATTGACTACAAGAGTGACCACACATTTGTTTTAACATTTACAAGTTGCTTTCAGTCTTCAATGCTATAATGATTTAGATATTGAGATATCCACCCAACTATTTTTTATATCCTCTGAAATGTTCACATTATTTTTTGTATTGCGAGAATGTGATGTCCTGTCACTTTGTGATCAGGG
>JBBDGP010000515.1:3252500-3320431 GCA_037952835.1 Lithobates septentrionalis
AATTATGTGCAAAGGAAGTGACCACACTCCAATCTTCAGAAATATAAATGCTTTAATCGTTAAAATCCACGCATAACATCACTAGGCCACAATACAACAGGACTGAAGCAGCAAGGTTAACATGTTTCACGGACCAAATCGCTTAATCATAACATGTGCTGGGAACTCAGCCTGCTCTCCTCCAATGATCAGACTTGTCTTGACACGCCCCCCTTTGCACAGCCATTCATTGTGGAGATCAGTGTGCTGTGATTTCTTCTACTCCAGCTCTTATGCAGCTGAGAAAAAGGGGATGTGATCACTTAAAAAAAAAAAAAGGGGGGGGTATTTATGTTTTTTTGTTGTTTTTTTTTTTAGCTATATACAAATGTTTTGTCTTTTATTTCTATTGTAAATTGAATGGGTTGTTTAACAAGGTTAGGGTTTACATATATTTTAACCACTTCCCATCTGGGCCAATTCTGGCACTTCGCACCTACATGCAAAAATCATTTTCTAGAAAATTACTCAGAACCCCCAAAGATTATATATGTTTTTTTTTTTAGCAGAGACCCTAGGGAACAAAATGGCGGTCATTGCAACTTTTTGTCACACAGTATTTGCGCAGCGATTTTTTTAACGCATTTTTCTGGGGAGAAAAACGTTTCGTGAAAAAGAAAAAAAAAAAAAAAAACAGTAAAGTTAGCCCAATTTTTTTGTATAATGTGAAAGATATTATGCAGAGTAAAGAGATACCCAACATGTCACTCTTTAAAATTGTGCACACCCGTGGAAGGGCACCAAACTTTGGTACTTAAAAATCTCCATAGGTGATGCTTTAAAAAAAAAAAAAAAAAAAAAAAAAAAAAACTTTACAGGTTACCTGTTTAGAGTTACAGAGAAGGTCTTAGCTAGAATTGTTGCTTTCGCTCCAACGCACGTGGCGATACCTTACATGTGCGATTTAAAACGCCGTTTACATATGCATTTGCATTTTTTAAAATTTTTTTTTTTTTTTTTGTTATTCTTGATTTACATTTTTTTGGATCACTTATTCCTATTACAAGGAATGTAAACATCCCTTGTAATAGGAATGGTGCGTGACAGGTCCTCTTTATGGAGAGATGTAGGGTCAATAGGACTCCAGGCTGGAAAGGCTGAGATAAAAACAAAAAAAACAAAAAAAACAACCACCACACACCACTCTCTGCCTTTCAAGCCGCGTCTAAGGCATGGTTTACTTCCACTGGCCCGACTTGACATAACGTTGCGCCAGATTCGTTCTGCTGCTCGCAAGGGCAAGCCAGGAGAAGCACCAGAGTGCGGCAGGAGTGGTGGTGATGTCCCCTCCCGCCACCTGTAAGAACGATCAAGCGGCTGAACTGCCACTAAGATTGTTCTTATGGTGCAAAGAATCACTGGCTAAAAAAGATGATATCTGAATGATGCCTGTAGCTGCAGCCATCATTCAGATATCCCCACTCAAAGTCCAGGGCGCCATATGACAGCCCATGAGCAGGATATGGTTAAAATAACCTCTGGGGCTCAATTTTTTCCCACCCTTTGTAATCAAGAGCAAAAAGAACACCATTCTAACTAGATTTGCAGATCAGTAAGAAAAAAAAAAGACGACATCTGATCACCGGGGCTGCAGTGCATTACATGCCAGCAGCAATGAGGCTTCCTGATTGGATTACACTGAAACCTATTTTTAAATCCACAACATTTTCCTCCATTACCTGTTACATTAAGAAAAAAGTAGTGTTGCATCGATACTTTCAGGCTTGGTTATTTCAATTGTCAGCGGCATTCCCCCACTGACAGCTGAAATGTAAACAAAAAAAGCCGGCAATTACCAGGGCCACTGCGTCCTTAACAACCGATGACCCATTCAGCTGTCAGTGGGGTTCCCCTTTGATAGCTGAAGTGTAAACAAAGTCCTGATAGTTGGAGCTGTCAAAAAAAAAATTGTTTCATTTTGTATCCTTTATTCATCTACAGATCACAGGGAAGAAATTCAATCTGCACATGAAGTCAGTTTAACCACTTGACCTCCAGAAAATTCCCCCACCCCCTTCATGACCAAGCAAATTTTTTGCGATACGGCACGGTGTTACTTTGCGCAATTGCGCGACGCTGGACTCAAATAAAATTTATGTCCTTTTTTCCCCCACAAATAGAGCTTTCTTTTGGTGGTATTTGATCACCGCTGCATTTTTTTATATTTTGCAATATGAACAAAAAAAACAAAAAAAAACAAAAAAAAAAAAAATTCTTGCTGCTATAAAAAGATAGCCAAACAATAAAAAATAAATTGAAAAATAAAAAAATCTAAAATTTTTCTCTTAAAAAATGTAGGCCAATATGTATTCTGTTACATATTTTTGTTAAAAAAAAATCCCGAATAAGCTTATATTGATTGGTTTGCGCAAAAATGTTACTGTCTACAAACTATGGGATATTTTCGGTCACTGTACTAATGACACTGGCTGGGTAGGAGTTAAACATCAGGGGGGATTAAAGGGTTACCCGCTTGCCTAATATGTGCTTTACTAAACTGTAAGAGGTGCTTTTACAAGGGGAAGACATGAATCCTAGTCCCCACTTTGCATTCTCTCCTGTCAAAACGCCGATCTGCCTTGTTTACTTAGGCAGACCGCCGTTCTGCGTCTTTTACTCCTGATCGGCAGATACTGGCGGACATAAAGTTTGCAGTACCAGCTGATCGGCTCCCGCTGTGTGCAATCACAGTGGGATAAAGCATGCCCGCTGCCCAGAGGTGTTGGATCATGTGTATCTTATAAGTAATCTGGGGAACAGGTGCCACCCTGTAGCAGTAAATCTGCTATAGGGTGGACCTGAACTGGTTAAAAGCAACCTTTCAAGTATTATAAAAAAAAAAAAAAAAAAAATTAACTTATAACCTTATTAAACCCTTAATTTACTCATCAGCCCTAATTGACGCCTTACTCTCCTCCTTCTCCATTTAATTATTTCTTCCTGTTGATTTTCTTTTTTGTTCACTTCTATTTCATAAGCTAAACTATTAATAAATTCAAACTTTGTTTTTATATTACTTTGTTTGTACTTTTTCAATGCTTTGTACCATTGTGGACAGCTGAAGTGTAAACAAAAAACAGTTGCTGGCAGGTATTGGTATTTGGTGAATACAAAAAAAAAAAAAAGTTATCAGTGCATGCCTAGAAAAAAAGTATTCCTCAATTTTCAGACACACACACACACACACACACACACACACAGGATTTTTGTACTCACCATACAACCCTTTTCTCTGATTTCATTGAAGGCCAGAGTCACACTTCATGATGGATGGATTTGGTCCCCACCTACAGGAGCAGGATGATAGATGCAACTAAACTAAAAAAAAAAAACTAAAAAAAAAAACTAAAAAAATAAAAAGAAAAAACCCTCTGGCAGTGGCCAAACCCGCCTCTGCAGCAAGGAGTTCAGTTAGTAGAAAGCAGTAAGGGACATACACACTGGGACTGCCATGAGAAGATTGGGCGGTGCTGTCCCCTTCAATGAACACAGAGAAAAAGTTTTAAAGGCAAGTACAAAAATCCAGTTCTCTTTTGTTCACTGAGGGACACTACTTCATGATGGACAGGACATGAAGGGGGGGGGGGGGGGGGGAGACCCATAAACAGAACAGAGAACCGCACCTCAGCAGAACTGCTGCCTGCATACCTTTCTGACCAAAACTTGCATCTGCTGAGGCAGCTAAGTAGAATTTGGCAAAAGTGGGAACAGGTGACCAAGTAGCCATCTTGCAGACTTGGAGGGGGGAAAAATTTGAAATTACCTGAGTAACCCCTTGAATGAATTGAGGCAAATGGGGGCGTGAAGGTAAGCATATTTGAGATTGATGGAGATAAGGAAATCCGCTTCATAAGGAGGCAATCGTGGAGCAAACAGACTCCATACAGAACTCACGCACCTTTAAGAAGGTGGTCAGGGTATTTAGGTCCAAAATCAGATAGATGCTGCCCTTTTTGGGACAGTGAACAGAGTGAAATAGAAATCCCTGAATTTTACTGATGAAAGAAGACTGAATTCCTTGCTGCAGATAGGGCAGCTCCCTGGGTTTGCTCAGTTTAGTTGCACCTAGCATCCTGCTCCTGGAGGTGGCAACAAACCAATCATGAAGTATGGCTGTCCTTCAATGATTAAAAGAAAAGTCCAGCCTGAGCTTGTTTGGCTGGGCTTCTCCTATGGGTCACAGGAGTGCAATTCGTTTTGCACTTCTGTGACCCGTTTTCAGAGAGCGGAGGGGACAGAGCAGAGAGCTGCTGATTGACAGTCAGCAGCTCTCTGCTCAGGGAGTGGTGAGAACAGAGCCATCGGCGGTGCTCAAACGCTCGGTTCTCAGTGCAGAGGCAGCGTGGGAACGATGCTGCATCCACCTAGAAAAGTATGAATCTGAAAAAAAAACCAAAAAAAACTTTTTTTAAAAGAAAACTTCGTGTTCTCCCACTGTGAGCTGCAGTGTCGGGAGGAGGATCTAGGCTCAGCCAGGGATGACAAAGAAAGATTGTGGTATACTTAATGAGGCCTGTGACTCACATAGAAACTAGTTATGTTTCTTCTTTAAACCATCAGAGGAACCTTTAGTTGTACTTTTGACTTTATTAGTAGGATATAGCGTGGTTAAAGCCTGAACTGCAGAATCATTATACAAGTGGTTTTGGTGTACTCCAATTTTAAGCCCTCCATAACTGCATCCACCATACTGGGCGATAGAAACATCCACAATGCAAGAAAAAGGATACGCTGAAAACAGTGTCTCGTGTATGGGAGTGCACGGTTTAAGCATGTTTGGCTCTTCATAGTTGCACTGCAGAGTATTGGTTCTGTTCCTCTGAGTTCTGGTTGAATAGGTCTGTAAATCAAAAATTAAAACATAACCATAGGACAAATATGCACATTAGAAAGCTCTTCTCTCACAAATGTCAATGACAAAACCACATTAACAAATATTGATGACGTTATGGTTTTTCTAAAGCGGTTTCAGAAGATCCGAATAAACATTTACATAAAACCGTAAAAACGAATTATTTTGGGTCCAAAACCATTCAAGATTCCTATTCTAAAATACTGTGAAGCGCATTCATGTCTTGATAAAAAGATGAACTTGTCAGGTCCACCTACATATACTGTATAAACAAATGTTGCTAAAAAATGCAGGGGAAAACAAAAAATAAATGCCTGTCAGCGTCTCCATATCAATTCCCTGGTGAGGACCGTGTTATGTTAAAGAATAAGTTCACCTTTGGGAACACGTTACACCCTTTTTCTAGGAACATGTAACATGCTCCCAATGCTGCAGCCGCTACCTGATTTACACCCCCGCAGTGACAGCAGTACAGGGAGAAGTTGCCCGTACTAGCTGTCACTTTATGAAATCGGCTCTGTGTGTCTGCTGTCTGCTTGTAGTTCTCAATGAACTACCACAGCGATGTGGAGCGCCGTGGTAGTTCATACATTCTTATGCCCCGTACACGGTCGGATTTTCCGATGGAAAATGTCCGATCAGAGCGTGTTGTCGGAAATTCCGACCGTGTGTGGGCTCCATCGGACATTTTCCATCGGATTTTCCGACACACAAAGTTGGAGAGCAGGAGATAAAATTTTCCGACAACAAAATCCGTTGTCAGCAAAATCCGTTGTCAGAAATTCCGATCGTGTGTACACAAATCCGACGGACAAAGTGCCACGCATGCTCAGAATAAATAAAGAGATAAAAGCTATTGGCCACTGCCCCGTTTATAGTCCCGACGTACGTGTTTTACGTCACCGCGTTTAGAATGATCGGATTTTCCGACAACTTTGTGCGACCATGTGTAGACAAAACAAGTTTGAGCCAACATCCGTCGGAAAAAATCCTAGGATTTTGTTGTCGAAATGTCCGAACAAAGTCCGACCGTGTGTACGCCCTATTACAGTCATTATATCCGCTTACCCAGGACGTATGGGTACACAGATCCAGAGGAGACCTACATGGCACCAGCAAATTGCCGATCGCTGGTGCAATGCTTTACAGGCTTCAAAAAAATGAATATGTGAATAATAATAATAAAAAAATAATATTGCATTATTTACCTGCCAAAAAAAAAAAATGCATTTATTTTTTTTCTTAAAAAAAAAGTGAACTTCTCCTTTAAGCACATAGTCTAACCTAACACAGCTTCTATGTGCCACTGAGGTTCAGGCATTTGACAGCTGAATGAAACTGGGGGGGGGGGGGGGGGGGTTGGGGTGAATTGGGGGTGGTTTGTATAGCTTCAACCTAAAATCCAAGGTCATCCAAAAGGTAAAGAAACAGATTTTAAACTTGTGCAGGCACCATTTTACCAGTAGTGGTAGTTTATACTCAAACAGGGAGTACGTTGCCCACTTGAGATAAATGTTAAAGCTGAACTCCAGGAAAGAAAAAAAAAAATCCCTTGCTGCACCCGCATGGTCTAAGATATAAAGCAGTTTTACTTAACCGATCCTCTGCACTGCTAGAACAGTCCTGGTAGCCCCTCTACTCTGAACTTCAGCGATCTATGATCCTCTGACATCAAGGCTGCAGGAGAGAGGAGGGACTGCCAACAATGGCTGCATCATGGGAGCCCAAGGGTAATGGCATTGCTCCAAGCTTTCAGACGTCCTCTCCATTTACCCATTTAGGGTAAACGCGACAAGGTGGAGGGGCTTGGTAACATCACTACACACGTGGTGGGTCCCATACCAGTACTCTTTGTATATGCTCGATTTCTTCTATGCTTGTAAGTAGTTTTGCTTTTAAATAAAGGATAATGAAGTTTACAACATTGAGGCTTCTCCTGAGTTGTGCTTGGGCACATATGGCTGTGGATGACATCTGATTACCAGCGGTGAATCATTCCTGTGAAGGCCAAGTTCCTGGAGGCAGGCTAAGGAGTGATTTGCTGTTTAACAGCTCAAACGCTTTTTTGATCTCTACGATTTCAAATCATTGCCATCTGGTAAGAGGCTGTGCATGAGGGGGGAGACAGAGCACTGCCACACATTTATGGTTTGAAGCACTTTTTATCACTGGGATCATTTTGGTAGATGCATAGTGAACTTTTTGCAATAGTACAGTAGACTGGCCATTTATATATTAATTTGTGTCACTGTTAATTTGAATGTTTTCATATAGTTAGTCTGTGTATGCAACTTTTATTAGTTTATAGGTGTATGCACAATTACAAGTATGGATTCACTTTATGATATCCCATTTGTCACATGGATGAATTAAAATTTAACCACTTCAGCCCCGGACCATTTGGCTGGCCAAAGACCAGAGCACTTTTTGCGATTCGGCACTGCGTCGCTTTTCCCCCACAAATAGAGCTTTCTTTTGGTGGTATTTGATCACCTCTGCGGTTTTTATTTTTTGCGCTATAAACAAAAAAAGAGCGACAATTTTGAAAAAAAAAGCAATATTTATTACTTTTTGCTATAATAAATATCCCCCAAAAATATATATAAAAAAAAAAAAAAAAAATTCTCAGTTTAGGCCGAGTCGAATTCTTCTACATATTTTTGAAAAAAAAAAAAAAAAAAAAAAAAAAAAAAAAAAAAAAAAAATCGCAATAAGCGTGTGATTGGTTTGCGCAAAAGTTATAGCGTCTAGGGGATAGTATTATGGCATTTTTATTAGTAATTTTTTTTGTGGCGATCAGCAATTTTTATCGTTACTGCGACATTATGGCGGACACATCCGACACTTCTGCCGCTATTTTGGAACCATTCACATTTATACAGGGATCAGGGTTATAAAAATACATTGATTAATGTGTAAATGTGACTGTCAGTGAGGGGGTTAACCAGGAGGGGGCGCTGAAGGAGTCAAGTGTGTCCTAGGGAGTAATTCTAACTGTGGGGGGGATGGGCTACGTGTGTCACGACACTGATCACCACTCCCGATCAGCTGTGATCAGTGTCCTGTCACTAGGAAGAATGGGGAAATGCTTGTTTACATCAGCATTTCCCCGTTCTTCCTCTCTGTGAGACGATCGCGGGTATCCCCGCGGACATCGAGTCCGCGGGACCCGCGATCACACGCACGGAGCTCGCCCACAATGCCGCGTCTTAAAGGCAACGTACAGGTATGTTAATATGCCTGTCCGTGCCATTCTGCTGACGTATATCGGCGTGAGCTGGTCGGCAAGGGGTTAAAGGCGAAGTTCACTTCGCTCCCCTATGTACCAATAAACCATTAATGTACCTCTGTTACACACAAAACTACAAGTTTTCTTTGATTTGGAAAACAAGGCCTTACCTCAGGGTTCGACAAACCCCGGGCGCCAGGTCGCATTTGCGACTAGAATTAGCGACCTGGCGCGGCACAGCTGGGGTATTCTGTGTCCGTTCGACACCCCCCCCCTCCCGGCACGATTGCGATGGGCCGCGCTGGTAATTGAGGCCCCGGCTTTGCGGCCTACTGCAGTCCTATGGTTCCTTCTGCAATCAGGCGCCCTCTGGTGGTGGCCGTTGGTATGACAAGACATTCATCAATGCTAATGGAGCTTTCCCTACCTGGTTTCACTGCCCGCTCATCTCCTTCCCTTTACTTAGAACCCCCAAACATTATATATATTTTTTATTCTAACACCCTAGAGAATTAAATGGCGGTCATTGCAATACTTTCTGTCACACCGTATTTGCGCAGCGGACTTACAAGCGCACTTTTTTGGGAAAAAATACTTTTTTTAAATTAAAAAATAAGAAAACAGTAAAGTTAGCCCAATTTTTTTTTATATTGTGAAAGATAATGTTACGCCGAGTAAATTGATTCCCAACATGTCACGCTTCAAAATTTCGTCCGCTCGTGGAATGGCGACAAACTTTTACCCTTTAAAATCTCCATAGGCGACATTTAAAAAATTCTACAGGTTGCATGTTTTAAGTTACAGAGGAGGTCTAGGACTAGAATTATTGCTCTCGCTTTAACGATCGCGGCGATACCTCACGTGTGGCTTGAACACCGCTTTCATATGCGGGCGCTACTCACATATGCGTTCGCTTCTGCAAGCGAGCTCGGCGGGACGGGTTAGCGTTTTTAAAAAAAAAAAAAAATTTTCTTATATATTTTACTTTTTATTTTTTATTTTTACACGGTTTTTAAAAAAAAAAAAATTGTGTCACTTTTTATTACAAGGGATGGGGCACATTTAAAAAAAAAAAATGTTTTCTTATTTATTTTAACTTTTATTTTTTCACTGTTCTTTAAAAAAAAAAAAAAAAAAAAAAAAAAAGGTCACTTTTATTCCTATTACAAGAAATGTAAAAATCCCTTGTAATAGAAAAAAAGCATGACAGGACCTCTTAAATGTGAGATCTGGGGTCAAAAAGACTTCACATCTCATATATACACTAAAATGCATAAAAAAAAAAAAAAAAAAAAATTGTCATTTGAAAAAAAAAATAAATAAAATGTCTCCTGCCGCCGATAAAAGTTATCTCGCTGCGAATCTGCTGCAGAGACCACTTTTATCTGAAAGAGAACCGCCGGCTCTTGAAGAAGATACTGGGGTTATGGTAGCTAGCTGCTACCATAACAACGGTATTTCTCTTCAAAGACAGGACGTATATAGTCCTGCGGGAAGGAAGTGGTTAATTAAAATGAATTTATTATTTGTCATCTCCCTGCTTGGCCCCTTTCACACGCGCTGTCTGATCAGGTTCGCCTGTCAGTTTTTCAGGCGGACCTGATTGGATCCTTAGCGGGAATATGGTTGTCTTGTGTCCCTGCATGGCAGGAAATAAAAGCAGTCACATTCGTTCTAGTCGTCTCCGTGTAAATTTAAGATTGGTTCATTTTTATATCGAAAATAAAGCGGTCGGTCGTTTAAAAAAAATAAAATAAAACCTGGCTCCTAACTTTTTTAGCTGGCTCCTAGATTCCAAGCAAATTTGTCAAGCCCTGCCTTACCTCATCCATGGCAGTATTTCACAGATCACTTCAGAAACTCCCAGGTATGCAGACAGAGACAGACTAGCCAGTAAGACACAGGAAGGAGTTTACCAGCTGACCTCATTAGCACACCCATAAACTAAGTTTTCACAGTACCCCCAGCATCTCTCCATGCATTTGCCTGGTTTCCCCAGGGTCCCTTCAGACAGGCTCAAGCTGCATGCTAAACTACCTGGGGCCACATGCAGCCCACAGGACACCCCTGATGTAGTGCAAGAGCCTGCCTAATTGGATACAGAGTGATTGGATTGATGGTGTGTCCTCCTATTATGCAGCTTTAGTAAATCTAAAGGAGATTGTACAGTGTACGGCCACATTTATACACCTAAAATTACCTAGTTGCGCTTTCAGTGTCATTAGTAAGGATGAGCTCCAGCACGTTCGCACAGCCTGCCAGGAAGTCGGCGCTGCGCTAATGACAGGCAGGGAGACATTCCTCAATCTCTGCAGCCGCACATCGGGAATATGTCTCACTGCCTGTGATTGGCACAGCACAGTGCCGACTTCCTGGCGGGCTCTACACGTGGGCTGTGCGAACACGCTGGAGCTCATCCTTAGTCATTAATTGTGATTGGCACACCTTAACACACATTTTGCCACATGAAAAAACAGGAGACAAAAAGGAGTAAAAAAAAAAAAAAAAAGTGCAAATAATGTCCCTAGAGCTACTTTGCCACATGCAGGCTGCCGTATGTGTGTCACCGGAAAAAGACAAAAAAAAACAAAAAAAAAAAAAAAACACAACACACATGCACTCCCACTACTCTAGGTGTGAATGGGGCCTGAAAGTGAAATTGGTGCATTTACACAAGAACAATGAGGCTCAATTCACATCTGTGTACAGAAAATGTGCACTTTGCCATGTGTTTCAGAAACGCTGCAAATGTGCATCATGCTTGTGTTGTCATTAGATGTTAAAGGCTCCTCAAGTGCAGCAAGCGCACCAAAGACTGCAGTAACGCACCACTCTCTGCTCCAAAAAAAAGTTCTGGAGTTTTTATGGGGCGATTGTTGTGTGTAGAGCAGCCTATACAAGTGAATGGGCTGCCCTATGCATGGCGAGTTAAACGCTCCAAAACAAATGCATGCGGCAATGTGAGTTTCCGCTATGTGGAGATGTGAACGAGGCCTGAAAAAAAAAAAAAATAAAAAAAAAAAAAAGTCTCTCCACCCAGTACCTCCTATAAAGATGGCCATACACTTTACAATCCGATTGTACAATCTCCATGCAATTTCCTTTAGATTTACCAAACCTATAGAATAGAAAGGCACACCTGAACAATCCATTCAGTTTGTATCAAATCAGACAGGTCTTTGTACTACATAGCTGATGCGAGATCAAAATGAAATTATACATTCTGATTGTATAGGGAGTGAGTGGAAGGTGGTATTCTAATGAGGGAGGTGTTGTCCAAAGGGGTGAACACACCCTATCACGCCCTCTTCTGTGATGCAACCAGGAAGTGAAGGCTTCTGGGAGAGGACCTAACAGGAAGTGAATGCCGATACAAGCTACAGGAAGTGATGGCATCTGAAAATCCGTTAAAAAATACAAATAAACTTATAAGATTTTAAACATTCTGCGGATAAGGTAAATGAGAGATCAGCACATTGGGATGGCTGGGCCAGAAATGGCATTGGAAAACTCTTCTATTTATTATGAAAAGTGACATTCTGCCCAAAGAAGGTAAACTTGTCCTTTATTATTGACTGAGGGTACTTCCACACTGGGGCTGCGCCACGTTAGCACTTTTTGGTCGCTAGCGGGGCGATTTTAGCCCCTGCTAGCAGCTGAAGAAGGGGGTTAAGACCGCCCTTGTTGCAGCGCTTCCAAATCACTTTTTCCAGGTGCTTTGGAAGTGCTGCCCATGCATTCCAATGGGCAAGGGCGGTATGCAGCGCTCCCAAACCGCCCCAAAAGATGCCGCTTGCAGGACTTTTGTAATGTCCTGCAAGCGCACCGCCTCAGTGTGAGAGCACTCGAGCTTTCACACTGGGGAAGTGGTTTTCAGGTGCTTTACAGGAGCAATTTCTAGAGCTAAAATGCCTGGTAACTGCCTTCATTGTGAAATACATATACATACCTATACATGAAAAACACAGAATTAAAAAACCAACTATGAACCAAAGCCTAGAAGCGGTCAGGATGACAGACCATCCAACGCGTTTCGAAAAACACACATGGTTTTTATCTTCTTCAGGGACTAAACCGAGCTTATTATTTTCAAAGTTGTAAGTTGGATCGCTGCTATGTCAGACCGTCCTGGCGATTTAAATTCTTCCCTGCTCACTGCAGCATATCCTTTGGGCAAACATTTCCCCTTCTTGGGTGTGTGGCAGTCTGATCTACGGGTGCTTGGGATGGTTAGATATACTCGTGTAGAGGGAAGTGCAGCACTAAGGAGTGAAACAAGTAGTGTATGACAATAATTCATATCATACAATGAGTAATATATATTGGTGCATAAATTCCATAGATATGTATTATCATATAGTAAACATACTAAGTTGTATACATTGTGTCCACGGCATAAAGAGATATTTTATGACACACTAGTAATTGGTGTTCTAAATAAAATAAGTCAGTGAAAAAGTCCTGAAAAATATAGAACACCAGGAAGTGTAAAAAAAATAATATAGTGTTGATAGAAGATCCACCATCGTTCTTAGAGGGGGCTTACCGGAAGGATTGGACACAGATGGGTATACACCCACTATGTCAATCAAACTTGTAAAAGTGGGGATCCTGGATGATATCTGTTGCTAAAGACACAAGTCCGGGTGACCCAGGTGCAGATTGACCAACTGGAGGCTGAGATTAGCCTAGAGGACAGAATCAGCAATCTGGTGTTATATATTTTTAAGGACTTTTTCACTGACTTATTTTATTTAGAACACCAATTACTAGTGTGTCATAAAATATCTCTTTATGCCGTGGACACAATGTATACAACTTAGTATGTTTACCATATGATAATGCATATCTATGGAATTTATGCACCAATATATATTACCCACTGTCTGATATGAATTAATGTCATCCACTACTTGTTTCACTCCTTAGCGCTGCACTTCCCTCTACACAACTTTACATACAGGATTAGATCACTTGTTTGTGCCAGCTGCTTACATCTTTATGACAGCGCAATATTTACACATGGTTGGATATCCTCCCCTGATCCCCCCTTTTTTCCTAACTGAATTATCGCATTTGTGTTGGTGAAATGCTCCTAGCAGCGATCCAACTTACAACTTTGAAAACAATAAGCTCGGTTTAGTCCCGGAAGATAAAAAACATGTGTGGTCTTTTAATTCTGTGTTTTTCATGTATATGTCTTGGTTTTATCCCATGCTTTGTATTGTGTTTTTCACCATGAGTTGTCTATTTATGCAATAATAAAAATATAATAATTTTTCTATATTCTGTCTGTGAACCATTCAAAGTCCCACTTTTCAGAGGAAATTGGTCTTACTACATATATATGGGGATGGGATCAACAGACAGTGTTTTATCGGCTAACAAAAGGCAAATTCCTCTTTGCAATATAAAAACACAGACAAGCATTAACAGATGGACTGGCCAAGAATTTTTTTTCTGCCTCAATAACAATAAAAAAGGGTGAAAACATCCATTGTGATTCCTGATGACCTTACTGTCCAGATGGGATGCATTATCCAAAATGTAACAACTTACAAGCAAGATCATGGTTTGTTACAGCTTGCAACTGCAAAGATAAAATGTGACACCAGGTTTTAGAAGCAGGTGGCTCTGCAGGTGAAACAGAATCTCCTGAAGTGCTAGGGGCAAGATTGTTTGTTAAATAGTAACGTATGCCGGAAAAAAAAACTGTTTTGCATATTCTTACCTGGTTCTCATGTGTGCAGCCATGCCTAATTCTTGTATCAGTTGCCCTGCAGACTCCGGCTCTCTGATGGCTGCTTTCTGCAATGCTTTCCGGAATGTGTGGCGATATTTCTTATGACACGATTCTGCTCGCTCCAGGCGGCAGAGGTGCTTGTATTTCTGTTGAAAATAAGTGCAAAGTTGTGCAACCCTGGAGCTCCTGCTATGTGCTTCTTCAGCATCATACCTACAGTACATAAGAATAGAAAATTAGAGAATGTGCACAGATTTTCTACATACACTTTTTTGTTATGGTTGTAAGAATTAAAACATTTTAACCAGTTCCCACCCAGGCTAATGCAGACATTTCCCTCCATGTAAAAATCTGTATTTTTTGTTAGCTAGAAAATTACTCAGAACCCCCATACATACATGAAAAAAAAAAATATTTGGAGTAAGGAAGGGTTATAATCAGTAATTTTTTAATTTTTTTTAACCTTCTGTGACCCACTGGGAAGATTTACCTTCACTTCCTGCCCCACAGCCAAAACAGAAGCGATAGGAAATCCCTGCAAATTAAGGGAATTCCTTGGGCCCCTCCAGGTCACCAGAACTAGTGTACCCATCAGAAGAATTCCCCTCTTACCTTTTTTGGGGACAAGCCAAAATTTGGGATTTTCTTTTAACTTTCACTTTCAATGATAATGGTACAAAAACAGGACAAATAGGGTGAAAATAGGTAGGCACAGACAGCAACAAAAACTGCTCTAATCCATCTCCACTCTATCCAAAACTTAAACCATAGTGATGATCCATATCAAACTTTGTCTCTTAGTGTCCCTGGTACCGGATAATATATTTAACGCAACCAATCCAATTAAACCAGGGCAGAGTGTTTGGATCTGTAAAAGATGATTTCTGGTTGCTTTGTATGGTTTATTACACTGGACCCCACAGAAAAACAAAAAAAACAAAAAACCAAAAAAACCCCCCCAAAAAAAAAAAAAAAACCTTACTTTCTGCAGTCGTGTTGGAGACTCTCTCGGAATGACCATGCAACTTGGTATGGAGATTCTCTATCTGATTCATCTTGTTCCTCTCCACTATCTTCTGACCAATCCAGCCCTGTTGGAGGGGGAAAAAATAAATAAAAAACAAAAACATAATTTTAGCACTTTTAGGGCCCACTCACACTTGTGCGTCTTGTCTTGCGACTTTGGACGTGTCAAGTCGCAGCCCATTGCAATGGCACCTATTCAGATCGGTGGGACTTAAAGTCACAGTAGTTTTGAAATGTGCCTGCATTACTTTAGTGCGAGAACGTAAAGTCAAATCAAAGTCACTTGGTGACACGCAAATGTGAATGGAGACTTAATGAAACAAGCTGCAAATACCCTTTAAATGAATCCCTATACCCTTGAGGAGCGTCTTGGATTCAAGACCTAGGCTAAACACACACCAAGACCTGGCACACATTTACTGCCCAATTTGAAAGCTGAATGACTGGGTTGTGGCATAACATCAGGAGTTCAATCTCACCTTTGGTAGAAGTTGAGGCACAATTTAGGTTCCTAGGAAAAAAAATAAAAAAAATATCCAAGGGCCCAACTTACAGGCCGACTCATGTACATAGGCATCATAAAGGTGCCTATGCTTCAGCAGTGTTCCCTTAAGAAGCTGAATAATATCTATGCCGACAAGAAAATGTATGTGAACCCCTTGAGGTTAACTGGTTTTCTGCAGTAATTTGCCATAAAATGTGAGCCAATACTCATCTAACTCACAATAGACAAACACAATGGGGGTTAATTTACTAAAGGCAAATTCACTTTGCACTGAAAGTGCACTTGGAAGTGCAGTCGCTGTAGATCTCAGGGGGACATGCAAGTGAAATAAAACAAAAACAAACACCACAGCATTTTTGCTTGTACATGATTTGATGCTAAAAATCAGCAGAGCTTCCCCTCAGATCTAAAGCGATGGCACTTCCAAGTGCACTTGTAGTGCAAAGTGGATTTGCCTTTAGTAAATCAACCCCAATGTGCTTAAAGAGGTTGGAACACAAAAAGAAGAAAAAAAAAAAAAAAAAAAAACCTTCAACCGGTTCAATACAGGGCATTTTTACCCCCTTCCTTCCCAGACCAATTTTTAGTTTTCAGCGCTGTCGCACTTTAAACGACAATTGCGCGGTCTTGCGACGTTGTACCCAAACAAAATTGACGTCCTTTTTCCCACAAATAGAGCTTTCTTTTGGTGGTATTTGATCACCTCTGCGGTTTTTATTTTTTGCGCTATAAACAAAAGAAGAGCGACAATTTAAAAAAAAAAAAAAAAAAAAAAAAAACACAATATTTTTTACTTTTTGCTATAATAAATATCCCAATTTTTTTTAAAAAAAACTAATTTTTAACTCAGTTTTGGCCGATACGTATTCTTCTACATATTTTTGATTTAAAAAAAAAAAAAAAAAATCACAAAATACGCGATAGATTTATGGCATTTTTTAAAAAAAATTATTTTTTTATTTTTTTTACTAGTAATAGCGGCGATCGCGATTTTTTTTCGTGACTGCGACATTATGGCGGACACATCGGACACTTTTGACACATTTTTGAGACCATTCACATTTATACAGCGATCAATGCTATAAAATTGCATTGATTACTGTGTAAATGTGACAGGCAGTGAAGGGGTTAACCACTAGGGGGACACAAGGGGTTAAATGTGTTTCCTAGGGAATGCTTCTAACTGTAGGGGGCAGGGACGTACAAGGGGAGGAGACCGATCAGTGTTCCGCTGTACTGGGAACACAGATCGCTCTCCTCTCACCTGACAGGACGTGGATCTGTGTGTTCACACACACAGATCCATGGTCCAGCCCGGTTAACGGGCACACACACCGGGTCCCGAGCAACGCGGCGGGCCCGCGCTCGCCCCCTAGACGGCCGAGAACCCGAGGCCGTCATATGACGTCCACCCAGAATGGGAGATCCCATCTGGTGACGTCATATGTCTATACGCGGGTATGGAAGTGGTTAACCACGTCAGCCCCGAGCCTCTTTCTGAGATTTGGTGTTTACAAGTTAAAAATTGTTTTTTTTTTGCTAGAAAATTACTTAGAAATAATAATAATAATAATAAAAATAATAATAAGATTTGGGGATTCTAACACCCTAGAGAATAAAATGGTGGTCGTTGCAATACTTTGTCACATCGTATTTGCGCAGCTGTCTTACAAGCGCATTTTTTTTTGGAATTTTTTTTTAAAAAAGTGTAAGTTAAAAAAAGGACAACAGAGGCGCATGCGCGGTAGCTCGCAAGATGGCCGCGTCCTGCTAGAGCTCCGCTCCACCACAGCCCTGTGATCGCCGCCGGAGCCCGCAAAACGAACCCACGATCCTGTCACCGGGTGGATCGGGTGGGGGAGACATCAGGGAATCATCTGATGACAGCGGCGCAAGCGAGGAGGAACCTGAGCGAACGGATGGCCGCGGCGGCCGCTCCCCTCAGCTATGCTAAGATGGCGGCCAGAGGCCTACTCAGCGCGGAGGAAGCTGAGGCATCTATAGCAGATCAAGACTTGCCACCACCGCAATCTCCAGGTATCTCCTCTCCCCCCCGGGAATGGGCAGCTTCCCCTGCTTCCACGGAGTCCCTTTTAAACAGACTGAATGACGGTCTCCCCTCCACACCCCAGCTTGATCCGCACACAGGCATGCTCCTGTCAGTGAGCGAGGAAATGGCTTCCATCCCAGCCCCTAATGATTTCCCCTCCATGATGACAGCGTTCTCTCATCTGCTCTCTAAAAGCTTAGCAGCAAATGCAGCCCAAATTACATCATCCATCCATGCTGACCTGCAGCAAATAGGTTTGCGAATGGACACTATAGAAAAGAAGGCTGATCAATCAGTCGCAAGGATTAACCAGAATTCAGCCAGAATTCAGGACGTCCAAGATCAGCTAGAAGTGGCGTTGGCAAAGATCGATGACCTTGAGAACAGGTCCAGACGTTATAACTTTAGACTCAGGGGGCTCCCTGAGTCTGAAAAGGACGTGCAGGCTGCTGTAAAATCCCTGCTCCAGGCTCTTATCCCAGGTATCCCTGAACACCGTTTGGAATTAGACAGGGCCCACAGAGCTCTTCAACCCCCCCCGCTCGGATGGCCTCCCTCGAGACATCATAGTGAAACCACATTTTTATTCGGTGAAGGAGGAGGTCATGAAAAGGTCTAGGCTATCTGATAATCTCATGCTTCGCGGCCATAAAATCCAGGTGTTTGCGGATTTATCGCCATACACAGTACAGAAGAGGCGAGCACTGAAACCACTCTTACAGGTTTTGATGGAAAAAGACATTACATACAGATGGTCTTTTCCGCTTCGTTTAAATTTCTCCTACAGAAATAAGAGCCATGCCTTCTCATCGTTTGCTGAAGGGGAACGCCTGTTTCTGCACCTGGGCCTAATTGAGCAGGAATCCTCCAGCTCCAAGTCAACAAAGGGATCTTCATCATCATCAAAAAGGCCTCCACCAGCTAGCCCGCTGCAACCCACTTGGCTTCAATCAAGCTACAAGCGATCAAAAGAAAATGCCCCGACATGAATCTCAGGCTGTATTCATCACTTTTCTTATTGAATGGAGACTTGCCTTTTTTCCCCTCAGTCTGGCCACAGATGTCCCTCAGGACTTCCGGGACTAGCCCCTCATTTGAGGGCCCCCTTTGAATAGTGATCTTCACCATCTCTATCCAAGCGGGGGACTTAATCCAAGTTCATATCAGAATGGTTGTTACCTTCACCCACTGAGGTCGGACATTGCTGAGGGGAGGGGTTGGGGGCAGTACTCTCTTACAGTCCCCCCTAGTTCAATTTCCTTCCATTTTCTGAAATCCTAGTTTATGCATTTAGGCCTCTCTAGCGTGGTTAGACACTCTAAGGTAGGCATAGTTCTTTTACACATTAAGGGACTCCCAAACAGGTCATGGGAGATCTAAGTTGATTTCTGTTTTTATTTATTTTTCAGATACTTATCCCTCATCTCCCCTGGAGTTTCTGGTTCCCCCTTCTCGCGGCTGGCGAGGGACACTTCGCGGGGGGCGAGAAGGGTGAATCACATAGGACCCACTCGTCTATGACTGGCTTTTGGTAGGTCGGTGCTTCCGGGTTCCCGGCCTTGAGAGCTGGGGATCAGGTTACTGATCTGGCAGGTTTTTTGTAGTGGGGAGGGGGGGTTTCCCCCCCCCCCTTTTTTTTCTATTTTTATTTTTTTTATTTTTTTTATTCTATTGTTTACCTTTTTTCCTTTTTATTCACACCCGGTGACTCAAATATTTTTCAGTTGCACTATACCTGTTATTAGGTTGTTTAGGGCACTACTTAGCATAGGCCTCCGTTTGGCCTTTAGTTGTTCATTTATATTATAGGCGTCGGGGCTGTGGTGGACCCAGCACGCCTCCAGCGGATTCCAGGTCCACAGTAGGTGTACCTGGTTTCCTTTCCAGATCCCCATAGTAGGGGTTTCTGGTCCTCTCAGGATCTGAGGGTTGAGGTGGCTAGCCCACTTCAACCCAGGGGTGGGAAGGGGTCCAAGGACCCTAAGGCTTATTGTTATCAGGGAATGTACTGGATTGCTATACATATATCTCTGCCTAACATAATATTTTTTTTGCCTCTCCTCTTTTCTCATCTTCTTCCTCCCTTCTCTTTACTTCTCTTGGCTCATCTGTGCTCTCCAAGGTTCCGGATGGTCTCATGTCCTCCCATCGCAGGTCCAGATTATCTTTTCCATGGGTTCGTGTGGCTGCTTGACTTGATATCTCTGCCCGCAGGGGGTAAGTCAAAAATTCTCATTATAGGGGCACCCCCTCTGGTTCATGGCTGACACGCAAGGTCCTTCCCCCTCCCTTTACATATTGTCCCATAACACACAGGGACTCAACTCCCCCGTTAAACGTAGGAAACTGTTCCAATTATATCACACCATGCATGCAGATGTATTACTCCTTCAGGAGACCCATTTCCCTTCCACTTATAAGCCCTCCTTTCTCCACCAACGCTTCCCACAATTTTTTTTAGCTTCCGGAGAAAATAAAACTAAAGGAGTAGCAATCTGCTTTGCCAAACACATCAACATCTCACAATCAGCTATAATAACTGATCCTCAAGGCCGATATATTCTGGTGTCTGGCCATATAGACGGTGAACTCTACACGTTTGTCTCCTACTACTCTCCTAATAAAGGACAAAAAAACTTCTTTGAAACACTACTACACAAAATAAAACCCCACCTACGAGGCAGGATCATTGTTGGGGGAGACTCGAACACTGCATTCGACTCTTCTATTGACAAATCTGCTGGGAATAGGCCGACTTCTAGACGCCCCTCCAAGCAAAGTGTTAAAATTGCGAAGTTGCTTTATGAGGAGGGACTGATTGATGTCTGGAGGGAAACTAACCCACGTAAGAGAGATTATACCCATTTTTCAGCACCGCATAATTCCTACGCCAGGATAGACCACATATTCTCTCGATCAGCTTCTATTCCCCTAATCAGAAGATCTAGGATAGTAGATACCCCCTTGTCAGATCATTCGATGGTGACTCTCCTCATGCAGAGGTCTGGGGGGGCAGGGGGCCCGCCTCGCTGGCGCCTGCAGGAATCTCTCTTGAGTGACCCGGTACAGTGCACCTTATTGGAAGAGGCCATCAAAGAATACTTCCAAATTAATGCAACCGGTGAGGTCTCCCCGGTAACAGTATGGGCGGCACACAAGTCAGTAATTAGAGGGAAGTTAATCCAGATGTCTTCCAAACTTAAAACCGAACACAGAATAGACACAATCAGACTGACAGAGGAATACCATAAAGCTTCGAAGGCACACAAACATAATCCCTCGCCTGAATCTTTGGCAGACTTGGATAAGGCCAGAACCCTCCTAAACCTTCAGTTGACCACGGCTGCTGAACAACACCTTAGATGGACGGGGGCTAAACTTTACACGCAAAAAGATAAAATAGGATCTAAGCTAGCAGTCAAACTGAGCCCCAGACCCCGCTCCTTAGCATTCCCGAAAATTAAAGTTTCTTCGGGGGACCTTACTCAAAATCCCGAAAAGATCATGACAGCCTTCCATAAATTTTATTCCGAACTCTACAAACCGAAATCTCCCCACACCCAAAGCACTCAGCATACTTTCTTGGACTCCCTGACACTACCTACCTTGTCACCCGAACACAGGGACCTCCTGGAGGCACCTTTCTCCAATCAGGAAATACTAGATACAATCAAATCATTAAAGGTAGGATCTTCACCAGGCCCAGACGGCTTTTCAAACGGTTACTATAAGAAGTTTGGCGCTTCTCTAGCTCCCCATCTGACGAAACTCTTTAATGCGCTACGGGAAGGGTCTCTTCTTGAAGCTGACCTTAACTCGGCATATATATCAGTTATACCAAAGCCAGGCAAGGACGCCAGCGAGGTGGGCAACTACCGACCCATCTCGTTAATAAATAATGATATCAAAATCATGACTAAGATCCTGGCAAACAGAATAGCGAGCTTCATATCACTATATATACATGGAGATCAGGTGGGTTTTATCCCTGGGAGGCAAGGCCCCGACCAGATTCGCCGCTCCATAGACATTATCTCTCTTCTGCGATCACAGTGGGACGGGGGACCCCCCCAGAAAGGCTTTCTCCTATCGATTGACCTGAACAAGGCTTTTGACTCGGTGGACTGGGCTTACCTGTCTGGTATCCTACGGAGATGGAGTTTCGGTCCTCACTTTCTGAATTTAATTAATACACTTTACTCTAACCCTTCAGCACAAGTCCGTCTGATGGGCAGATACTCATCTTCTTTTAGTATCAACAGGGGTACCAGACAGGGGTGCCCTCTCTCCCCTCTCCTATTCGCTATGGCCATCGAAACGCTGGCCATAGCGATCAGATCGAATCCTGACATAAAGGGGGTGATGTGTGGGGGCCAGGAACACAAGTGTGCACTCTATGCAGATGACCTTCTTCTGTATGTTACCTCCCCATTAATCTCTACGCCTATGATTTATAGGACGCTGAAAGAGTTCTCCGCGATTTCGGGACTGGAGGTCAATATGACAAAATCCATGGCGCTAAATATCACCGTCCCCAATGACTCTCTCACACTCCTCTCACATAACTTCGACTTCTCCTGGGTCCCGGATGCTCTCCCTTATCTAGGGATCAAACTAACATCACATATGAACAATCTTTTCAAAGCTAATTACCCGCCTATGATTAATAAATGCAGAGCTGAGTTGGCAAAATGGTCAGGGGGTGGTCTATCCTGGCTAGGTAGGATACATGCGGTTAAGATGACACTCCTCCCACGCCTATTATATCTTTTTCGTTCCCTTCCGATTCCCATCCGGAAGGACTTCCTAGGCAGCTTCCAGTCTGACATAACACGCTTTGTTTGGGGGGGCAAGGGATACAGATGTCCTTCTCGCACTTTGGTACGCTTAAAATCACAGGGGGGACTGGGTCTACCAGACCTGTGGGGTTACTACCAGGCGGCACAATTAGCACAACTGTCAATCATTTACTCCAGAAACTACAAACCGGATTGGGTTTCAATGGAGAGGAAAGCGATCCCTCTTAACACTATTGATTACCTCCTGTGGTCAGACACCAGAAGTAGGCCAGCCATATTAGCCCCCACCCTGTCACACTCGATAGCTTTAGGCACTAAGCTTTATACAAACCACTCTCTGATTTCCAGTCTGAAACCCTTGGCTCACCTATTTCATAATCCAAAGTTCCCACCGGGACTTAATATAAAGGCGTTTCGCTGGTGGACAGACAAGGGCCTTTACCGCATAGGGCACTTCCTGTCCGCAAAGGGTCCGATTACCTTGGCCCACTGTAAGAAAAATCTAGGCATGCCGGATTCGGAAAAATTCAGATTCACACAAATTTCCCACTATTTACACACTATTTGGTCCACAAGGAAGGACCCTCCCTATATTACTCCTTACGAGCAATGGTGCTCTGACTCCACGAACCAGAGGGGGGGAATCTCTCTAATTTATGCAGCACTTCAATCGAACTTGGAAAAACCATCTTATGCACGGGCCTGGGAGGAGGACACGGGCTGCTCCTGGAACGCATCTGATTGGTTTAGAGCTTCCCTACGCTCAACCAAAGGTATATGCAATGTATCCTTAATGGAAGCCAGTTTAAAAGTAATGAATAGATGGTACTACGTTCCCTCCAGACTGGCAACAATTTACTCGGGGACATCCCCAATCTGTTTTAGAGGATGTGAGCTAGAAGGCTCTATGTTTCATATATGGTGGACTTGTCCACGCATCAGATCCTTCTGGAAGAGAATTTTCCGCACCATTAGTACATTGACGGGTGAAATAATCGCCCCCAGTCCGACGATAGCACTGCTGAATCAACACATTCCTAATCTGCCTAAACGTCTACAAGCCCTTTCCTTCTTCATACTTGTGGGAGCCAAGATTACCTTGGCAAAAGCCTGGAAGAAGCCTTCGGTCTCCTTTCAGGCTTGCAAAAGGAAAATCTCTTGGATAATGGCACAAGAGCTGATAGTAGCAAAACTTACTGATAAGTTTGAGAGGTTTACCACTACTTGGGAACCATGGGCCACGCATTGTGGTATCTCAATCCTGCCTGGTGTGGAGAATACATCTCGGAACCTCTCCCCTCCTCTCTGACCTCTACTTCTCTAACTTTACCCTCATTTTCCCACGTTTCTTCTCTTCTCTATCGGGACACTCTGCCCGTTCCTCATCAGACGAACAGTCTTCTGTGTACAAGCACTCCTGAAGTATTAGTTCTTTTCTTTTTTGTTTAATGTATTTTGATATTTCCTAAGCAGGGAATGGACGGTCGGGGTGGGAGTTCTACCCCCCAGGGAGATCCGTCTCCTATATTACAGGGAGTTGGTACATAGATCTCTTACCCCAGGGGTCGCCCCAGATGTCCCCACAGTAAGAGCCCATTGGGGTGGGGCTTCTGGGAACCCAGGGGAGAAAGAGCGGTCACAGCACCGGATAGTATTAGGCTAGTATCTTCCTGGATCACCTTCTGGGTGGGTGGCCTCCCGACCGTACCGTTCCCCTATTGGTTTGTCACTGCCGATTGACGCATACCTTACTGTTCAAAACAAAGGCTGGCAAATTTGGTACCACCAAAATTTATAGGTGCTTTATGTTCTGTATAGACATGGCAATAACTGTTACAGGATACTTTCTATGCCAATTTTCTATGTATATGGAAATTTTTTTTTTCTTACATTGTATGCTACTGATCTTCAATAAACCTTTTGAAAACCAAAAAAAAAAAAAAAAAAAAAAAAAAAAAAAAAAAGGACAACAGTGAAGTTAGCCCCTTTTTTATATTTTATTTTGTGAAAGATAATGTTACGCAGAATAAGTTGATACCTAACATGTCACGCTTCAAATTTGCGCCCGCTCGTGACAAACTTTTACCCTTAAAAATCTCGATAGGCGATGTTTAAAAAGTTCTACAGATTGCATGTTTAGAGTTACAGAGGAGGTCTAGGGCTAAAATTATTGTTCTCACTCTAACTATAGCGGCGATACCTCACATGTGTAGTTTGAACACAGTTTTTATATGCTGGCGCTGCTCACGTGTGCGGTCGCTTCTGCACGCAAGCTCAGTGGAACGGGGCGTGTTTAACAAATAAAATAAATTCTCTTATTTTACCTTTTATTTTTACACTGTTCTTTTTAAATAATTTAAAAAAAAAAATGGGGTCACTTGTATTCCCATTACAAGGAATGTAATCATCCCTTGTAATGGAAAAAAAAAAAGCATGACAAGACCTCTTGAATATGAGATCTGGGGTCACAGAGACCTCAGATCTCATATTTACACACAAAAAAACCCAACATATCTTTAAGAGCCATGGGCAGAAGTGACGTTTTGACGTTGCTTAAGCCCTGCAATGGTATGGAGACGGGTGGGGGCCATCTTCCCCTCACTCATCTCTATACCCAACAAAAGACAGGACGCGATTGCCTCCGCCACTGCCAGCGGCTCCAGTAAGCGGCGGTGGGCACCAAAGAGCAGCGGGAGGGGGGCTCCCCTCTCCCGCCGCCGATAAAAGTGATCTCATGGCGAATCCGCAGCCGAGACCACTTTTATCTGAAAGCGGCCCGCTAGAGAGGATACCGGAGTTATGGTAGCTAGCTGCTGCCATAACAACGATATACCTCTTCAAAGTACCGATGTACAACGACAGCGGGCGGTTAAAGCAAGTTATAGCATGATATACATTTGTCCCTCTCTATGCTGTAAAAACACCTTGTTGATCCTGCCAATTCCTGTGCCCAAACCCCCCCCCCACCCCCCAAGTGTCCTGACCATGATAGCGTGGTCAGTTTACGTGCCTCAGTCATCCCACTGTCTCTCCCTCTCTGCCTGTCAGCTCAGCAGTTAGTGATGTGAGAGCTGATCTGCTTCCCTTCCCTCCTGCTGCTAGATCATGTGGCTGTAAAGTCATTGTGCATAATTACTGGAAACCCCTCTGTTACAGCAAGATATACAATTCAGTATCTGTATTTGTTTAAAATTATGCAGCTAAACATCTTATTTCAGAGCGCCGCTCTCCTCCTGGCTGGCATCAGAGGGAAATCTCTGCCTTTCCCACTGTAGTCCTCAGATCGGAGGAGGAGAGCGACAGGAGGTCACGTGACCGCACAACGCCACTCTGAAATAAGGTGTTTAGCTGCATAATTTTAAACAAAACACAAATACTGAACTGTATATCTTGCTGTAACAGAGGGGTTTACAGTAATTATGCACAATGACTTCACAATCAATATGTAAACCCAACATTTCACATCCCCCCACTGACAGATGACATTTATACAAAAGAATGCAGGCAATCATTGGTTGTTAAGGACACGGCAGCCCCGCTCCTTAACAACCAATGATGTTTCAGCTGTCATTAGGATTTCCCTTCCCCAATGTGGCCCCACCCCTCCTGTGCCAGCCTCTCCCCCTTAGCTCCGTTCTGTGTCCTCCGGTGATGTGCTTCTCATCTGCGGGCGGCTGCCAGGTGACTGATCTGCCTGGTGATTAGTGTGTCCTGCACTGCGCCAGGCTTTGCTGCTGCAGAACTTCGAGAGGGAAAGAAGGTCTGCTGGGTGTTGTAGTGCAGAGATTGGCAGTGTGTGGGTTCCCAAATACCCCCTCCCTTCCTGCATATACAAACACCCCTCCCCACACAATAACACCCCCTCCCCACCCTAAACAAGAACCCCCTCCCCACAAAAAAAAAAAAAAAAAAAAAAAAAAAAAGTAAAAATAGGTATCGGTAATTGGCATCGGTGCAACCCCAACTTTAATAACCACTTGCTTACTGGGCACTTATACCAGCATGAGGGGGGGAAAAAAAAAAAAAGCCGATAACCGACATCTGTTTACATCATGTGATCAGCTGTCATTGGCTGACAGCTGATTACATGGTAAAGGGCCGGGATCAGCCCTTTACCCCGATCTGTGATCAGCAGAGTCCCAAGGACTCTGATCACAGAGCAAGCACAGAAGGACGTCCATGTACGCACTCCTGGCAATCTAAGCCTGCACTGTAGCAGTCTTTCGGCTATAGCACGGCCATCAAGTGGTTAAGCTGATGACAAACATTTTTGTCTTTATTTAAACACACCCATCACTTGAAGAGCAGGCATTTTGCTTAAATTTAAACTAGTATTTTTTGCTAGATAGATAATTACTTATAACCCCCAAAACACCATTTTTTTTTAGCAGGGACCCCAAGAAATAAAAAAAGTTTACGTCACACAGTATTTGTACACATTTTTTTTGTAAAAAATATTTGATGTGATTGTAGCCGTATTAGTGCAATTGTGACAGAGAAAATGGAGTACTGTCCGTGATACTTTTTTTATTTGCACTAACATACCCCAAAAGCTTGTCGTGAAAAATTGTATGTTAGTGCAAATAAAAAAAGTATCACGGACAGTACTCAATTTTCTCTTTTGTAAAATATGAAAGATGTTATGCCGAGTAAATAGATACTAAACATGTCAAGCTTTAAAATTGTGCACGCTCGTGGAATGGTGATAAAATACGGTACTTAAAAATCTTCATAGGTGGCGCTTTAAAAATGTTTGCAGGTTACCGGTTCAGAGGTATTACTCTAAAATGATTAGTCTTGCTCCAACCTTCGCGGCGATACCTCACGTGTGGTGCAAACAGTTTACACATGTGTTTGCTTCTGCATGCGAGCACAGAGGGATGGGGTGCCGACCGCCCGCCGTCATTATACGTCGGCTGTTTGAAGAGGACTACCATTGGTATGGCAGCAGCTAGCTGCCATAACCCCGGTATCTTCTTCTTCAGTGGGCGGTCGGCTTTCAGATAAAAGTAGTCTCAGCAGCGAGATTACTTTTAATCGGGGGCGGGAGAGGTCCCCCCTCCTCCGGTCATCTCCACCGCTTACCGGAGCCGTCGGTAGAGGCGGAGACGATCGGGTCTTTTCCCCCTCAACAGCCTGGAGCCAAGTGATTTTTTAATCACTTTTATTCCTATTACAAGGAATGTAAGCATTCCTTGTAATAGAAAGAAGGATGACAGGTCCTCTTTATGGAGAAAGCTGGGGTCAAAAAGACCCAAAAACTTTTTTTACCTTTAAAAGCAAAAAAGAGGCGTTTACTTCCACCCTGGACCAGAAGTGACATCGATCTGGTCCTCCAAGGTCAGAGGCAATCGAAACGATCTAGTCATTCATGGCCTCTGCAACCAGCCGTTTTTTTTTTTTTGTTTTTCTTTGGAGAGGAGCAGTTTCCTCTGGGGTGTTCTGTAATGGATACCCCAACTGTTTAAAAGTGTACCTATGGTAGACTCATGAACAGGGACGCTTACCAGTTCCAGCGATGTCTTAAGCCTTTAGCTGTTACTCATGGGTTATTCTTTACCCACATCAGTTGATGCAGTTGAAGTAGCAGGTCAGCGTGATTTCAGGTGCTACTTGAAAGACATCTGTGTGCCTTCCTGCACAGATGTCTATTGAAGAAGTTGCACCTGTGCAGGAAGGAACTATTACTAATCGGTGCGGCGCCGCACTGATTGGAACAGTACCATTGGCAGTAATAAGCTGCAACTTGTCATGCAATTTGACCTGTCAAATCACCCCAATGTGAGCAAGGGTTAAACCTCCAAACTCATTTCATTAATCGGACCCCAGGTGTGCAAACTACTAATTTGATTTTGTTGAAGCAATTAGTCTATGAGTTCACTTACCTTTCCCTCCAGCACTGTGAATGTTTAATGGGTGCGTTTACAAAAATGCTATTTTCTCATGTCTTTATTGAACACATTATGTTCACCTATTGTTAACTTTGATAAGGATCAGATCACATTTTATGGCAAAATTACAGCAGAAAACCAGTGAATGCCAAGAGGTTCACATACTTTGTCTTGCCACTGTACGTATAATTGCAACAGCAAATGTTCCAAAAAGCTTCAACTGTTACCATTGCAGACATTCTGTTTGTGTAAATCTGTTCTTTTGATTAGTACTGGAAAATAATCTGTCAAACCCATGCAATAAACAGTTGAAACTCTACTGACATAATTGCTTAGTCTACTCTGGCCATGTGAAAGACTGGTTTGCATAAAGGACCATTTGGGAAGATCCAAAATGTTGAACAGGCAGTACAATAAAGCAGGGGGGAGGAGAGAGCAGATACCCGTCTAATACAGGTATTTGCTCCCACTTCCTGGCATAGATCACCGCGGTGATTGCAGTGACCTATGCCACTTCCGCCGCCTAACCCGTCCTCCCCCGCTGTATTCTGTGAGACACAGAATACAGCAGGGACCTGTGAGGACGCGCAGCGCGGCTCGCGCATGCGCAGTAGGGAACCAGGAAGTGAAGCCACACGGCTTCACTTCCTTATTCCCTTACCGAGGATGACGGCGGCAGCCGCCAAGAGCCGAAGGATGGATCAGCTTCGGCTGCCGACACCGCGGGCTCCCTAGACAGGTAAGTGTCCATATATTAAAAGTCAGCAGCTGCAGTATTTGTAGCTGCTGGCTTTTAATATTTTTTTTTTTACTCTGGCCATGTGAAAGACTGGTTTGCATAAAAGGACCATTTGGGAAGATCCAAAATGTTGAACAGAACTCAGATACTCTTCTCAATAGAACTGTGATCAGGCTCACTTGACAAACATCTGTGCCTTCACATAAACATTTTCAAATGTACCAGATGCTTGTAGGTTTTCTGTTCATATTGCCGACTAAACAAGCAAATCAAAGAAATCTGCAACATAGCAAAAAGGTAAACATTTCACTTTACCCGCGGAGCACAATTCAGTTTTAAAAAAAAAATCAAAAAACCCAAATGGAAAATTTTAGAGAGGTTGTGTGCAAGCTGAAGAGAAAAGCTGTATGCATTGCCCTGTAAAACACAGGATTTTCATTCTACAGGTAAAGGATTGGTCTTAAAGCCCAATGCCAGCCAAAACTTTAACATTATAGAGATGAGACAGGTTAAAAAAAAAAAAAAAAAAAAAACACATCACAGGGGGCATAAATATTGGCTGGGTAGCACAGCACACAGGAGTGGAGAACTGTACAATCATATGCACAGATATGGCGCATGCGTAGGATTGCAGCCAGAAGAAGAAAGGGTGGAAGTACAGCTCTCTGGGGACTCGGCTAACATGGCGCTGGCTTCACCCGGAAAGCAAGATTTTAAAAACCACTTCAAAGTAAGAGACATGTGAAAGGGCTTCATATTAATGCAGAATGTTTTGTAAAGCTTTATTGTACTGCCTTTTTTTTTTTCTTTCATGGTCCTCTGTTCCAGTGATACTTGAATAGACTGCCTGCTGCAGCATTAACGCAGTTTTCCACATCAACCCCAACAAACAGAAAGTAGGGTATAGAACCATCCGACTGGTCTCGCAGCTTTCTATGACCTATGACATGTCCCAGAAGGCTGGTAGGGAAGGAGAGGGGGGGGGGAGAGAACGTCCGCTCAGATCGACACTTTTTTTTCAATATTATCCTATGAGTACATGCACATTAGGACGTTTAAAAGGGCATATTTTAAAGCTCAGTGTCAGAAAAAAAAAAAAAACACCCTGGGTTTAGGGCATGTGCGCCAGCCCACACCACCCCCCAAAAGATTAAATAGTCACTATTTTTTCTTTTGCTTAGAATAAAGATCACAATTCTCGGCATAACATCATCTTTCACACTATACAAAAAAAAAAAAAAAAAAAAAAAAAAAAAAAAAAAAAAATTGGGTTAACTTTACGGTTTAGTTTTTTTTAATTCACTGAAGAAGTGTATTTTTTCTCCAAAAATTGCATTTAAAAGACCGCTGCGCAAATACAGTGCGACATAAAATATTGTGACGACCGCCATTTTCTTCTCTAGGGTCTCAAAATAATTTTCTAGCAGAAAATACTGATTTTAACTTGCAAGAAACAAGTGTCAGAAAAGGGCTTAGTCTTTAAAGTGGAGTTCCACCCAAAAATGGAACTTCCACTTTTTGGATTCCCCCCCCCCCCTCCGGTGTCACATTTGGCACCTTTCAGGGGGGAGGAGAGAGCAGATACCCGTCTAATACAGGTATTTGCTCCCACTTCCTGGCATAGATCACCGCGGTGATTGCGGTGACCTATGCCACTTCCGCCGCCTAACCCGTCCTCCCCCGCTGTATTCTGTGAGACACAGAATACAGCAGGGACCTGTGAGGACGCGCAGCGCGGCTCGCGCATGCGCAGTAGGGAACCAGGAAGTGAAGCCACACGGCTTCACTTCCTTATTCCCTTACCAAGGATGACGGCGGCAGCCACCAAGAGCCGAAGGACGGATCAGCTTCGGCTGCCGACACCGCGGGCTCCCTAGACAGGTAAGTGTCCATATATTAAAAGTCAGCAGCTGCAGTATTTGTAGCTGCTGGCTTTTAATATTTTTTTTTCAGCAAACCTCCGCTTTAAGTGTTTAAACTGACCTAACTTGCAGACTGAAGTTCATCCCTTTGATCTAAAAGAACCAAATGTTACAATGTTTCCTTTTATCTCTCAGCGCTGAGATGAGATGAAATGTTGATAAACATTGGAAGGATGTTTTTTTTCTTTTTTGACAGCTGTGAGTGAGCAGAGAACGGCTCTGCACTTGTTACATGAATGTTTTGTGGAAATGCCAGATTAAGAGCCCTTTCACACTGGGGCGGTTTGCAGGCGCTATTGCGCTGATAATAGCGCCTGCAAACCGACCCGAAAGTGCCGCTACTGTCATTGCAGTGTGAAAGCCCCGAGGGCTTTCACACTGGAGCGATGCGCTGGCAGGACGGTAAAAAAAGTCCTGCTAGCAGCATCTTCGGAGCGGTGAAGGAGCGGAGTGTATACCGCTCCTGTCCATTGAAATCAATGGGATGGCGCGGCTATACCGCCGGCAAAGCGCCTCTGCAGAGGCGCTTTGCGGTGGTATTTAACCCTTTCTCGGTCGCTAGCGGGGGGGTAAAAGCCCCCCGCTAGCGGCCGCATACCAACGGTAAAACGCCGCTAATAATAGCGGCGTTTTACCGCCGACGCCGCCCCCCCGCCCCAGTGTTAAAGGGCTCTAAGATTGTGAGGGGGGGGTGGAATCGAGATTTGTTAACGATTAATCGTGCAGCTCTACTTTACACATTGTTAGGCACACTTAACTCCTTGATCACCCTAGATGTTACTTCCTTCCCAACCAGTGTCATAAGTACAGTGCATATGATGATCACTGGTGATGTCAGTTTCTCCCATCGTCAAACTGATCGCTGCACTATCGCAGTCCCATTACAAGTCGCTGATATTAATAAATTTTAGATATATATAAATAAATAATATATGAGAAACTTTATGTTTATATCACAAAACATAAAAACCCACTGGTGATCAAATACCACCAAACGAAATATCTATTTGTGTGAAAAAAATTAATATTGTTTGGGTACAGAGTTGCATGCCCGCGCAATTACCAGTTAAAGTAGCGCAGTGCCAAATAGCAAAAAATGGCCATGGTCATGAAGGGGGCAAAATCTTCCACAGCTCAAGTGGATATGAGCATTTTTTTTTCTGCCAAGGGAGCTGGTGTTTTTTTTTTTTCTTTTTTTAAGCCCGGTGTGTATGGACCATAAAACTAGACAATAACACCGTGGGAGGTGGATGGCGGAACCCCCTTCCCCTCTGCACCTGCTGCTGTCAGAATACACTGATCTGTGGCTGCAGTCACTGATCAAAGAAAATGTTCCAACATGACCCTTCAACAGAAGTCAAACAATTGACTTCTCCCAAGCAGGGACAGCTACACACTGATTGAAAACTGTCAGGTCCCAGCTGAACCAGCTAAATTCCAATCAGTGTATGGCCAGCTTAAAGCTCTAAACTTTCTGCATTATGCACAAAACTTCAAGTTTGATCTTGAGTTGGGATTTCATTACACTTCCATGCCGGTGTCCAGACTTACCCAAATGCGGGAACAAATCGTTTTCTAGTTGCCGTTTTTGTGTGCACAGTTTCATCAGTCGCTGCAACCGGCTGACACAGGAGGAATAGGTTGGTAAGGCTGTGGCAGTCACCTGGATTTTGTCAGATCGTGGTGGGTCTGTAGAGAGCGGTGGGGCAGAAAGAGGTCTCTTATTAGACAAATTTCTTGTTTGTGCGAATGTGTGCATTACGGGCGAGGCTCCCTGTACTGGTAAGCTGGTATTCTGAGGTTGAGGTGACGTGCAAGTCAGGCTCTGCGTTAGCCCAGTAGATTTCAGCGATGTTGGTGCGGGTTGTACCAGCATTTGCTGTTCTTGAAGAGACGAGGGTTGCAGCTGAGAAGGTGCAGGGTGAGGGCTAAAGTGCTCTTGTTGAACTTTTAAAATCTCTGACTCTTTCTGACGCTGTCGATTCTGTGCCAACTTGCTCTGCAACTTCTTCTTTATAGATGTCCCTTTCCTAAGCTCTTCCTCTTCCTCCTCCACAGTGAAAGAATCATCCAAGTCAGTTTCCAGGTAATGGAGGGGGAGTCTGGCTCCAGGAGGGGAAAGGGTCATCCCATCCAGTCCATTGGGCATCTTCAAGGCCAGGGTGGGCACTGTTAAACTGAAGGCCACGGTTTCCATTTGATTCCTAGCCTTTACTTCCTCCAGTGCATCATTTTTTTTCTTCCTCTCTTTTTTGGGAATAAAGCCGAGTACCTGCAGGTGACTGTTGCAGTACCTTGTAAATAAAGAAAGAGAAATCGAGAAATCAATACCAGTGCTCAATCAGCAAGGAATGCTTAACCACATTTTGTTTATTTAACTAAGGTAAAGACAATTCGATTTCTAGGCCCAATTAATGCCAGTAGTTCACCTAGGCTGTCCCTGTTTTTTTAATCAGCTAGAAGAGCCTGAGGCTGGCCAATTTCTATTAAAATTTGTTAAGAATTAGGAGACTGCAAATGTACAGCAATAGTAAAATTTCCCAGGACAACACTTTTAATGAGGAAGAATAGACTGAAATGTACTAGAGACAAAAAAAAAAAAAAAAAAAAAAAAAAAAAAAGAAGATGGGGGGGGGGGATTGGAGAGGAGCATAGGCATCTGTTTTGCTACGACTAAGGAGACAGGGGTATGTGAATGTGAGCAATAATATTTGAGGAAGCTTTGGTTGCACCAATTTTTTTTTTCCTATTTAAATGTGCTACAAAAAACAAAAAAAAGGTAGCTCAGAGAACAGATGGTCAGTGAAAAGTGAATACTGCACTTTGAGCCCCCAATAACAAACAACAAAAGGGCAGCAAAGGGGTTGATTTCCTAAAGGTATAGTAATCAATAAGCCCAGCTGACCTTAACCACTTGCCTACCAGGCCAGTTCTGACATTTCTCTTCTACATATAAAAATCATTTTTTTGCTAGAAATTTACATAGAACCCCCAAACATTATATATGTTTTTTAGCAAAGACCCTAGAGAATACAATGGCAATCATTGCAACTTTTTATCTCGTATTTGCGCAGCAATTTTTCGAATGCGTTTTTTTTTTTTTTTTTTTTTTTTCCAAAAAAAAAAACAGTTTTGTGCTTTAAAAAAAAGCAAAACAGTAAAGTTAGCCCAATGTTTTTGCATAATGTGAAAGATGAAGTTACGCCGAGTTAATAGATACCCAACATGTCACGCTTCAAAATTGCACACGCTCGTGGAATGGCGCCAAACTTCGCTACTTAAAAATCACCTTAGGCGACGCTTTAAAAATTTTTACTGGTTACATGTTGAGTTACAGAGGAGGTCTAGGACCAAAATTATTGCTCTCACTCCAACGTTCGCGGTGATACCTCACATGTGTGGTTTGAACACCTTTTTAATGCGTGGGCGGGACTTACATATGCGTTTTTTTTTTGTTAAATTTTACTTTATTTTAGCTTGACAATTTTTCCCCAAAAAATTTTTTCGATCACTTATTCCTATTACAAGGAATGTAAACATCCCTTGTAATAGGAATAAGCATGAGAGGTGCCCTTTACAGTGAGATATGGGGTCAATAAGACCCCACATCTCACCTCTAGGCTGGGAAGCCTGAAAGCCAAAAAAAAAATAAAAAAAGCGATCACCGCTTCCCAGCCGAAGTGGCGCAGTTTTTGTGAATACAGAGGCCAGGCGTCACGTCATAGCATCGCGCCCGGCCTCCAAACGATCATAGAGACTCTGGCGACCATCTGGTCCGCCGGAAATCCCCATTCTGAACATCCGGGGCCGGCGGATCCTGTGTCCGACTCACCGATCATAGCGGTGAGTCGGTAGAAGCACCGGAGGGCGGCGGGAGGGGCGTCCCCTCTGGCCTCCCGTAAGAACGATCAAGCGGCAGAACAGCCGCTATGATCGTTCTTATGGTGCACAGATTCGCTGGCTCTAAAAGACGATATCTGAATGATGCCTGTAGCTACATGGATCATTCAGATATCCCCGCTCAAAGCCGAGGACGTCATTAGGCGTACGGCAGGCGGGAAGCGGTTAAAGGAGAATTATGGTCAAAGCTTGTTTGAGTCGCTTACTTCTAGACTCATGTAACCCAGATTCAGCCTAAAGACTCTGCAGAGATCAACAACGTTGTCGGGATCCAGCCTCAGCCTCTCAGCATGCCTCTTCCACAGCCTGGTGAGCGTTTGACAGGCAGAGAAGAGACAGTGACTGACAGACAATCACTGCTCAGTGAAGACAGAACTGAGCAATCAGTGGTCATGTGTCTTGGGCTCAAGAGCCAGTTGGGACAGCTGCAGCATCAGACTGATGCTGCAGCCACATGAGCATGAATGTTTGCTTTTTTAAATCGCGCACTTCTCCTTAAGCAGTTAATCATCTTTTCCTATCCTTTTTCCACAGCAGCTTTCAATACACCAACACTATGGGGGTTATTTTACGAAAGGCAGATCCACTTTGCACTACAAGTGCACTTGGAAATGCAGTCGCTGTAGATCTGAGGGGGGCATGCAAGGAAAATAAAAAACAGCATTTTAGCTTGCACATGATTGGATGAACAAATCAGCAGAGATTCCCCTTATTTCAGATCTCCCCCTCAGATCTACAGCTACTGCACTTCCAAGTGCACTTTCAGTGCAAACTGGATTTGCCTTTCGTAAATAACCCCCTATGGCTGCTCTGAGCCCCTCTTTAATGGGAACGGAGCTGGCTTATCCAAAATCCCTCTTACTGGCTCTTCTAAACCTGCTTGCCATAGCCCAAAGGTCATGCAGTGCATTAGGGTTTAAAAAAATCTCACATGTGAATCTGCATATCTTTATGCTGGAAGCCCAGATCTCAAACCCACAGGATTCGCCTCCAAGCCTCAATAAAGCAATAATGTGCAATTATTAATTTGCACATTTGAGTCTGTAATGCATTGAAACTGTAAACTGTAGATTGTATGTGCAATCCTCTGGCTCCTGCAGATTCCTTTCTCCAGCTCAGGTCCATACCAAAGTACCGAACTTTGGTAACGGAGCTCGAGAAAATATCAATGGACTACAAGTGCCATGACGTCACCCCACTTTTGCTCAATAGAAAGCTACAGTAACCTCTGCCAAAGCGGCAGATGGATCTTGCTTTTCAATTCACAACTGTGTAAATGAATGAACAGCTGTGCTGTCAAATGCAAATTTGGCAGGAGCTAGCGGGGTGGGAGAATCCACTGGTTCTGTAGGTGTGGGGGTAGAAGGCTGTAAACAAAATATGGCTTCATTATGAAACTCGGACCAAAAGGTGGAGTTATCTTTTAAAGTTAGTAATTTCCACTGATACACACATATTCAGTGATCACTCCCTGATCCTGCCTCTAGCATACATGACATTGACAAATACCCCTGGGTGGCTTCAGCTCTGCTTCCAAACAACCAACGTTAGTTACAATAGTTATTATAGTCCATACTTCACATTATGGCAAGTTCTTCTGGGGCCACTGGGCCAATTGAGTTTTGCTGTATATTCTACATATAAAATGGTAGCTGGGTTCTACATCAGCTGATAATAGAGGCAGTTGGACATACCTTCGGTCTTCGGATTTAGGGATGGGATTGGTGCAGCGCTGGCTGTTGTACTTGGCCACATATTCACATTGCTTGAAGGGAGCTGTCTTGTCCTCTAGAACATGTCGGATACAGAAGGCATAGCCATTGAGTCTCCTCTGCTTGCAGAGTTTGGGACTGTAGGAGCATAAGGGCTTATTGTCAACCTCGGAAAAGTGTATGTGTTTGCCTTCATACATCACGTGACTCTGTTCCTTGTGAACATCAGCTGGGAAAAAAAAAAAAAAAGTTGGAGGTTAATCTTATGTCTAAAAATGAAGTAGTCAATAAAGTAAAATTCCATGTATCCATATTTTGCATGTTTAGCTTGGCCTAAAGTAACCATGCATGTATATACCTGTGGGATCGCCGATACCTTTTGGGTCCTCTGCCGAGCTATTGCACTGCCGCTTCGTGAACACAGGAGGTAACTTGCTCTGTACAGGCGCCATTCAAAGAACACTTTGCATTTTCTCAATAAATATGAACTGTTCTCCGATTGGACAAGCTGGAGATTGTGATATCACTGCCCCACCTCTCCATCTCATACAATAAGAGAACGTTTTCCCATTCATTGAAAAAAAAAAGAAGAAACACACACACACACACACACACACACACACACACACACGGGTCGATTTACTAAAACTGGCCGTAAAGTGCAAAATCTAGTGCAGCTGTGTATGGTAGTCAATCAGCTTCTAACTTCAGCTTATTCAATTAGCCCCAGTTCACACTTTTTGTGATACAATTTTACAGCGTGAATTCGCATGGCAAATTAAATAGAATGTATTCCTATTGAGGGCGTTCATATATATGCAGGCGAGTCGCACTGCGATTTTAGAAAAGGGTCCTGTGCAATTCAATTATCCACAGAGAGAGATAAAAGGGCTTTGAAACCCACATGGAAAATGCATTGCTGAATCGCAGGTCAAACCACACCATTGAATCATATTTCTTTCGCACCGCTGATGTGTGAAGCGGGACTTGAGCTTTGACAAAAGAACCTGGACGCTAAATGGGTTTCTGTGCACAGCTGCACCAGATTTTGCACTCTGGTTTTAGTAAAAGTCAACCCCAAAGTGTTTGCTGGATGTTCCCTGAATGTAACCCATGCCAAATGATGCCCTCCGTGTTCCCTAAGCAGCAAGAAAGTTGCTGGGCATGGGACCTGGAAGCTAGCCAAAATCATTGTAGTAGGTACTGCTACTACAGTTTCCAGCTTCCGGAGCTTGTCCAGGTTTTACACACAGATCCTAAAAGTGGTTGTGATAGCATTCTCGGCATTAGAGCGGAGCTTCACCCAAAAGGGGGGAGTTCCACTTTACGTACCTGCATTTATGCATACCTGGAATTAAGGTATGAAGCATTTCAGACAAATGAAAACATGGTAAGTTGGTAAAACGGTCTGGGCTGATGAATTGAAAGAATCATTCACTCCAGCTCCACATCTCACCACTGGGTCTTCTTGACAGGGTTATGCTTCAGATGCCATGGAGGGGGGGGGGGGGGAGGGGGTTAGGGAGGTGTTTAGGCAGCATAAAGAATTCAGGAATGTGTCAGGAAACCAGGCAGAAACCATAAAGGAATAACTGCAGACAAGTCCAATATAACAAGCTTGCAAGATAACAGGGATTACATCTGATCTTGTTATACTGGTCTAATGCAAACTGATAGAAGCAAGAACTGGCTGCATCAAGAGTGATTTGTTTTTGGTTTAATGAATTTTCTTACATTGTTTGGGAGGACACCAATTGTAGAGGAGAGCACCATCTACTGAGGGAGTGAAATAAGGCAAGTATGTCAATTTATTCATCACCACATAGAACTAGACAAAGAGTAGTTAAAGTGTTACTAAACCCATGAATCTGCATTCTCTAGATCAGAGATCTGGACTCCCACAGTACACAGACATGCAATTATTTTAGTAAATATAAACTGCTAAATACCTTTTCTCATCAGCAGTATATAGCAGTCTTATGACTTCTATCCGTGTCTGGTTAAAGCTTGTAGGAGGAGGAGTTTTCATTCTCCACCAACTGCCCTAGGAGGCTGCAGGACCCCTGACCCTCTGTCTGGACAGTGCTGATTGGCCCTGTGTTGATCACATGCACTCTCCCAAAAAAAATAAAAAAAACAAACACACCTCTAGCAATACACACCAAACTGAGCATGTGCAGCTTGTCCCCTGACTGTTCTATCAGCAGCTGGATTGGGGACAGTGGAAGAAAGGGAGGAACAGAGGAGACCGGATTAAACATCCTTTTTATACAATGCAGAGGATTAACCACTTAGGTTCAAAAGTGAGTATAACAAACATGCATTACTGCATATACAGGCTGGCTTTACTGTTTTGGGTTTAGTAACACTTTAAAGTAGAAGTTCCTTTACACACAAAACAAGTCTAAATCTACTGGCAGCCACATTCTAACACTAACCTTTCTAGCCCTGCAAGAAGAAATCGCTATACATGCCTTTTCAGAAGGCGGTCCGGTCCCACGCTGAGCTGTCAGCAGTGGCTTCAGTGTGTGGGAGTGTGCAGAAGAGGCAGCCGACAACAGAAGCTCCGCAGTAACTATGGGTGACGTCACTTCCCAGCCATGGTTAGTTCTCATCTGCACACAGCATCCGCCTCTGGAGACCAGACCGGATTGGCTTCAGAAAAGTTATGTACACCGGTCTTTGCTTTACAGGGTTAGATAGATTAGTCTTAGAATGTATCGGCCAGTAGATTTAGAGACAGTTTTACATTGAACGTCCATGTTAACCCTTGTAACCCTTGCAGTCGGGAGGGAGACCAACTACAGGGGTGAAGGTTTTTCCTTTATTTTGGATAGAGTAAGAGAGGGTAAAAAAAAAAAAACTCTTGTCAGTTTACTTTTGCCATCTGTGTCCCATTGAGAAGATTTCCCTTCACTTCCTGTCCCATACCCAAACAGGAAGAGACAGAAAATCCTTCCTAAGTGCAGGAAATCCCTGGTTGTCACCAGAATTAGTGTTCCTATAAAAAGATTCCCACACTGTTCTGGTGACAACTCAAAATTTGGCATTTTCATACACTCTTGGTTACACTGGTCACCAGAACACAGAGAAGGTGAATCTTACGGACACCGACAACAATAAAAACCTAACAGGTGTTCTATTCCCTCTACACAAACCTTAAAAAAAAAAAAAAACACAACACACACACACACACGTGTCTTTAGTTCTACTTTAAAAGCAGTATTAAACACAAAAGCAAACGATTATATTGCAGTTTACTAATCTCTTAGATGTGATGGCTGCATTAGTTTCCATTTTGGCTCTTCCCTTTATTTTCACCTAGTGATCCTACCAGTAAGTCTGTTTTTCAAAAGACAACAGTCCTGTAGATGTAGCATTTATAGGAACGCGGCAAACCATTTACCACTAACAGGGGTGATTACAACAGTCAACTTTTATTCATTTTTGTAAAACCTTTATCACAAGGAAAAAACTGTTTGATGTAACTGCGTTTTAATTTGCTAGTGTACCTAAATCTGCTAGTACATCTAACACCCCCCCCCCCCCCCCCTCCAGTTTAATAATGCTGCTGTCCAAAGGTGGGTCTCTTTCTCCATCCAGAGTGTAAAAACTAATACAGGAGGCGTGTTAAGCCTAAAAATGAAAACAAATGCAGCCACATCTAATGATTGGTATGCTGCAATACGTTACGTTACATTTTTTGGTGTTGGATTTATTACCGCTTTAAGACGACAAGGACAATGGTAAGTTCTTGAAAACCTTTTTTTTTTTTTCAGATTGACCAAACAATGAACAAATCCAAAATTCCATGCTGATCTCAAAAGTTCTTCCTTACCCAATTTTAAGCTTTATACATTTCATCAATGTTACTGATGAAGCATCCTCAAGGACATCTTCACGGATGTAGATTCCAAGAGATCCCCTGTCAAAAGAGACATTCATTATTTACTCTCTTATGCAAGAGAGAACATCATTTGTACCATTTTCAGAAATCATTTGCAGATTTTACCCCTAAATAAGAAAAAAAAAATAAAAAAACACATGAAAACTGACCATATGTTGTTGCAGAAATAACTAAACCAGGAAAGACAAAATTTAGATTCACTTCAGATCAGACTTGTGTTACCAGTCACAGAACTTCTAGAGTATGTAAACCCGACATTTCATATTCCTGATATGTGCCTGCTGTACAATGTACTTGTATGAGAAAGTATCCTGTTCTCTTTGTATTGCTTCCTTTATGTGAAATGCCTGGTGTTCCTGCCAGTCCCTCCGTCTCCCTATTAAAAACTGACTATGCTAGGCGTGAGAGCACAGTGTGGTCAGTTTTCTGGCTGTGCTGGGAGCTAATCCAATGATCAGGCTGGTCTTGACACCTCCTTCCCACACCACACACACAAGGGGGGGGGGGGGGGTGGTTGCGGGGGGAGAGAAGGTATTTATAATGTTTTTTTTTTTTGTTTTTTTTAAGTGAAAGCAAGTGTTCTGCTTACCATTTCCATTTTAAACCGGGTGGGTTGTTTTACAAGGGAAGGGTTTGCATATGCTTTAATTTTCAGTAAACTCAATCTGAGCCTTATCTATGCAGGGTAAAGCAAATGGCTCACCTAAATGATGATGAAGTGATTGTAAAGGTCTTTTTTTTTTTTTTTTAAATTAACAGGTTATACTTTCCTGCTCTGTGCAGGGGTTTTACACAGAGGAGCCCCGATGGCGCGTCCATTGACACAGACAGCAGGACTCGGGCCCCGCCCCCTGCAGCTATCAATCTATCCAATGGGGACAGAGACATCGGCTGGAGCCAGTGGGCATGTGTTCGTCGCTGGAACGAACAGGTTCAGGTATGGAAAAGGGGGACAGCTGCACAACAGAACATTTTCCACCTTAATGCATAGAAAGCATTAAGATGAAAAACCTTGAGGCTCTACAATCCCTTTAAAGTTTATCTGTACAGAAAAATCTGTAAGGTGAACTTTCACAGGATCCCCCCCCCAGTCCTGCTGATCTGGAGCGCGGCGATCTCCTGTTCAGAGCGCTGCTATAGCCGCATCACGTGTCCGGGGCTAAGAAATCCCCTCGGCTTTCACTCTTCTTCACCGCTGACAGGACTGCCTACACGGGTTTTGATTGGTTGGCGCCAACCCATGTGATGACACTTATCAATTAGAATGCTCCTAAATATACCTCCTGTCGGGGTACGTTTTGGAGATTAAGCTGCAGGGATTTCTATAGCAGGGCTCAGAACGGGAGATTACCACGCTCCGGGTGAGCAGGACCCGGGGGGGGGGGGGGGGGGGTGAGGAGGGGGTCCTGTGTAAGTTTGCCTTACAGATTTTTGTGTAAAGGTGAACTTACCCTTTAAGTTATACTTCCTGTCCTTCACTCTCTCACCACTGTTTGGCCCTTAGAAAAATCCACAGTACTTTTGAGTATGAAGATCATGTGACTTACTGCCCCTCCTTTAACATGACAGCAGTTGTGCTAAGGATGGGCTTTTCAGACATCCATTATGTCACATGTGAGTGTGGAGTCCTCATCCCTGTGTAAGCATCAAGTCATGAATTGGGGCTCACAGAGGGCATCCTCTATTCACTCAGGTAAGTAAAGGAAGGTAAGTAGATGCAGCTGGCAGGGCTGGCACTGAAGTGAACCTCTATCTGTTCCCTGTATAGACAATCCACGGGTCTACTTTAAGGGCTCAATCACATCAGATGCACTGGGAGTACAGTGGCCACAGTTTATTTTTATTTTTTCAGTGTGGCAGGTTGTGATGCAGCTCATTTGAGACATTTTAATAAAGTTCTGTGGAAAAAAAATATATATATATATAAATCGTGCAACGTCCTGAGACTAGCGCATCAGCACCATGTCTCGCAGCGCACAGGTTATGCGTTCAAGGTGGCCCACTGTTGTAAATGAGCCCTTAAATGGGTTGTAAACCCTCAACGTCTTTCACCCTAATGCATTTCATGGTGATAAACCTTCCGCGCTGCAGCACCCCCCCAGAGCCCTCTTTTTCTTACCTGAACAAGATCGTTCCAGCGACTGGGACAAGCACAGCAGCTCCAGCCACTGTCTTAGGTCCTCATTGCATAGATAGCAGCATGAGCCATTGGCTGCTGTCAATAAAATCTAGTGACGCAGGTGACGGGTGGGCAGGGCTGAGTCTTGCTGCCTGTGTCAATGGATGCAGCAGCAGGACTCTGGAGCGAGCCCGCACAAGTGCCCCCATGGTAAGTGGCTCTCCATTTGGGCACTCGAGGAGGAGAAGGAGCCAGGAGCGCCACCGGGGGGACCCCAAAAAAGGAGGCCCGGGGGATGCTCTGTGCAAAACTCTTGCACAGAGCAGGCAAGTATAATATGTTTGTTACTAAAAAAAAAAAAAAAAAAAAAAAAAGCTTTACAATCACTTTAAGTTTAAATACGGGAAGAAAAAGAGAAGTTAAAAAAAAAAAAAAAAATGTATTAATGTATTTTTTACATACAGCCAGACAAATCTACTGTTGCATTCAGATAAAGACAGGAAGGCTGAATTGCATTGTTCGGTCATTCTGATGCTGACAGGAGAAGATGGCAGAGTGATGAAATCAATGTGCTGGCCAGTCACAGGCTGAAGGGTTAAGATTTAACATATTGCATAACAGAATCTGTAGGGGAGACCTAGTTGTGGGATCTGCTGGAAGTGCTTGAATTACAACACAGACTGAACAGGACTCATGGCAGGTAAAGCAGGTCACATTGTGTGTGGGCTCCAGCGGACTTTGTTTTCTCAAAAGTCGGACGGACTTAGATTTGAAACATGTTTCAAATCTATCCGACAGACTCGAGTCCAGTCGAAAAGTCCACTCGTCTGTATGCTAGTTCGACGGGCAAAAAGCCACACTAGGGCAGCTATTGGCTACTGGCTATGAACTTCCTTATTTTAGTCCGGTCGTACGTCATCACGTACGAATTCGACGGACTTTGGTTGATTGTGTGTAGGCAAGTCCGTTCATTCGGAAAGTCCGTTGTAAAGTCAGTCGAAAAGTCCGCCGGGCAAAGTCTGCCGTAAAGTCCGCTCGTGTGTACGCGGCATAAGACCCAGCACTTCATAGTCCTGTCATAGATTTCTATAGAGCAGTGGTTCTCAACCTGGGGGTCGGGACCCCCTCGGGGGTCGAATGACGATTTGCCAGGGGTCACCGAACCCTGGGCTGTTCCTGAAGCCCGCACTGCTCTCTCAGCCTTTTCACTGCCGCCCATTCAGTTCACCACATGGCTGGGGGGCAGAGACTAGAGGTCAGCTGACTGGTGAGGAATGTGAAGTGAGAGGGGCTGAAGGAGACCCTGTCTTCTGATTTTGGCATAGGTGTCACTGTAGTGGGAGACCACAAAGCCGGAGATACAATGAGTAACACTACCTGTGATTAGAGTTGCCATTAAAAGTCCCCACTACAGTTCTCAGATCAGCAGATGACCTTTATCAAGAGCACCTAAGTTGGCTGATCAGAACTCCCACCAGCACTGCCACTCATCTCACCCCCCCACCAGCACTGCCACTCATCTCACCCCCCCACCAGCACTGCCACTCATCCCATCCCCCCCCCCACCAAGGAGTAAGAGAAGAAATAAAAATAGAGAATATATGGAAGGGAGAGGAAAAGAGGGGGAGGAACGAAGAAAAAGGGAGAGAAAGAATAAGAGAAAGAACAAGAAAGACTGCTAGAGCGAGGGATGGGGGGGACGACAAGAAATTAGGATAGAGGGGGATTAAAGGGAAAGAAAAGAGAACAAAGAGAAAGAGTCGTACATCCTAAAATTTACCATAAGGGGGTTTAAATACTGTACGAGTGGCAGGAACTTGGGTGCTGAAAACCCACGCTATGAAAATAATTTTAATGTTAGGGGTCCCCATAACCTAGAGGGGTTGAGAACCACTGCTATAGAGGCTTTGAAGCACCACTGAAGCTACACGGGGGATACTTTTTGAAGCAAAGCCAAAGCAAAGCAAAAGAAGGTGTAAATAGGACTGTAAGCCAACCATGTTATTTAGTGACAGGAGCTTTGACTGGTGTTCAGAGAGCTTTAACAAAGCCTGTCTGAAACCGAAGCAAGTGTAAATGAGCCCCAAGCGATAAATACCACATGAATTTTTGAGTTAAAATAATGGTAATTTATCTCAAAAGTAGTCACTTCCATAAAAAAAAAAAAAAAAAAAAATGTGTTAACGAATGCGTCAAATATTTATGTATTGCATTATTTAGCATTATTTATGGAGTTTTTTCACTTTTTTTGCAGACTAACGTCACCAGAAGGCCCACAGCAATATTGTGAAACTATGTAAACATTGTAGTGAGCTTTCCATTCACAAAAACAAACGATCTCCCTCTGATGAGACGTTACAATTTATTTTCATTCCTGAGCTCAGAGGAGATTTTCACACGGATACGTTGAATACTTTTCACATCCTGACCAATGCAGAGTCCCCATAATAGTTTCTTTTGTACTTTTCTAAAATACTGCCAGCAAACACCAGGTGATGAATAAGAAATGTGTCTTTGAGGGCAGACACTGATGTGACTAATGCTTTATCTCATTTTTTTTATTTTTTTTTTACCTCACCATTTTAGCAAAATGTGCAGAATTTACCTCACATTTGAGATTTTACTTTGATGAATTGACTCCTTTTATCTCATGTGATATTTTCAAAAAATGAGTCACGTGACCTTCATATCGCATGTGAATTGACCCCAATGACATAGAGTGAGAGGGAGGAAATGTCAGACCAGACTGGGATCTTTATTCAAAAAAAAAAAAAAAATAAATAAATCACAAGTTACAACTCATACAATCTTAGATACAAAGGTGTTGCAATGCTGTAGTTTGTACTGCAACCTGCTGAGTTGCAACAAAAAATAAATAAAAAATGACAGCATGCATGACTACTTTTTCCAGCGCACAATGACGTGAACAGCCCTCATAGGGAACAAAGCTCTTTACCTTGTCTTGCTTTTGAGGACCACCAGTGCAGTCCCAGCACACCTGGTGCGAGTTCACCTTTAGGCTCGATTCACACCTATGCATGTTGCTTTTGAGCATTTTTGGAGGTTTTTTTTTTTTTCATGCTTGCCACGTTTTTGAGCAGCGTTTTTACAGCGTTTTTTTTTACAGTCTAAAAAAAAAAATAAAAAAAAAAAAACGGTGCAGAAACGGTGCAGAAACGGTGCAGAAACGGTGCAGAAACGGTGCAGAAACGGTGCAGAAACGGTGCACTTGCGTTTTTGATGCCTGTCCATTGAATTCTATTACATGCAAAACGCTGCATTTTGCATGAAAAAAAGTCCCTGACCCTTTCCAAAAATGCAGAGATACAAAAAGGCATTGATGTGAACATGTTCCATAGGAACCCATGTTAAAAAATTCCCATGCATTTCTGCAAAATGCATCAAAAAACACGCTAGTGTGAATGGAGCCTTAGGAATGAATATGTTACACCCATAGAATGCTCCTAACCACCTACTTTCCAACAACCCCTTCAAACAGCGGACACAGGTTCCTCTAACCACCACCAGGTGTCACATTTAAAAATTGCCATGGCAGAGGACTGTGAAGGAAAAAATCTATAAGTCCCATCTTCCAGATGGCTTGTAGTTCCCATAGGACTATGAGTGACCTCATCAGCACGCTCAGTCCATTGACATTTCCTCCAGCTTTATAATGAATGTCTGTATAGAGGTAAAGGAAGTAAGCTGAAGGACATGACTGCAGGAGCCCGGCAGTGCACCCGCAACCCACTGATCATTGGGGCAACGCTTTACATGCATTTTTTCCCTGCGCAAATATGTGCATTTATTATTTTTTCGATAGATAGACAGATATTTCTAGAATGCTTTTCTCTCTGGGGATTTAAAATCACTTTATATGCTGTTGGGGCAAGTAGTAATAGATAGTAGTGCATCTTGGGTGCACCAAGTAGATCATACTAGGGCCAATTTTAGACCAAAATTACCTTATCGGCATTTCTTCGGAGTGTGGAACAAAATCAAAGTACCTGGAGGAAACACACAAGAACACGGAGAACAAGCAAACACCATGCAGATACTGTGAGAGACACTGAAAGTGAGGGCCCCAGTTCTACAAACCAGTAGGACGCTGTGCCGATGCAACTCTACATGTTCATATCTAGGAGGTGTGCTGAGGGTTTTGGCTTATGAGAAAATAATATTGATCTAGGAAGAAAATCCAATCAATTCTACCCCAACCAGGGGTCATTACAAACATTCCCCAATCCAACATTAACCAGGCAGAGTGGGCAAACCTCACCATACATCCTACAATCTTTGTATAATCAACAGTAGACTTACCAAAGCTGAGTCATTGGAGGACCTACCTAACCTATCCAATCGATCTGCCACCAGACAGACAAGCCCTTGCACTACATAGTTGTTGGTGGATCCAATGGTGGCCACACATGTTTCATTAAATGACTGATTTTCCGATCAATTGTTCCCAATCTTAATAACTGATCGACAGTGAGCTACACAATGCGAAGTGGAATTCAATAGTTGGAAGATACGAGCACAAGTTATTGATCGAATCTCTGTTGCCACCATGCAATCTCATAATCTGATCGAATCTATGATCGAATGAGCTTGATGCTGCCGACTGAAGCAAAACAATTGATAACTTTCCACCCTGGCCGATAGACTGATTGAATCAGAACTAAACTGAACTGAAGGAAGGGAAGTTATGGCTATTTGTTTGACTTCTAGTTTGACTGTTTTGATAGAATTGCACATTTACTTTATTACAGATACTTACAGTATATAGTACCAACAATTTATGCAGCACTTCACATATAGCTGTACATTCACATCAGTCTCTGCCCTCACGGATCTTTCAGTTAAAGCGGAACTTTACCCATAACAATTTGATTTAAAAAAAAAAAAAAAAAAAATGAATGTTCTTTAGCAAGGAACATACGTTTCACAATAATAATTATGCCACCAAAATTAGTGTGTGCTGTAAGTTGCCTCCAGCTTCTTCTCTCTAGAGGCTGCCATTCTCCTGAAGCACAGAGCCCCTGAACAGCAGTAAATTGTAAAGCGAAACTAAACTCATTGATTTAATGGTTTAAAAAAAACCAAACAGTTACATTCCTGGAATGTGGGAATTGTTAACTGTCACATTTGCTTGTGTTCTCAACCAAACTGTCAAACCATCAAATGGTTGGTGTCATAACTGGTTACATGTGCATGTTTAATTCCTCTTTAAAGTGGAACTTTGGTCAGAAAATTAAGTCTTGCTAGATCACTTCAGGCTGGCCCTTTTTGCAGGTATAGCTATGTAAAAAAACATTAAAAAGAAGTGCTTATATTGTTTAAAATCCAGTAATGTGCCATCTCACCCTGTTCTGCACATGCTCAGTTGTTCTCAGGTACTGCCAAATATGTAGAGGCCGATCTGCTGACAGTCCTAAAGTGGAATTAAACCGCCCCATCCTTAATGCCCGTACACACGATCCGAACATTTGACGCGATCGTACGATAATTGGATTGTTAGTACAGACCTTTTAAGAGCCAATCACGAGAATTCATCTGATATTATTCGATCAGACAAGCATGAAAATGTTCCACGTACGATACCAGATCATACGATTTTTCATTTAGTCAGTATAGTTGTCATCCAAAAATACAATACAAAGACATTACAACACATGACATCACTTGCGATTTTTTTTCTGTCGTATGAGAATTTTCGTGACTTTAGTAATCTACTCAATTTCTACTTGCGACTATTAAGCGGAAAAAGTTGTACGATCAGTCGTACGATATTCGGATTGTGTGTACGGCTATTACAGGCAAGGAAGCTGCTTCTGTTTGATTTACAACTGCCATGGTGCTGCATGTGACCAGTTACGACACCAGCCATTTGATGGTTTGACAGTTGGATGAAGACACAAACAAATGTGACAGTTAGCAATTCCAGCCTTCCAAAAATGTTTTTTGAAATTGTTAAATTGAGGGTTCGTTCACACCATATGTGCATGAAAACTGATGGGAAAACCGACATCAGTTTCCATGCGCATCAGTTATGTGCCCTATTCACACCAATGTTGATGTCATGTCATGTTTTCCCATGCAGAAAAAATCTGCACGTGATACCAGTGTTGTGGTGTGAACAGGGCACATAGAGAACAATTTGTTTTTTTGAACCCTTGCGGAACGCGTGCAGAAAAACTGACGCCTCTGCACCATGGTGTGAATGAGACCTGATGGTTTAGTTCGGATTTGTGATTTAGGCCACGTTGACACCATGGGGCAGAGACGTCAGTATTACTGCACGCATTCCGCAAGGGGAAAAAAAAACGAATTGTTCTCTGTGCCCTGTTCACACCACAACACTGGTATAATGTGCAGATTTCTTTCTGCACGGGAAAAAAATTACATGACATCAACATTGGTGTGAATAGGGCACATAACTGACGCACATAAAAACTGATGTCAGTTTTCCCATCAGTTTTCATGCACTTCTGGTGTGAATGAGCCCTTACTGCTGCTCAGGGGCTCTGGGCTTCAGCAAAATGGCAAGAAGAAACAGGAGCAATGCTGGAGGCAGTTTACAGCACACACCAATTTTGGTAGCACAATTATTAATGTGGAATGTATGTTCCTTACTAAAGAACATTATTTTTTTGATTAGGTTGTTATGGATAAAGTTCTGATTTAAAGCGGAGTTCCACCCAAAAATGGAACTTCCGCTTTAAGTGATGGTAAACCCCTGACATGCCACATTTGGCATGTCATTTTTTTTGGGGGGGGGGGTTGGGGGGGAGGCGCAAGCTCCCACTTCCTCCCAGGGGTCCGTGGCGCTGGAAGGAAGTTCACCTCTCCCCCTCCCTGCAATCTTCTGGGACACGTCACAGGTCCCAGATTACCCGGCAATTGACAGCGTGCGGCTCGCGCATACGCACCCAGCTGTGAAGGCGCAGCCGGGTGCCCACAGTTACAATGCTGGCACCGCAGAGAGGAGGGGGAGAGGAGCGGGGCTTCATTCGTCCACATCGCTGGATTGTGAGACAGGCGAGTGTCTGATTATTAAAAGTCAGCAGCTACACGTTTTGTAGCTGCTGGCTTTTAAATGGGTGGAAATCCACTTTAAGAAGGTCAGCAAATCAGCCTCTACAAACTAAGCAGTGCCTAAAAATGGGGATCAACTGAGCATGTGCAGGACAGGGTGAGACAGTGTATTACTGGAATCTAAACAGTACAGACACTTATTTTAATGTGTTACATAGCTATACCTGCAAAAAGGGGCCAGCCTGATGTCATGTAGCAGGACTTCATTTTCTTACTAAAGCTGCCACAAATGGATCCAAATCTGTCCGGTTCCACAGGGACCTGCTGAATTTCAGTCCATTTATGGCCAGTCCTGTTCAAAAACAATCGGTCTACTGATGGACGGCTCACGAAAAGGCTTCCTGGAAACCGTTCGCCCAATCAGCGCATGCAGGCAATAGGCTGCTCAGTGCATTCTGACAGCGGAAGAGACCAGCCAATTCCTCCGCTGTCAAAATACAATGACACAGAGGGGGGGGGATTCTGTGGACGGGAGAATCGGTTCAGTTTTGACCGAAAAAGAAGCAATGTATGGCCAGCGTGACGCACAGTCATACACATACTTGGGCCAATTTAAACAGGAGCCAACTGACCCGCACATCCTTGCAGTGCGATAATAAGATTGAAGTGTGTATGGCTGCTATCATGGAGTCTGACCAGTCAAATTGTACCGTGTGTGGTGAGCAGTAGGCCTTGGTCTTTAGATTGGATGATGGTGATCTCAGGGGAGATGGGGGATCTGTCATCCTCCAAGGCTGACCTTGCTCTGGGTGAAGGGTTACATTAGAGTTACTGATCGCCTGTTAGATGGGTGACCAGCAGAGATCCCCCGGAAGTGGGCTGTCACCAGCAATCATACCACAGATGTAAGATGAGATCATATCTGTCAGATCTGTGAGGATCAGAGTGTCTCTCACAAAGCAGCCGATATCCAGCCTGATCACACCCCCTATGGAGTGTATGGGCCCAGGGGGTGCTCTGGTGACCAGATAAGACCCCCCTTGTTAATGTTGCCCCCCTGGACACAGCTGCATGGATCAGATCTCTGTGCGATGCCAAAAGCCGGCTCCCTGCTGTACGATCCCTCCATACACACACAGACACTTCTTACCGCAGCACAGCTCTTCACCGACCGGCAAATCATCGTCCAGGGCGCACAGTGGGGGGAAGGGGCTCAGTCTGCAGCTGCAGCCAATAGAAAACCGGGACACCGGCACACGGAATGCTGAAGTTCAATGTAAAATCCAGGAAAGCCAGGAAATGAGCGGCCGTGAGCGGAATGGCAATTGTGAATTTGGTTTGCTATTCTCCTGTATTGATTTGGACTGGGGACAAGCAAGCTTCCGGATCCGGTATGTCAGAGATCCGGTATGTGAAGGTTCCGTGCGCCCCGCCCACAATTTCTATGTAGTAGCCATTCGTTCAATGCGGCGGAGGGCAGAGGGCAAGGGGAGGGGCCAGGCCACCTTACACTCTCCCCGCCCCTAACCCTGAGTATGGATAAACACAGAGGCTCTGGCTCCACCTCCAACATGGCGGCTCCGGGGCCGCCGCAGTGCCTCAACCAAAATGGCTACCGAACAACTAGGCAGCTGCAATGGGAATGTCTTTAGGGCAGCACCCTTCTGAGCAACTATTTACTGGTCGCTTCTGCGTTACTTCCCCTTACTTTTTTTTTCAATGCTAAGGTCAGCTGCCACAAGCAATATGGCGGCTTACGTGCGGCGTCAATGGACGCAGCTGCTCCTGCGCAAGCGCAGTTGATGGGAACGGCGGCCTATAGCTCCTCAATAGATACTGCGGGGTGTGACGTCAAATATGATGTGAATGGTGTGTCCCTGCACAGCTAGATGAATAGTGATGGGTGAATGTGTCTTGGTTTAGTTGCAATCAGTGAATGTTCTCTGCTTTGTTTGTAATGGGTTCAGTGTCTCTTGTGCAAAGCTCAGCAAACCTGATCTTAGAGGGGAATCACATTGCAATCTATGGGGGGAGGAGGGGAGGGGATGATCAGATCTTGGGGTTAAAGAGCAACTATGCCTTCCCCTTTATGTATGTTTCTCACTCTTAGGCCCTTGTCACGTCACATTCGGCTACCCATCACATTTTGCTACCCGCTGGAGTGCGCATGCGCGACGCCGCCATATGTGTTCCAACACTGTTGTAAGACCACTTTGCCACAGGGCCGCTCGCCATTCTTCGGGCATGGCCTCGCTTCGCTTGGCATAATTATAATCTAACTCTATGTCCACTTAGATGGTGGGGCTTGAACCAGGGGTGTGGTCACAAAATTCTGCACAAGCGCAGATCGCCACAGTGTTGGAACTCATATGGCATGCACAGTCCAGCGGGTAGCCAAATGTGATGGGTCGCCATATGTGACGCTACACCCAGTTTACACCTGAGCATTTTGGAACCGTGGGCAGAATCACGCGGTGTCATTACTTCTCAATAGACATGTGCACTGCTGAAAATTTTGTTCATTTTCGTTTTTTTTTTTTTACATTTGTAAATAAGAACGAAAATCCAAAAATAAGAACGAAAATTCGAAATAATAACTATTACTAACGATTAAATTATAGGTATTGGAATTTCCTTTCAAATCTGGCTGTTAGTGAACGTAACGAAGTAAATATATGTGAACAAAACCGCGCTGTCTCTTTAAGTAATGTGTTAGCAGCTGACACAGCAAAAGGTTGGTTTGCAAAAATGGTAAAAACCATATAAAAAGAAAGTGTAGCGCTAATATGATGTCACATATATTAGACAACAAATAATGTGTCCACTGGTGCAGTGCAGTGCCTACTGACGCGTTTCGTCTAATGAGATTTTCGAAAAATTAGTTAAATGGGTTTTCGTTAATTCGAATATGTTCAAATTTGTCGAATTTCGTAAAAAAAGGAACATGTCTACTTCTTAATGGCACCCCAATGTGGTGCAATTCTACCGCAACTGTGATGCAGCAAAACACGCAACACCTTAAGTGACTGGCTCAGTGCCAAAGTTTGGTACGTGAGCTTTTTTGGTGTGTCTTTGGAGTGGAGGAAGGCCTATTCAAAATGAATAGTGCCGCTACAAAAACCGCACAAAAAAAAGCTGTGTGGTCCTGAGGTGCGAACGGGGGCCTTACCTTTTTGGTTGTTATCCATAAAACACACGCATACCCAGCAAATCCAGTTGTGTCCTGTAGTGATCCTCCATTACAGCTGCTGCACACTTGGTCTAAGACCGCCATCTTCTGTTGTCATCAGAATCCGCCATGGCAATCCATAGTACATGCACTGCGACGTCTGGAGGTGGCTGTCTCTTCCGGGTTGTTGCAGCTGCTCACCTGATGCGCCAAGGTGCATCATCTGAGGGACAGCTGCAAGAGCAAGGTAAAGACAGGCAAACCCTGATGATGTGGCTCGTGTTGTACTACAGATTGCTCTGAAGCCTACTGGGATGTATGGTGTAAGTATCTTAGGAGGTTGGAGACAAAGGGGAGGTTTGTCATTTTTGCCTAGGCGAGAAACTCAGAAGTGCCAAGCAATGGTGTACAAAGTAGAGTGGATGGGCCATTTTTTTGTTGTGTTGCTCAGCGCTGCCCCTCAGTGCAAACACAAAGAAAAAAAAATGTCAGGTGGCACACCCAGCAAGTCGGCACCGGCTGCTTCAGTGACAGCAGGAGCTCAGTGTGAAAGGAAGTCCCCTTCCCTGCTCCAGAGTTCCTGCTGTATATCTGGTGAATGAGAGTGTGTGTTTGTGGAGGGGGTATCTGGTATTAAAGTTCTGTACCCTGTGAGAGGTGGGGAAACGGGGGGTGTTTGTACTAGGGAAGAGGGGGGTTTGCACTGGGGGGGATTTATGAGTAGCAGGGGGATTTCTGTACTGAGGGATTTGCAACTGGAGGGGTCCATCCTTGCTGAGGGGGTCAGTGTATGTCGGGGAGGGGTTAGTCTGTGCTGGGGAAGTCTGTTGGAGGGGTTAGTCTGTGCTGGGGAAGTCTGTTGGAGGGGTTAGTCTGTGCTGGGGAAGTCTGTTGGAGGGTTAGTCTGTGCTGGGGAAGTCTGTTGGAGGGGTTAGTCTGTGCTGGGGAAGTCTGTTGGAGGGGTTAGTCTGTGCTGGGGAAGTCTGTTGGAGGGGTTAGTCTGTGCTGGGGAAGTCTGTTGGAGGGGTTAGTCTGTGCTGGGGAAGTCTGTTGGAGGGTTAGTCTGTGCTGGGGAAGTCTGTTGGAGGGGTTAGTCTGTGCTGGGGAAGTCTGTTGGAGGGGTTAGTCTGTGCTGGGGAAGTCTGTTGGAGGGGTTAGTCTGTGCTGGGGAAGTCTGTTGGAGGGGTTAGTCTGTGCTGGGGAAGTCTGTTGGAGGGTTAGTCTGTGCTGGGGAAGTCTGTTGGAGGGGTTAGTCTGTGCTGGGGAAGTCTGTTGGAGGGGTTAGTCTGTGATGGGGAAGTCTGTTGGAGGGGTTAGTCTGTGCTGGGGAAGTCTGTTGGAGGGGTTAGTCTGTGCTGGGGAAGTCTGTTGGAGGGGTTAGTCTGTGCTGGGGAAGTCTGTTGGAGGGGTTAGTCTGTGCTGGGGAAGTCTGTTGGAGGGGTTATGCCGCGTACACACGGTCGTACTTTTCGTCTACAAAAGTCGGACAGCCTTTCCGACAGACTTCCGGCAGACTTTCGGTGGACTTGCGGCGGACTTGCGGCCTACTTTCTAACGACCGGACTTGCCTACACACGACCACACAAAAGTCGGTCGGATTCGTACGTGATGACGTACACCGGACTAAAATAAGGAAGTTCATAGCCAGTAGCCAATAGGTGCCCTAGCGTGGCTTTTTGTCCGTCGGACTAGCACACAGACGAGCGGATTTCGGGGTCCGTCGTAGTTACGAAGTAAAGTTTTAAAGCATGTTTCAAATCTAAAGTACGTCGGATTTGAGGCTAAAAAAGTCAGTTGAAAGTCCGGAGAAGCCCACACACGATCGGATTACCAGCCAGCTTTAGTCCATCAGCGTCTGTTGGACTTTTGTAGACGAAAAGTAGGACCGTGTGTACGCGGCATTAGTCTGTGCTGGGGAAGTCTGTTGGAGGGGTTAGTCTGTGCTGGGGAAGTCTGTTGGAGGGGTTAGTCTGTGCTGGGGAAGTCTGTTGGAGGGGTTAGTCTGTGCTGGGGAAGTCTGTTGGAGGGGTTAGTCTGTGCTGGGGAAGTCTGTTGGAGGGGTTAGTCTGTGCTGGGGAAGTCTGTTGGAGGGGTTAGTCTGTGCTTGGGAAGTCTGTTGGAGGGGTTAGTCTGTGCTGGGGAAGTCTGTTGGAGGGTAAGTCTGTGATGGGGAAGTCTGTTGGAGGGGTTAGTCTGTGCTGCGGAAGTCTGTTGGAGGGGTTAGTCTGTGCTGGGGAAGTCTGTTGGAGGGTAAGTCTGTGATGGGGAAGTCTGTTGGAGGGTTAGTCTGTGCTGGGGAAGTCTGTTGGAGGGGTTAGTCTGTGCTGGGGAAGTCTGTTGGAGGGGTTAGTCTGTGCTGGGGAAGTCTGTTGGAGGGGTTAGTCTGTGCTGGGGAAGTCTGTTGGAGGGGTTAGTCTGTGCTGGGGAAGTCTGTTGGAGGGGTTAGTCTGTGCTGGGGAAGTCTGTTGGAGGGGTTAGTCTGTGCTGGGGAAGTCTGTTGGAGGGGTTAGTCTGTGCTGGGGAAGTCTGTTGGAGGGTAAGTCTGTGATGGGGAAGTCTGTTGGAGGGGTTAGTCTGTGCTGCGGAAGTCTGTTGGAGGGGTTAGTCTGTGCTGGGGAAGTCTGTTGGAGGGTAAGTCTGTGATGGGGAAGTCTGTTGGAGGGGTTAGTCTGTGCTGCGGAAGTCTGTTGGAGGGGTTAGTCTGTGCTGGGGAAGTCTGTTGGAGGGTAAGTCTGTGATGGGGAAGTCTGTTGGAGGGTTAGTCTGTGCTGGGGAAGTCTGTTGGAGGGTTATGCCGCGTACACACGGTCGTACTTTTCGTCTACAAAAGTCCAACAGACGCTGATGGACTAAAGCTGGCTGGTAATCCGATCGTGTGTGGGCTTCTCCGGACTTTCAACCGACTTTTTTAGCCTCAAATACGACGTACTTTAGATTTGAAACATGCTTCAAAACTTTTACTTCGTACCTACGACGGACCCCGAAATCCGCTCGTCTGTGTGCTAGTCCGACGGACAAAAAGCCACGCTAGGGCACCTATTGGCTACTGGCTATGAACTTCCTTATTTTAGTCCGGTGTACGTCATCACGTACGAATCCGACCGACTTTTGTGTGGTCGTGTGTAGGCAAGTCCGGTCGTTAGAAAGTAGGCCGCAAGTCCGCGGCAAGTCCACCGAAAGTCTGCCGGAAGTCTGTCCGACAGGCTGTCCGACTTTTGTAGACGAAAAGTACGACCGTGTGTACGCGGCATTAGTCTGTGCTGGGGAAGTCTGTTGGAGGGTAAGTCTGTGATGGGGAAGTCTGTTGGAGGGGTTAGCCTGTGCTGCGGAAGTCTGTTGGAGGGGTTAGTCTGTGCTGCGGAAGTCTGTTGGAGGGGTTAGTCTGTGCTGGGGAAGTCTGTTGGAGGGGTTAGTCTGTGCTGGGGAAGTCTGTTGGAGGGTTAGTCTGTGCTGGGGAAGTCTGTTGGAGGGGTTAGTCTGTGCTGGGGAAGTCTGTTGGAGGGTTAGTCTGTGCTGGGGAAGTCTGTTGGAGGGGTTAGTCTGTGCTGGGGAAGTCTGTTGGAGGGGTTAGTCTGTGCTGGGGAAGTCTGTTGGAGGGGTTAGTCTGTGCTGCGGAAGTCTGTTGGAGGGGTTAGTCTGTGCTGGGGAAGTCTGTTGGAGGGTTAGTCTGTGCTGGGGAAGTCTGTTGGAGGGTAAGTCTGTGCTGGGGAAGTCTGTTGGAGGGTAAGTCTGTGCTGGGGAAGTCTGTTGGAGGGGTTAGTCTGTGCTGGGGAAGTCTGTTGGAGGGGTTAGTCTGTGCTGGGGAAGTCTGTTGGAGGGGTTAGTCTGTGCTGGGGAAGTCTGTTGGAGGGGTTAGTCTGTGCTGGGGAAGTCTGTTGGAGGGGTTAGTCTGTGCTGGGGAAGTCTGTTGGAGGGGTTAGTCTGTGCTGGGGAAGTCTGTTGGAGGGGTTAGTCTGTGCTGGGGAAGTCTGTTGGAGGGTAAGTCTGTGATGGGGAAGTCTGTTGGAGGGGTTAGTCTGTGCTGCGGAAGTCTGTTGGAGGGGTTAGTCTGTGCTGGGGAAGTCTGTTGGAGGGTAAGTCTGTGATGGGGAAGTCTGTTGGAGGGGTTAGTCTGTGCTGCGGAAGTCTGTTGGAGGGGTTAGTCTGTGCTGCGGAAGTCTGTTGGAGGGGTTAGTCTGTGCTGGGGAAGTCTGTTGGAGGGTTAGTCTGTGCTGGGGAAGTCTGTTGGAGGGTAAGTCTGTGCTGGGGAAGTCTGTTGGAGGGGTTAGTCTGTGCTGGGGAAGTCTGTTGGAGGGTAAGTCTGTGCTGGGGAAGTCTGTTGGAGGGTAAGTCTGTGCTGGGGAAGTCTGTTGGAGGGGTTAGTCTGTGCTGGGGAAGTCTGTTGGAGGGGTTAGTCTGTGCTGGGGAAGTCTGTTGGAGGGGTTAGTCTGTGCTGGGGAAGTCTGTTGGAGGGGTTAGTCTGTGCTGGGGAAGTCTGTTGGAGGGGTTATGCCGCGTACACACGGTCCTACTTTTCGTCTACAAAAGTCCAACGGACGCTGATGGACTAAAGCTGGCTGGTAATCCGATCGTGTGTGGGCTTCTCCGGACTTTCAACCGACTTTTTTAGCCTCAAATCCGACGTACTTTAGATTTGAAACATGCTTTAAAACTTTACTTCGTAACTACGACGGACCCCGAAATCCGCTCGTCTGTGTGCTAGTCCGACGGACAAAAAGCCACGCTAGGGCACCTATTGGCTACTGGCTATGAACTTCCTTATTTTAGTCCGGTGTACGTCATCACGTACGAATCCGACCGACTTTTGTGTGGTCGTGTGTAGGCAAGTCCGGTCGTTAGAAAGTAGGCCGCAAGTCCGCCGCAAGTCCACCGAAAGTCTGCCGGAAGTCTGTCGGAAAGGCTGTCCGACTTTTGTAGACGAAAAGTACGACCGTGTGTACGCGGCATTAGTCTGTGCTGGGGAAGTCTGTTGGAGGGGTTAGTCTGTGCTGGGGAAGTCTGTTGGAGGGGTTAGTCTGTGCTGGGGAAGTCTGTTGGAGGGGTTAGTCTGTGCTGGGGAAGTCTGTTGGAGGGGTTAGTCTGTGCTGGGGAAGTCTGTTGGAGGGGTTAGTCTGTGCTGGGGAAGTCTGTTGGAGGGTAAGTCTGTGATGGGGAAGTCTGTTGGAGGGGTTAGTCTGTGCTGCGGAAGTCTGTTGGAGGGGTTAGTCTGTGCTGGGGAAGTCTGTTGGAGGGTAAGTCTGTGATGGGGAAGTCTGTTGGAGGGGTTAGTCTGTGCTGCGGAAGTCTGTTGGAGGGGTTAGTCTGTGCTGGGGAAGTCTGTTGGAGGGTAAGTCTGTGATGGGGAAGTCTGTTGGAGGGTTAGTCTGTGCTGGGGAAGTCTGTTGGAGGGGTTAGTCTGTGCTGGGGAAGTCTGTTGGAGGGGTTAGTCTGTGCTGGGGAAGTCTGTTGGAGGGGTTAGTCTGTGATGGGGAAGTCTGTTGGAGGGGTTAGCCTGTGCTGCGGAAGTCTGTTGGAGGGGTTAGCCTGTGCTGCGGAAGTCTGTTGGAGGGGTTAGTCTGTGCTGGGGAAGTCTGTTGGAGGGTTAGTCTGTGCTGGGGAAGTCTGTTGGAGGGTTAGTCTGTGCTGGGGAAGTCTGTTGGAGGGTAAGTCTGTGCTGCGGAAGTCTGTTGGAGGGGTTAGTCTGTGCTGGGGAAGTCTGTTGGAGGGTAAGTCTGTGATGGGGAAGTCTGTTGGAGGGTAAGTCTGTGCTGGGGAAGTCTGTTGGAGGGGTTAGTCTGTGCTGGGGAAGTCTGTTGGAGGGGTTAGTCTGTGATGGGGAAGTCTGTTGGAGGGGTTAGTCTGTGCTGGGGAAGTCTGTTGGAGGGGTTAGTCTGTGCTGGGGAAGTCTGTTGGAGGGTAATGCCGCGTACACACGGTCCTACTTTTCGTCTACAAAAGTCCAACGGACGCTGATGGACTAAAGCTGGCTGGTAATCCGATCGTGTGTGGGCTTCTCCGGACTTTCAACTGACTTTTTTAGCCTCAAATCCGACGTACTTTAGATTTGAAACATGCTTCAAAACTTTACTTCGTAACTACGACGGACCCCGAAATCCGCTCGTCTGTGTGCTAGTCCGACGGACAAAAAGCCACGCTAGGGCACCTATTGGCTACTGGCTATGAACTTCCTTATTTTAGTCCGGTGTACGTCATCACGTACGAATCCGACCGACTTTTGTGTGGTCGTGTGTAGGCAAGTCCGTTCGTTAGAAAGTAGGCCGCAAGTCCGCCGCAAGTCCACCGAAAGTCTGCCGGAAGTCAGTCGGACAGGCTGTCCGACTTTTGTAGACGAAAAGTACGACCGTGTGTACGCGGCATAAGTCTGTGCTGGGGAAGTCTGTTGGAGGGTAAGTCTGTGCTGGGGAAGTCTGTTGGAGGGTAAGTCTGTGCTGGGGAAGTCTGTTGGAGGGGTTAGTCTGTGCTGGGGAAGTCTGTTGGAGGGGTTAGTCTGTGCTGGGGAAGTCTGTTGGAGGGTAAGTCTGTGATGGGGAAGTCTGTTGGAGGGGTTAGTCTGTGCTGCGGAAGTCTGTTGGAGGGGTTAGTCTGTGCTGGGGAAGTCTGTTGGAGGGTAAGTCTGTGATGGGGAAGTCTGTTGGAGGGGTTAGTCTGTGCTGCGGAAGTCTGTTGGAGGGGTTAGTCTGTGCTGGGGAAGTCTGTTGGAGGGTAAGTCTGTGATGGGGAAGTCTGTTGGAGGGGTTAGTCTGTGCTGCGGAAGTCTGTTGGAGGGGTTAGTCTGTGCTGGGGAAGTCTGTTGGAGGGTAAGTCTGTGATGGGGAAGTCTGTTGGAGGGTTAGTCTGTGCTGGGGAAGTCTGTTGGAGGGGTTAGTCTGTGCTGGGGAAGTCTGTTGGAGGGGTTAGTCTGTGCTGGGGAAGTCTGTTGGAGGGGTTAGTCTGTGATGGGGAAGTCTGTTGGAGGGGTTAGCCTGTGCTGCGGAAGTCTGTTGGAGGGGTTAGTCTGTGCTGGGGAAGTCTGTTGGAGGGTTAGTCTGTGCTGGGGAAGTCTGTTGGAGGGTTAGTCTGTGCTGGGGAAGTCTGTTGGAGGGTAAGTCTGTGCTGGGGAAGTCTGTTGGAGGGGTTAGTCTGTGATGGGGAAGTCTGTTGGAGGGGTTAGTCTGTGCTGGGGAAGTCTGTTGGAGGGGTTAGTCTGTGCTGGGGAAGTCTGTTGGAGGGTAAGTCTGTGCTGGGGAAGTCTGTTGGAGGGTAAGTCTGTGCTGGGGAAGTCTGTTGGAGGGTAAGTCTGTGCTGGGGAAGTCTGTTGGAGGGGTTAGTCTGTGCTGGGGAAGTCTGTTGGAGGGGTTAGTCTGTGCTGGGGAAGTCTGTTGGAGGGTAAGTCTGTGATGGGGAAGTCTGTTGGAGGGGTTAGTCTGTGCTGCGGAAGTCTGTTGGAGGGGTTAGTCTGTGCTGGGGAAGTCTGTTGGAGGGTAAGTCTGTGATGGGGAAGTCTGTTGGAGGGGTTAGTCTGTGCTGCGGAAGTCTGTTGGAGGGGTTAGTCTGTGCTGGGGAAGTCTGTTGGAGGGTAAGTCTGTGATGGGGAAGTCTGTTGGAGGGTTAGTCTGTGCTGGGGAAGTCTGTTGGAGGGGTTAGTCTGTGATGGGGAAGTCTGTTGGAGGGGTTAGCCTGTGCTGCGGAAGTCTGTTGGAGGGATTAGTCTGTGCTGGGGAAGTCTGTTGGAGGGTTAGTCTGTGCTGGGGAAGTCTGTTGGAGGGTAAGTCTGTGCTGGGGAAGTCTGTTGGAGGGGTTAGTCTGTGCTGGGGAAGTCTGTTGGAGGGTAAGTCTGTGATGGGGAAGTCTGTTGGAGGGGTTAGTCTGTGCTGGGGAAGTCTGTTGGAGGGGTTAGTCTGTGCTGGGGAAGTCTGTTGGAGGGGTTAGTCTGTGCTGGGGAAGTCTGTTGGAGGGTAAGTCTGTGCTGGGGAAGTCTGTTGGAGGGTAAGTCTGTGCTGGGGAAGTCTGTTGGAGGGTAAGTCTGTGCTGGGGAAGTCTGTTGGAGGGGTTAGTCTGTGCTTGTGGGGGAGTTTTTGTACTGGAGAGGTCCATCTGTGCTGAGGGGGTTGGTCTGCACTGGGGGGGGGGGGGCTGTTTCAGTACTGCGAGGTTTGTACTAGAGTGTTGCATCTGTGTCGGGGGGGGGGGGGGGGGTTCCATGCCTGGGGGTCAGTCTCTGCTGGGGGTATACTAAGGGGTCTGTGCTGAGTGATGTGTTTGGGGAGGAGGGGGTGGTAGGGGGGAATTGAGGGATGTTAGAGGAAAGCTGAACTGTGGGAGGTATGAGCTTTTGGGGGGTAAATTATACTAGGGAGAGGTGTGCTGAGGTTTGTACGTGTCTGTTAGGACTTATTCACATTAGCATTAGGGGGTGGTAGAACCCTGCAGTTGAGCCATGTTTTTACCACCCCCAACTGCCCCCCCCCTTTAGCTGCAAGGGCTTGGGGTGTACACGACATGAATCCTACCCCATCACTTTTGGCCCTATTCAAGTGAATTTGGTCACTCCGCACCCGCTCCACTGCGTGCAATGCATGCGGTTGTCATGCACGAAGGTGGGATTCAAGGGGTTAATGCAGGAAGTGAGGAGGCAATACAATGCCTCCTCACCGCATGTCAAACTAAATGTTCTCTGAAGAGCGATCCACACACAGATTGCTCTTCAGAGACCATAGCTAGTGTGAACCAGCCCTTACACTTTTGCTTGTGGCACATTAAAGTGGTTGTAAACGTCAGACATGAAATATGAACAAAGCAGATCCCCCTATAGTGTGTACTTGTCTCAAGAGCACTAAGTGTCACTTTTGTCTGCTGCTTCGTTCCTCTGTTATCAGCATTAATCACTTCTAACAAGTTTTCCTGACACCAAGAGAAAAATGGTGACAAGGGAGGGACCTCCACCTGATTGAAAGCTTCAGCTCTATTCCTGTGTGCTGTGTGAAGAGGGGTTTGTTCCTTCCCTCCAATCAGCTCGCAGAGCTCTCCTCACTGAGCTCAGCAGAGTGTAACTTCAGCTATCTGCCCCCTTTTCCCTCAACTCTCAGACAAGCTTTATAATTTAGCATTTTGAATGGATGTAGACAAGAAAGGCCGCAGATAAACAGGTACAACTTATGTAGGAGGATTTTTTTCATCTCTGTGTATCACCCGAAGCCAGTCACTTCACTGGGTATATGTGAGGGTTTACAACCACTTTAAAGCATATTTCTTTATCGTACTTCACAGGACACAGAGCTGGTTATATTTAAAACTATTTGGGTTAGTTGAGCATGAACCGAGGATTCGGTAACTCTAACCTACTTTTTATCTGAGCTGTTATTTATTTTCATTTGGAACATTATCACTCCGTAGTCTCTCAATTCCGATTGCAAGATGGCCGCTCCATGCACAATTGCGGACTGTCGGGCACATTTAAGACCTTTTATCATATAGATTTTTGGTCTGCTTCCCCCCCTCAGAAAGTAGTCACTGTACCCCCCCTCAGAAAGTAGTCACTGTACCCCCCCTCAGAAAGTAGTCACTGTACCCCCCCCTCAGAAAGTAGTCACTGTACCCCCCCCTCAGAAAGTAGTCACTGTACCCCCCCTCAGAAAGTAGTCACTGTACCCCCCTCAGAAAGTAGTCACTGTACCCCCCCCCTCAGAAAGTAGTCACTGTACCCCCCCTCAGAAAGTAGTCACTGTACCCCCCCTCAGAAAGTAGTCACTGTACCCCCCTCAGAAAGTAGTCACTGTACCCCCCCCCTCAGAAAGTAGTCACTGTACCCCCCCTCAGAAAGTAGTCACTGTACCCCCCCTCAGAAAGTAGTCACTGTACCCCCCCTCAGAAAGTAGTCACTGTACCCCCCCCCCCTCAGAAAGTAGTCACTGTACCCCCCCTCAGAAAGTAGTCACAGTACCCCCCCTCAGAAAGTAGTCACTGTACCCCCCTCAGAAAGTAGTCACTGTACCCCCCCCCTCAGAAAGTAGTCACTGTACCCCCCTCAGAAAGTAGTCACTGTACCCCCCCCCCTCAGAAAGTAGTCACTGTACCCCCCCCCTCAGAAAGTAGTCACTGTACCCCCCCTCAGAAAGTAGTCACTGTACCCCCCTCAGAAAGTAGTCACTGTACCCCCCCCCTCAGAAAGTAGTCACTGTACCCCCCCCCCTCAGAAAGTAGTCACTGTACCCCCCCCCCCTCAGAAAGTAGTCACTGTACCCCCCCCCTCAGAAAGTAGTCACTGTACCCCCCTCAGAAAGTAGTCACTGTACCCCCCCTCAGAAAGTAGTCACTGTACCCCCCTCAGAAAGTAGTCACTGTACCCCCCCCTCAGAAAGTAGTCACTGTACCCCCCCCTCAGAAAGTAGTCACTGTACCCCCCCTCAGAAAGTAGTCACTGTACCCCCCCTCAGAAAGTAGTCACTGTACCCCCCCCCCCCCTCAGAAAGTAGTCACTGTACCCCCCCTCAGAAAGTAGTCACTGTACCCCCCCTCAGAAAGTAGTCACTGTACCCCCCCCCTCAGAAAGTAGTCACTGTACCCCCCCTCAGAAAGTAGTCACTGTACCCCCCTCAGAAAGTAGTCACTGTACCCCCCCCTCAGAAAGTAGTCACTGTACCCCCCCCTCAGAAAGTAGTCACTGTACCCCCCCTCAGAAAGTAGTCACTGTACCCCCCCCTCAGAAAGTAGTCACTGTACCCCCCCCCTCAGAAAGTAGTCACTGTACCCCCCTCAGAAAGTAGTCACTGTACCCCCCTCAGAAAGTAGTCACTGTACCCCCCTCAGAAAGTAGTCACTGTACCCCCCCCCCCTCAGAAAGAAGTCACTGTACCCCCCCCCCTCAGAAAGTAGTCACTGTACCCCCCCCCCTCAGAAAGTAGTCACTGTACCCCCCCCTCAGAAAGTAGTCACTGTACCCCCCTAAGAAAGTAGTCACTGTACCCCCCCCTTAGAAAGTAGTCACTGTACACCCCTCAGAAAGTAGTCACTGTACCCCCCTCAGAAAGTAGTCACTGTACTCCCCCCCCTCAGAAAGTAGTCACTGTACCCCCCCCCCCTCAGAAAGTAGTCACTGTACCCCCCTCAGAAAGTAGTCACTGTACCCCCTCAGAAAGTAGTCACTGTACCCCCCTCAGAAAGTAGTCACTGTACCCCCCCTCAGAAAGTAGTCACTATACCCCCCTCTCAGAAAGAAGTCACTGTACCCCCCTCTTAAAGTAGTCACTGTACCCCCCCCTCTTAAAGTAGTCACTGTACCCCCCCCCCAGAAAGTAGTCACTGTACCCCCCCTCAGAAAGTAGTCACTGTACCCCCCCTCAGAAAGTAGTCACTGTACCCCCCCCTCAGAAAGTAGTCACTGTACCCCCCCCTCAGAAAGTAGTCACTGTACCCCCCTCTCAGAAAGTAGTCACTGTACCCCCCCTCAGAAAGTAGTCACTGTACCCCCCCTCAGAAAGTAGTCACTGTTCCCCCCCCTCAGAAAGTAGTCACTGTACCCCCCTCAGAAAGTAGTCACTGTACCCCCCTCAGAAAGTAGTCACTGTACCCCCCCTCAGAAAGTAGTCACTGTATCCCCCCCTCAGAAAGTAGTCACTGTACCCCCCCTTAGAAAGTAGTCACTGTACCCCCCCCCTCAGAAAGTAGTCACTGTACCCCCCCTCAGAAAGTAGTCACTGTACCCCCCCTCAGAAAGTAGTCACTGTACCCCCCCCTCAGAAAGTAGTCACTGTACCCCCCCCCCTCAGAAAGTAGTCACTGTACACCCCTCAGAAAGTAGTCACTGTACACCCCTCAGAAAGTAGTCACTGTACTCCCCCCCTCAGAAAGTAGTCACTGTACCCCCCCTCAGAAAGTAGTCACTGTACCCACCCTCAGAAAGAAGTCACTGTACCCCCCCTCAGAAAGTAGTCACTGTACCCCCCTCAGAAAGTAGTCACTGTACCCCCCCTCAGAAAGTAGTCACTGTACACCCCTCAGAAAGTAGTCACTGTACCCCCCTCAGAAAGTAGTCACTGTACCCCCCCTCAGAAAGTAGTCACTGTACCCCCCTCAGAAAGTAGTCACTGTACCCCCCCCTCAGAAAGTAGTCACTGTACCCCCCCTCAGAAAGTAGTCACTGTACCCCCCCCCTCAGAAAGTAGTCACTGTACCCCCCCCCCTCAGAAAAGTAGTCACTGTACCCCCCCCCCTCAGAAAGTAGTCACTGTACCCCCCCTCAGAAAGTAGTCACTGTACCCCCCCCTCAGAAAGTAGTCACTGTACCCCCCCCTCAGAAAGTAGTCACTGTACCCCCCCCTCAGAAAGTAGTCACTGTACCCCCCTAAGAAAGTAGTCACTGTACCCCCCCCTCAGAAAGTAGTCACTGTACCCCCCCCCCCTCAGAAAGTAGTCACTGTACCCCCCCCCCCTCAGAAAGTAGTCACTGTACCCCCCCTCAGAAAGTAGTCACTGTACCCCCCTCAGAAAGTAGTCACTGTACCCCCCTCAGAAAGTAGTCACTGTACCCCCCCCCTCAGAAAGAAGTCACTGTACCCCCCCCCTCAGAAAGTAGTCACTGTACCCCCCCCCTCAGAAAGTAGTCACTGTACCCCCCCCTCAGAAAGTAGTCACTGTACCCCCCTAAGAAAGTAGTCACTGTACCCCCCCCCTTAGAAAGTAGTCACTGTACACCCCTCAGAAAGTAGTCACTGTACCCCCCCTCAGAAAGTAGTCACTGTACTCCCCCCCTCAGAAAGTAGTCACTGTACCCCCCCCCTCAGAAAGTAGTCACTGTACCCCCCCTCAGAAAATAGTCACTGTACCCCCCTCAGAAAGTAGTCACTGTACCCCCCCTCAGAAAGTAGTCACTGTACCCCCCTCAGAAAGTAGTCACTGTACCCCCCCTCAGAAAGTAGTCACTGTACCCCCCCTCAGAAAGTAGTCACTGTACCCCCCCTCAGAAAGTAGTCACTGTACCCCCCCCCTCAGAAAGTAGTCACTGTACCCCCCCCCCCTCAGAAAAGTAGTCACTGTACCCCCCCCCTCAGAAGTAGTCACTGTACCCCCCCTCAGAAAGTAGTCACTGTACCCCCCCTCAGAAAGTAGTCACTGTACCCCCCCCTCAGAAAGTAGTCACTGTACCCCCCCCTCAGAAAGTAGTCACTGTACCCCCCTCAGAAAGTAGTCACTGTACCCCCCCTCAGAAAGTAGTCACTGTTCCCCCCCTCAGAAAGTAGTCACTGTACCCCCCCCTCAGAAAGTAGTCACTGTACCCCCCCCTCAGAAAGTAGTCACTGTACCCCCCCTCAGAAAGTAGTCACTGTACCCCCCTCAGAAAGTAGTCACTGTACCCCCCTCAGAAAGTAGTCACTGTACCCCCCCCCCTCAGAAAGAAGTCACTGTACCCCCCCCCTCAGAAAGTAGTCACTGTACCCCCCCCCTCAGAAAGTAGTCACTGTACCCCCCCCCCTCAGAAAGTAGTCACTGTACCCCCCTAAGAAAGTAGTCACTGTACCCCCCCCTTAGAAAGTAGTCACTGTACACCCCTCAGAAAGTAGTCACTGTACCCCCCCTCAGAAAGTAGTCACTGTACTCCCCCCCTCAGAAAGTAGTCACTGTACCCCCCCCCTCAGAAAGTAGTCACTGTACCCCCCCTCAGAAAGTAGTCACTGTACCCCCCTCAGAAAGTAGTCACTGTACCCCCCTCAGAAAGTAGTCACTGTACCCCCCCTCAGAAAGTAGTCACTATACCCCCCTCTCAGAAAGAAGTCACTGTACCCCCCTCTTAAAGTAGTCACTGTACCCCCCCCTCTTAAAGTAGTCACTGTACCCCCCCCCAGAAAGTAGTCACTGTACCCCCCCTCAGAAAGTAGTCACTGTACCCCCCCTCAGAAAGTAGTCACTGTACCCCCCCTCTCAGAAAGTAGTCACTGTACCCCCTCTCAGAAAGTAGTCACTGTACCCCCCCTCAGAAAGTAGTCACTGTTCCCTCCCCTCAGAAAGTAGTCACTGTACCCCCCTCAGAATGTAGTCACTGTACCCCCCTCAGAAAGTAGTCACTGTACCCCCCCTCAGAAAGTAGTCACTGTATCCCCCCCTCAGAAAGTAGTCACTGTACCCCCCCTTAGAAAGTAGTCACTGTACCCCCCCCCCCTCAGAAAGTAGTCACTGTACCCCCCCTCAGAAAGTAGTCACTGTACCCCCCCTCAGAAAGTAGTCACTGTACCCCCCCCCTCAGAAAGTAGTCACTGTACCCCCCCCCCCTCAGAAAGTAGTCACTGTACACCCCTCAGAAAGTAGTCACTGTACACCCCTCAGAAAGTAGTCACTGTACTCCCCCCCTCAGAAATTAGTCACTGTACCCCCCCTCAGAAAGTAGTCACTGTACCCACCCTCAGAAAGAAGTCACTGTACCCCCCCTCAGAAAGTAGTCACTATAACCCCCCCCTCAGAAAGAAGTCACTGTACCCCCCTCTTAAAGTAGTCACTGTACCCCCCCTCAGAAAGTAGTCACTGTACCCCCCCTCAGAAAGTAGTCACTGTACCCCCCCCCCTCAGAAAGTAGTCACTGTACCCCCCCCCTCAGAAAGTAGTCACTGTACCCCCCTAAGAAAGTAGTCACTGTACCCCCCCTCAGAAAGTAGTCACTGTACCCCCCCCTCAGAAAGTAGTCACTGTACCCCCCCCTCAGAAAGTAGTCACTGTACCCCCCCCTCAGAAAGTAGTCACTGTACCCCCCCTCAGAAAGTAGTCACTGTACCCCCCCTCAGAAAGTAGTCACTGTTCCCCCCCTCAGAAAGTAGTCACTGTACCCCCCCCTCAGAAAGTAGTCACTGTACCCCCCCCTCAGAAAGTAGTCACTGTACCCCCCTCAGAAAGTAGTCACTGTACCCCCCTCAGAAAGTAGTCACTGTACCCCCCCCCCTCAGAAAGAAGTCACTGTACCCCCCCCTCAGAAAGTAGTCACTGTACCCCCCCCCCCTCAGAAAGTAGTCACTGTACCCCCCCCTCAGAAAGTAGTCACTGTACCCCCCTAAGAAAGTAGTCACTGTACCCCCCCTTAGAAAGTAGTCACTGTACACCCCTCAGAAAGTAGTCACTGTACCCCCCTCAGAAAGTAGTCACTGTACTCCCCCCCTCAGAAAGTAGTCACTGTACCCCCCCCTCAGAAAGTAGTCACTGTACCCCCCCTCAGAAAGTAGTCACTGTACCCCCCTCAGAAAGTAGTCACTGTACCCCCCTCAGAAAGTAGTCACTATACCCCCCTCTCAGAAAGAAGTCACTGTACCCCCCCCTCTTAAAGTAGTCACTGTACCC
>JBBDGP010000516.1:0-87500 GCA_037952835.1 Lithobates septentrionalis
CCATTTTGATTAGTATTCTTGTTACCGGTACTTGTCTGAAGCTATGTATTATTTGAAATGTTTTTACTGTGCATTTTCCAGCCTAGCAAAGGGTAGCTTTTGTTACTCCGATACATACATGTGGTGTAAATATGATTAATTATCGAGAAGTGCACGTTGAGCTTTCTTGTAGAGCTTTCAAATGTTCATTGTAATACCCGACATTCCTTTTTGTAGGTGAAAAGTAGTTTGCAAAACACTTTGTTCTTTGCTAACAATGACTCCTAAGATCTGCTGAGCTTTTCGTGCTTGTCCAGCAGTGAATGGATTAAACACCTTGTATGGTTATGATGTAATTATAGCCACTTGTACAGTACGCCATGGAACATGTTGGTTACTTATATGTGATTATAGAAAGAATGGAAAGTGCTTTCACAAGAGCAGAAGAATCTCTACAGGCTCAAGCCCACTAAGGAAGGATTTACATATTCTCTCTGCCGCAATGTATGTTTTTCTCCCATTGCCTTGTTTTGTCCTCCTTTTGTTGTAAGCTGTCAAGGAAACAATATTTCTGGTCTCTTTAGAAGATCTGAGCCGGCCATTAGTATCTTCTTGATTCCCTGTGGAACATGAGGGCATGACTCAATGCTTTTGATGGACATTTTTTCTTCACGTAGACCCCCTGGGTAGTGGAAGATGGAATTATGGAGTAGCCAAGCCATTATTTCAGCCCTTAATTGTTGTGCTGCAGACCATTTTACTTTTAGAGCATGATTTACGGTACTTGGGACGTCTCTAGGGTGTGAAAAGAAAAAGCCATAGATGCGGTCTATATTATAACTCAATTGTCATAGCTTGATCTTGTGCAGTTCTACTTAATGCTTTATTAGTATGGATGGGAGACACATTGCCGAAACCAGTTATTTTTCAGAATGTGATGGCATTGGAGTTGGCACTGAGGACCAAGCGGCTCTGGAACTTGTGCTGCTTTATACCTGACGCTTTCAGTATTTTCCTACATCTTTATCAATTTCAGGCCTAGCCCCTTTTTCTATAGAGATGCTTTTATTATTGAGCATCTCTCACCTTGTCCCATGGATCCATTTCCATAGAAAGGAGGAGGAATTATACCTGGCTATGATCTTGAAACTGGGACCTTGATTACCATTACAAAATGTAAGCCCCTTTCACATGGGCAGACTGATCAGGTCCACCTGTCAGTTTTTCAGGCGGACCGGATCAGACCATCCATTGCCCTCTATGGGAGTAGCAGGTGTCAACAGACATGTGTCCGTCGACACCCGCTGGCATCCAATCCTAACTGCTAAAAACAGACGGATGGGGATCTGTTACCCATCCGTCTAGTGAATCCAATTGGATGGCCGTTGGGTGTAAATGGACAGGCGGTTCTTTTACATCCGCCCGCCCATAGAGGAGAGTGGGCTGTGTCCTGCTCTGCATGAGCAGACACGGACAAGCCATCCGTCTGCTTAGTGGGGATCAGCGGACAGATTCCCCAATGAGCAAGCATACTCCTGGCAGAGTCCGCCCCGTGTAAAAAAGGGACCTTAAAGTTCAACTTTGTCCACAAAATGTATCTTTTATATATACTCAGTAGCCACAAAGAATATAAATGCACCAATGCCTTTGCAACCCCAGTTATTAATTCGTAAAAGTAGCAATGATATCATCACTGTGCTGCACACAGCAGAAAGAGAGCAAGCATCGGTGAGCACAGTTGTACTCCAGTGTTCATTGTGAAGTATTGCTTATAACTACATGCTCTCATGAGGCTGAGAAAACTCTGAATTTGCTGGTAAAATTGCTGGATAAACAAGAAAGGGGACTATAGGAGGAGTTTGCACAAGTAGCCATCGACTTTCTTGAAAAGCCAGCATCTGCACAAAATCTAATGGCTAGGTAATCTGTAATAAAACTAAAGCGTACAGCCTGAAAAAGGTTGCTCATACCAAAGGTAAGATTAGATCATCATGGCTATATGTAAACTATATAGTAAAACTCTACACAACTTATTTTTTCACTTACATTTTTGAAGCTCCTTAATTTATAACTTTCTTTATTTTATTTTAAAAAAGGTAAGCAAATATTGTCTAATTAACCATTTCAGCCCTGGAAGATTGGGTTGCTGACCATTTTTTGCGATTCGGCACTGCGTCACTTTAACAGACAATTGCGCTGTCAAGCGACGCTGCATCCAATTAAAATTGACGTCCTTTTTTTTCCTACAAATAGAGCTTTCGTTTGGTGGTATTTGATCATCTCTGCGGTTTTTTATTTTTTGCGCTATAAACAAAAAAAGAGTGGCAATTTTGAAAAAAAAAAAACACACAATATTTTGTACTTTTTTGCTATAATAAATATCCCCATTAAAAAAAAAAAAAAAGCAATTTTTTCTCAGTTTTGGCCGATATGTGTTTTTCTACATATTTTTGGTAAAAAAAGAAATCACAATTAGAGTATATTGATTGGTTTGCGCAAAAGTTATAGTGTCTACAAAATAGGGGATAGATTTATAGCATTTTTATTATTATTATTATTTTTTTTTATTACTAGTAATGGTGGCGATCTGCGATTTTTATTAGGACTGGCACATTATGGTGGACACATCAGACACTTTTGACACATTTTTGGGGCCACTGGCATTTATACAGTGATCAGTGCTATAAAAATGCACTGATAACTGTAAAAATGTCACTGGCAGGGGTTAACACTAGGGGGTGAGCAAGGGGTTAACTGTGTTCCCTATGTGTGTTTCTAGCTGTAGGGGGAGGGGACTGACCTGGAGGAAATGACAGATCATGGTTCCTAGCTATTAGGAACTCGCGATCTGTCTCTCCTCACAGAACAGGGATTTCACATGTCCCTGTTCTGCCTTCTCGTGCCTGTCATGGCCTCCGTCGGCCACGAGCATCAGCACCCCCCAAATGCAGCGCTATCCCACTTAAAAGAACCGACGTATAGCTATGACTGCTCGCGGGATCATGCCGACCTGCCGCTGTATGACGGCGGCTGGTCGGCAAGCGGTTAACAAGAGTCACGTGTTTTCTTACTTGAATCTGGGTGTTCTTTGTGTATTTCCTTCAGATCAGTGCAGAAATCCAATGTGAAACTTTACTTCTGTGCAGGAGCTTCCTGTAATAAAGACCGGTCACTGCTGCTCTCTATACCTGTGCAGGGTGACTGGTCTTGTCCCCGCCCCCTACTGTGGTTTTCTGCAGCAGCCTATAGTGGGTGGAGCCTGCTGGGTCTCTCCCACATCTCTGCTCATGAACAATCACAGTGATGTCACCACTACTTTTGCAATGAGAAAGTGTATTTATATCTTTTGTAGCTATTGAAGAATGAAGCTATTAAAGCTCTGCTTTAGATAATTAACAAATGGGTAAATTGCCATCAGTCAGTGATTACCTAAAGCAGAGCTGTGTCCTTCAATGAACCCACAGAGAAAAGGATTTCTACAGTGAGTACTTATTTTTGTGCCCGGAGTTGAGCTTTAATGTAGCTATGTACCCTGTCTGTGCTGATGTGTTTTTTATGGTGCGTGAAAAAGATAAAAATGTCTGTTGCTGTATTGTGTATGAAAGGTCTTTCATGCATGCATTTATGATTGATGCAAACTTAGATGTGAGTTAAAGTAAGGACATTCTAGGCACTTAATTGTAAATACCATTGCTATAGATCCTGAAATAACCTTGCCCCAGTGCTTAGTGAATGTGGTGAAACTACTTAGCAAAGCGTACCCAATCAGATGCCAGCAAAATAATATAAAAAATTAAAAAAAAACAGCATTTTTGCTTGCATATGATTGGATCTTGGAAATCAGCAGAGCTTCACCACATTCACTAAGCTCTGGGGAAATTTACCTTGAAATGCAACATGCATTGCAAAAGGAACAGCCTATTAGCTGTTAGCAAATCAACCTCATAGAGCAGGGATCCTCAACCCCTCACTGGTGTCGGTCTGTGGCCTGTTGGGTTCCAGGCTGGGGGTAAGCGGCAGGCGAGCTAGATAGAACAACTTGCACTGCCACTCTCCCACCACCAGAGGGCACCCGCTCCCCTTCTCCTAGCACCACTACTCCCTCTCTGTGGTCGCCTTCCCTATGGAGAGAAAAGGGGAGAACAGTAGGGAGGAAAGCCAGGCTGGTGCTCTGTCAAAATAGCCAACTCATCTAAATCTCCAGCCACGTCACTTCCTGTTACTTTCCAGCATCAGTAAATGGAGATTTCGACGACTTGGCTGTTTTGACACAACACCAGCAGGATATACACTACAGTACACGACGAGTTGGCTGTTTTGACAGAGCAAGCGGCTAAGGAGGAAAAAGTTGTCGCCGCCTTGGAGGCCATGTTGGTTACTAGCATGCGGACTAACAATGTCGCTCATTATTACATAGTTAATCAGGTTGAAAAAGACACATGTCCAACCAGTTCAACCATAAAAATAAATAAAAAATATCATACAACAATCTCATATACCCAATCCTATACCCCACAGTTGATCCAGAGGAAGGCGAAAAAAACCCCAGCAAAGCATGATCCAATTTGCTACAGCAGGGGAAAAAACTCCTTCCTGATCCCAGAGAGGCAATCGGATTTTTCCTGAATCAACTTTACCTATAAATGTTAGTACCCAGGTATATTATGTACATTTAGGAAAGAATCCAGGCCTTTCTTAAAGCAATCTACTGAGCTGGCCAGAACCACCTCTGGAGGGAGTCTATTCCACATTTTCACAGCTCTTACTGTGAAGAAACCTTTCCGTATTATATTGTGTACCGTAGTGTATACGCTGCCAGTGTTGCGTCAAAACCGCAAACCTCCAATTACTGATGCTGGAGAGTCACCGGAAATGACGTGGTTGGAGATTTCGACGAGTTGGGTGTTTTGACAGAACACCGGCCTGGAGGTGACAAGGCTACACATACACCCCCCCGAGGTAAGAGTCAGCACCAACCAGGCCAGTCCCTGGTGCCAGGGAGGTTGGGGACTGCTGCCATAGAGTTCATGCAGGTTCCCTATGATTTTTAGAACACAGGGGTACCCATTAATCTGTTTCTGATCAGTATCCTTTAAATAAATCAGCCTATTGCTCTCTACGTTTTTGTATCTGCCATTAACAAGTCTGACTTCTTTCACAAGAATTGTTTCATTCCGATTTTTTAAGTCTGATTTACCTGGCTAAAATAAATGGATGTGTTGAGAGTTTTATGTGTCCATGTTGTTGTTTTGTTTTTTTGTTTTTTGTTTTTTTGAGCAATGGTATTATTAATAGTGGAGTTGAGTTACTAAAGGCAAGTATACTGTTCATTTGCAGGGGGGTTTTCCCCAAAGCGTAGTGGATGTGGTGCAGCTCTGCAGATTTTTTTTATTTTTTATTTTCCTTGCTTGTGTTTGGGTATTCTTTGCAAAGTGAAACTTTACCACATTCACTAAGCTCTGGGGCAAATTCCTCATAAGGTGCAACTTCTCTTACAAAATGAACAGCCTATTTATTTGCCTTTATTAAATCATTTTCAGTATGTCCGCCAATTGCAATATGAAGCATTTATTCTTCCCCTGGTCCCAATGAAAGGCATGTTGGAAGAATTCCATTTTCTTTGTGGAGGGTGCTATTAAAATATTGAGTCCTATAGATAATATCCAGCTTTTGATCACAATTGTATGAATGAGTCCTAAAAGAATGCCACATTCAGCTCTTTGTGGTGACGTTTCATGTCACACGCAATCTTGATCCCAGATTAATACAGACTGCATTTTACAAAGGGTGATGATGTGCAAAATTGGGTACTCCATAAAACCCATGGCTTTCTACAGTTGGCGCTTTCTTAAAAAAAAAAAAAAAATGGTTATGATTTGCTTCTATGGATATGCCAAATTTCCTGTAGCTGGATACATTGCCTCAATTCAGTTGTCAAGTTATTCTCTGACAGCTAAGCACTGCCTGCATTCTGAATAATTGAATTTTTTAGTACATTGTCATCTTTTTTGGAAAATATACACCTGACAGTAATTAGGGGAAGTTTGCTGTCCCCTTTTGCCCTTTCCTTTTCTAAGTTGCCTTGTAGAGAGCACTTAGTCGGAGAAGACGAGTACAAGAATCATTGTTGTAGTAAAGGACAGTTGTCTGACAGCAGCTGGTAATGAAGCAGTAAGAACCATGATGTTCAGCCGGAGCCTCAGAGATCATTTTATTATATGTCTGAGCATTCATTCTATCAAGTCCTGATGACTGAGCGTGTTTTATATAAACTGCTAGCCTTAGCGTGGGAGCTAATAAAGACGATGGGTAACCTACTGAGGCCGTTTAATTGCTGCAGATTACCCATTAAAAACCTATGTTAGCAGACTAGATACCAAAGTGAAAAATGTTAGAAACAGAACAAAGATATCAATATTAGATGGTTTTTAATTTTAGAGCTTTTCTATTATTCCCTGATGTAGAATATGTAAATTTGAAAATCAGATTTTTTTTTCAGTACATGCTTCCCTTGTACACACACCTTTCAGGAGTTTTGATTGACATTAGGCTGTTAAGAGTTCAAGTACAGAGACAACTATAGGCGTCATCCAGAAGTACTTGACATACAGCAGGTCAGTAGTAGACAGAGAAGTCTATTGCCTCTTATACTGCTGTCTGTGGTGTATGCTTGGTACACACAATGAGATTATCGGACGAATGATCGTCCGTTTTTTTTTTGCATGCTAATCTCAGATCGAATCTGAGTTTACCAAAGTCACGAAAATTCACGTACGACAGAATAAAAATTCCGAAGTGATGTCATGTGTTGTAATGCATTTGTATTGCATTTTGGAACGACAGCTGTACTAATTAAACGAAAATCGTACGAAAAATATGTCGTGCATGTCCGATCAAATAATATCGGATGAACTATCCTGATCGACTCTTTAAAGCTCTGTACTAACAATTAGATTATCGTACGATCGCTCAGAAAATAAGTATTTTCCATACGATTTTCTGATTGTGTGTACCAGGCATTACAGACTTTATGGAATCTGAGTGCTTTCCGCATCAGTGACTTGATGAAGATGGGTGGCACTGGCTACAGACACTTGATCAACACCCAAAACCCACATACTACCCCGTGAAAGGAGGGCAGTTTAAAATGGTAAATGTTTAGAGGTGTGCCTGTGCCTGTGTGGATTTCCTCCGGTTATTCCAGTTTCCTTCCACACTTCAAAAACATGCTGGTAAGTTGATTGGCTCCTGTCTAAATTGGCCCTAGTACAGTGGTGGCTGGTGGTAATTTTTTTTTGGGGGGGGGGGGGCGGCAAACAGTGTAAATTCCAACTAGGGGTGCACCCAATGAGTTTTTTGGTGCCGAAACCGATACCAAAAATGAAAAATACACTAGGCCGAAAACCAAAACCGATACAGAAAATGACCGATACCAAAACTTATTTTTTACAAAATATTTTTATACAGGAGATGGTTAGAGACTGGGGCCATGGTACAGGAGATGGTCAGAGACTGTGGATATAGTACAGGAGATGGTCAGAGACTGGGGACATGGTACAGGAGATGGTTAGAGACTGGGGCCATGGTACAGGAGATGGTTAGAGACTGGGGCCATGGTACAGGAGATGGTCAGAGACTGGGGACATGGTACAGGAGATGGTCAGAGACTGGGGACATGGTACAGGAGATGGTCAGAGACTGGGGCCATGGTACAGGAGATGGTAAGAGACTGTGGACATGGTACAGGGGATGGTCAGAGACTGGGACCATGGTACAGGAGATGGTCAGAGACTGTGGACATGGTACAGGAGACTGTCAGAGACTGGTTACATGGTACAGGAGATGGTCAGAGACTGGGGATATGGTACAGGAGATGGTGAGAGACTGGGGACATGGTACAGGAGATGGTGAGAGACTGGGGAGTGGGACATGGTACAGGAGATGGTGAGAGACTGGGGTCATGGTACAGGAGATGGTCAGAGACTGGGGACATGGTACAGGAGATGGTCAGAGACTGGGGACATGGTACAGGAGATGGTCAGAGACTGCAGACATGATACAGGAGATCAATGCAGCCTCACCAGTGCCCATCAGATGCAGCCAGTCTGTGTCCCCAGTGCAGCCAGCCTGTGTCCCCAGTGCAGCCAGCCAGCCTGTGTCCCCAGTGCAGCCAGCCAGCCTGTGTCCCCAGTGCAGCCAGCCAGCCTGTGTCCCCAGTGCAGCCAGCCAGCCTGTGTCCCCAGTGCAGCCAGCCAGCCAGCCTGTGTCCCCAGTGCAGCCAGCCAGCCAGCCTGTGTCCCCAGTGCAGCCAGCCAGCCAGCCTGTGTCCCCAGTGCAGCCAGCCAGCCAGCCTGTGTCCCCAGTGCAGCCAGCCAGCCTGTGTCCCCAGTGCAGCCAGCCAGCCAGCCTGTGTCCCCAGTGCAGCCAGCCAGCCAGCCTGTGTCCCCAGTGCAGCCAGCCAGCCAGCCTGTGTCCCCAGTGCAGCCAGCCAGCCAGCCTGTGTCCCCAGTGCAGCCAGCCAGCCAGCCTGTGTCCCCAGTGCAGCCAGCCAGCCAGCCAGCCTGTGTCCCCAGTGCAGCCAGCCAGCCAGCCAGCCTGTGTCCCCAGTGCAGCCAGCCAGCCAGCCAGCCTGTGTCCCCAGTGCAGCCAGCCAGCCAGCCAGCCTGTGTCCCCAGTGCAGCCAGCCAGCCAGCCAGCCTGTGTCCCCAGTGCAGCCAGCCAGCCAGCCTGCCTGTGTCCCCATTGTAGCCAGCCAGCCTGCCTGTGTCCCCAGTGTAGCCAGCCTGTGCAGGGGAAGAGAGAGGAGAACCACTGCCTGGTTGATTTGAGCGCCGGGAACATTGCGGCTTTAATTTCAATAGCTGTGTGTTCCCCGTCATGCGCCGTCAAATACAGCCCCTCTTTGTCCGGGCACTTTGATAGACAGATCATTCGTCCAATCCTGGGACAAGGGAGAGGGGCTGTATGTGACGGCGCGCGGCAGGGAACACACGGCTATTGAAATGAAAGCTGTTATGTTCCTGGCACTCTAATCAATCAGGCGCCGGCACTGGCTCTTCTCTCTCTTCTGTGCTATAGGACACCCTCGCAATGGGCAGCACCAGGGGCGGGGCGGAGCCTAGGCCCCGCCCCATTTTCAGCTCCATTATCGTCCATTTTTCTCTTTCGGCAAATTACCGAAAAGGCCATTTTCGGCCGATATGTTTCAGCGGCCGAAATTTCGGTGCATCCCTAATTCTAACACACCTGGGTGGGCTCTGAGTACAATGCTCTGCGTCCGGAGCCCACCCTTTTTTGAAGCCTATTAGAGCCTCTGGCCTCAGCCTCTGTAATTTCTGTAATTAATGCGTCTGGCGTCCTGAAAGGGGCCGGATGCATTTATAGTGGGTGGCGGCGGCAATGAAAAGGGGAGGGGGCGCCCGTGCATCCTATGAATGTGAGTTAAGGACCTTGGGTTGTATGCCTTGAAGGCAGGGACTGATGTGAATGTATAATAAATATGTGTAAAGTGCTGCGCAAATTGGTGCTATAAACGTACCTGAAATATCCTAGCATAAACTACAGCTGACGCATGAGTATCAGGTGGCATATTCTGACTTACTGATGTGCTGTGACACTGCCATGTTTGCACAGAATGGAGAACAATTGCACCTTTAGGCTGGTCATACTTGGTTCGAAACTCTGAAACACATACGTGCTGATGTGCATTGTGTAGGAGTAGTGTGTTAAACGGAATCGCACTGTTTTTTAACTTTATTGACACTGTAATCAACATGCAGTGCATTGCTCTGCGTAAAATTGTGTCTATTAACTCATGCATGCAGCTTCAAAGGGGCCATACAGTGTGCAAGAACATGCAGAACCTGCGTAAAATCTTTCCTGGGAGCCACACCTGCTGCGTGCAGCCACCTATAGAGGGCAATACCAGGATGCAGCTGTACACAGGTTTACTTTCCTTTGTGGTCCAGTGTTTAAAACCAATGCTGCATAAGAACATCCAGTTCTAAAAGACAGAGGGAACCTCCTTTGGGAGGGGGGCTCATTATGCAGCGCATAGCACCAAAAATGCATGCTGTGAACAGGGCTGATAGGAAACAATTGTTTTCGATGTGCCCTTGCATTGATCTATGCAGATCAACACAACCCAATGGACATGGTTTGAATGAGACGTTCCCTCAGTATTTTAGAACTTGATATTCTAGTGACAGCATTTTCTTTATGTGACCTACTGAATGACCTTACAGCGTTCATTAGATAAGGAAAAATCATGGCTGATCAGATGACGCCTTCCAGAACAAAACCCTGTAACCTGGTGGAGCGTGGAGGAGATTTACTAAAACTGGAGAGTGCAAAATCTGGTGCAGCTCTGCATCAGCTGCCAGCATGTTTCACTGCATAAACAGACTGATTTCAGACCCCTTTTCACACTGAGGCGTTTTTTTCAGGCGCTTTTGGTGCTTTCACACTGAGGCGATGCGCTGGCAGGACGTTAAAAAAACTCCTGCAAGCAGCATCTTTAGACGGTTAAGGAGCGGTGTATACACCACTCCTAAAGCGCCCTTGCCCATTGGAATGAATGGGCAGCGCCACTGCAGTGGCGCTTTGTGAGTCGTTATAACCCTTTTTGGCGGCTAGCGGGGGGTTAAAAGCGCCCTGATAGCGGCCGAAAACCTCCGGAAAAACGATGGTAAAGCACCACTAAAAATAGCGGCTCTTTACCGCCGACGCCTCGGTGTGAAAGGGGCCTTACTGTTGTGGGTTTAGTAACACTTTAATTGAACAAGCTGGAGTTAGAAGCTGATTGGCTACCATGCACAGCTGCAGCAAATTCTGAGTGCCCCAGTGTTTATTAAATCGCCCCCCCCCCCCCCCCCCCATGTGTACATTTAGGCTGGATAATTTAGCTCCAACTTGCATTACTAAGGGTACTTTCATACTGGGGCTTTTCAGCCGCTAGCGGGGCGCTTATAACCCCCTCTAGTGGCTGAAGAAAGGGTTAAAAGCGCTCGTGTTGCGGCGCTTTTGAGGCACTTCTGAATCGCTGCTCATGCATTTCAATGGGCAGGGGAGGTTTAGGAACGCTGTATACAGCGCTCCCAAACCGCCCCAAGGATGCGACTTGTAGTACTTTTTGTAACATCCCGCAAGCACACCGCCCCAGTATGAAAGCACTCGGGCTTTCACACAGGGGAGGCATGGGAGGCGATTTTCAGGCGCAGTGTGAAAAGGGTCTAAAGATTGTGAAATCCATGCAATGGGAGGGGGGTCAGGTATCTGTTTTTGACAGGTACCGCCCCCCCCCCCCACCGGGAGACTTCGTCGTGGCGAGGTCCCCTGGAAGTTTGGCCCCCTCCTCCTTCCACCGACGCCAGGCTATTCAAAAAGCGCGGCGTGCTTCGCACATGTACAGTAGGGAACCGACTGTGAAGCCACTGGTTTCCCTTACAAGGAATGGCGGCGGCAGCACTCGAGAGCCAATTGAAAAATCGATTGGGGTGCTGACATCATCGCTTCATCCCTGGATAGGTGTGTCTTCAAATTCAAAGTTAGCAGCTACAGTATTTGTAGCGGCTGACTTTATATTTTTTGGTGGGGGGCTGGAGCTCCGCTTTAATGTGCAGTTCAGGCTGAAGACTTGCCATATTTCTGATTGTATAAGCATGTCGCCATAGATGCTTTAAGTGCACTTTTTCTTTACAGTAAGTATGTGTTGTAAAGTGGGCAGAATTGATTTGCTGTGTAGTGAACAGAACCTTGAACAGCCCCATACTTCTTATCATGCTCCTGAGTGGGATAGCAGACATCAAAAGCCATTCATGAGAAGCTGAAACAGACACTTTGCAAGGAGCTGAGCAATATCTAAGAGCTGCTGATCCAAAGTCGTGGAGCCTGAGCGTTTCATGACATCACCCTCCCCTTCCATTAACCAGCAGCAGCATCTCAAGTGCATTAGGCTCTGCACCGTCACAGCACATGCCGAGAGTAGAGCTCAGTGACAGGGTGTGTGGAGCCTGGAAAGAATGCTACAGGAAGGGCTTCTGCAAGAGAGCAACGCACAAGTGTTTGTGAGCAGCTGCTATGAAGGACACATGAGCCCAGGCTGTGACATTTCTTAAACTAGTTCTCTTCCCGAGTGGATCCGGGAGCCGGGGAGATCGCTTGTGGGCTTCCTGGTCCGCTCTCTCCACGTCTGTTTACTAACAAATCTGCAGCCAAGTGAAATCATGCTGTGGGCTCTTTCCATAAGGGGGGTCATGTTTCCACTGCAGAAGAGGTGAATATGTCCTTGAGACCTTCCTGACAGCAAACTTGAGGCTTTTTTTCCCCCTCTTGTTTCCACAACCCCCCCACCTTCGTACTATCCAGTCCTTCTGCATTGAACTGCAATTTTCCCATATCCGTGCGTCACTGAGAGACTACTGCATGGTAATGAAGCAGCGACACGGGAGGCCAGGACTTCTCTGCCTTTGAGAAACACTTTGACAAAGCTGACCGCCCCAAACTACTGGGTAACCACAGCTGCCACAGGCATAATGTTGAGTTTACAGGATTCGGTGTTTTTCGAGATTAGCATAAAGTCTCTGCTGAAGTCCTGGAGCAGTAGCTGTAAGTATTATTTCTCCATAATTGTACTGTATTGCATGCTGCCTGCTTCTGGCTTCCTGGCTGTGTTTGCATAAGCAGTAATCTTGTGAAATTCCTTTGCTTGGAGCAGAAAGCTGCGAAGAAGGATCCTACGTCAAGTGAGCCATGATACAAATATAGCTATTTTCTTGTTGCCTTGCTTCTCTGCTCCAGACAAGCCACGGTCTGTAGAGTCATATGAATGTAACATACTTTTGCCAGCACAAAATGTTCTTTAAAAACAAATTTGCTTGCCTGTGCCTAGCGGTGAATGCCCATAAATAATATGGGGGGGGGGGGTGCTCCCTACTCCCTTCTCCCTACTCCCTTCTCCCTGCTCCCTTCTCCCTACTCCCTTCTCCCTACTCCCTTCTCCCTACTCCCTTCTCCCTACTCCCTTCTCCCTACTCCCTTCTCCCTACTCCCTTCTCCTTACTCCCTTCTCCTTACTGCCTTCTCCTTACTGCCCTACCTGCTCCTTTCTCCCTTCTCCTTACTCCCTTCTCCTTACTCCCTTCTCCTTACTCCCTTCTCCTTACTCCCTTCTCCTTACTCCCTTCTCCTTACTCCCTTCTCCTTACTCCCTTCTCCTTACTCCCTTCTCCTCACTCCCTTCTCCTTGCTCCCTACTCCCTTCTCCCTACTCCCTTATCCTTACTCCCTTCTCCTTGCTCCCTACTCCCTTCTCCCTACTCCCTTATCCTTGCTCCCTTCTCCTTGCTCCCTTCTCCTTGCTCCCTTCTCCTTGCTCCCTTCTCCTTGCTCCCTTCTCCTCACTCCCTTCTCCTCGCTCCCTTCTCCTTGCTCCCTTCTCCTTGCTCCCTTCTCCCTACTCCCTTCTCCCTACTCCCTTCTCCCTACTCCCTTCTCCTTACTCCCTTCTCCTTACTGCCTTCTCCTTACTGCCTTCTCCTTTCTCCCTTCTCCTTGCTCCCTTCTCCTTGCTCCCTTCTCCTTGTTTCCTTCTCCTTGCTCCCTTCTCCTTGCTCCCTTCTCCTTGCTCCCTTCTCCTTGCTCCCTTCTCCTTACTGCCTTCTCCTTGCTGCCTTCTCCTTGCTGCCTTCTCCTTGCTGCCTTCTCCTTGCTGCCTTCTCCTTGCTGCCTTCTCCTTGCTCCCTTCTCCTTGCTCCCTTCTCCTTGCTCCCTTCTCCTTGCTCCCTTCTCCTTGCTCCCTTCTCCTTGCTCCCTTCTCCCTGATCCTTACTCCCTTCTCGCTTCTCCCTTCTACCTTCTCTTTACTCCCTGCTCCCTTCTCCTTGCTCCCTTCTCCCTGCTCCCATCTCCTTGCTCCCTTCTCCTTGCTCCCTTCTCCTTGCTCCCTTCTCCTTGCTCCCTTCTCCTTGCTCCCTTCTCCTTGCTCCCTTCTCCTTGCTCCCTTCTCCTTGCTCTCTTCTCCTTGCTCCTTGCTCCCTTCTCCTTGCTCCCTTCTCCTTGCTCCCTGCTCCTTGCTCCCTTCTCCATTCTCGCTGCTCCCTTCTTGCTGCTCCCTACTTCCTTCTCTTTGCTCCCTACTCCTTGCTCCCTTCTCCTTGCTCCCTTCTCCTTGCTCCCTTCTCCTTGCTCCCTTCTCCTTGCTCCCTTCTCCTTGCTCCCTTCTCCTTGCTCCCTTCTCCTTGCTCCCTTCTCCCTGCTCCCTTCTCCCTGCTCCCTTCTCCTTGTTCCCTTCTCCTTGTTTCCTTCTCCTTGCTCCCTTCTCCTTGCTCCCTTCTCCTTGCTCCCTTCTCCTTGCTCCCTGCTCCTTGCTCCCTTCTCCTTGCTCCTTGCTCCCTGCTCCTTGCTCCCTTCTCCTTGCTCCTTGCTCCCTGCTCCTTGCTCCCTTCTCCATTCTCGCTGCTCCCTTCTTGCTGCTCCCTACTTCCTTCTCTTTGCTCCCTACTCCTTGCTCCCTTCTCCTTGCTCCCTTCTCCTTGCTCCCTTCTCCTTGCTCCCTTCTCCATTCTCGCTGCTCCCTTCTTGCTGCTCCCTACTTCCTTCTCTTTGCTCCCTACTCCTTGCTCCCTACTCCTTGCTCCCTTCTCCTTGCTCCCTTCTCCTTGCTCCCTACTCCTTGCTCCCTTCTCCTTGCTCCCTTCTCCTTTCTCCCTTCTCCCTACTCCCTTCTCCTTTCTCCCTTCTCCTTTCTCCCTTCTCCTTTCTCCCTTCTCCCTACTCCCTTCTCCCTACTATCTTCTGCTCTGACTTTTTACAAATTGCTGCACTGCTGTATGTAGTGTCAAGTGTGAGATGAAAACAACATCATCAATTCCAGGCTGAGATATGGTTTCAATGCATCTCCTAGCAGTTCCTGCCCCCCCCCCCCCCCCCCCACTGAATACATTGGGCTTCATTTATCTTGTTCAATAAAATGTATTGCAGCAGTGCTTTATTTATTTATGTATTTTTTTTTCTCTGCGATATCTCTTGTGCTGATTTTGATCATTGCATATAAGAAGCATTGCACCTTAGATGAGCCTGCACAAAGCAGTTTCCTTCGCAAGTCAGCAATCACTGATAAAGTTTTGCTTGAGTAATAAAGATCTGGGGGGGGGGGGGGGGGGGGGGGCTCCTTGAATGTACAGAGGAATTTATTTAATGTGGGAGAGATTGGCAAAGATAAGGTGGGTACGACTCCTTCATCTAGTGATATGGACGCCTAGGGAATAAACAATGTGCAAAGTCAGGAACCCATAGCAACCAATAAACGCCTTCAAAAATGCGATTTTCAGCAAGCCTACACCTGGTTGGTCCATGAATTGCTGCTCCTTGTCCTGCTTTACTAAATAAGCTGAATCTGGGTTCGTCATAGTAATATATACTCAAACTTTAGTAAGTGGAAAATTACTCCTCGGGGGAACTTGAAGTCAGCTGAATTTCTCCCATTTGTGTTAGTGATTCAGTCCTCGCAGCACAAAAAAAAATCCCTACGTTAGACCTGGCTTTACAGGGCTGCTTAGCCAACAATATGAGCTGCTGTGCTGGCCAACATTTGATTGCAGCGGAGTATTTTTCCTTTCACTAATAACAATGAGGTGACATTCATATGGCCTATATAGGGATGATGCCATGATGCAGTATTTTTTTGTGTGTGTTTGTTTTAGATTGTCAGGAAAAATGGTATATCATAAAAAAGCTGTTCGGTGGAATATACAGCAGAAAAAGTTCTATTTCTTTCCCACATCCAGCAATCAGACCTAAAATGTCATTTTTTTTTTTTTTTTTTTTTTAGTGCAGGTTTCGATCTTTCAGTTCTTTATACTCTGTTTCTCAATGAATGAGATCATTCAGCTCAAGCACCTGGCAATCAGCAGGCAGGGATACAGAACTGCGATCTGCCTATATAATCAAGGCAGATCCCCATTCTGACAGAAGGGACGGGATGGAGTTTTTCCCTGCAAAGCAAGGAATAACTTCCATCTCTTCCCCTAGTAAAAGCACCTCGCACAGTATTGTAAACACTGGTTAGGCACACAGTTAACCCTTTCATCAACCCTGATGTTAACCTCTTCCCAGTTACTGCCATTAGTACAGTGACAGTGTATATTTTTAGCATTGATCACAATATTGGTGTCATAGCGGGACACGGGATGGTTCCCAAAAAGTGTCAAGTTGTCAGTGCCAGTGTGTCCGGTGCAATATCGGAGTCCCGCTATGAGTCGCTGATCACCGCCATTACTAGCAAAAATCAATAAAAATATCCCATAGTTTGTAGACCATATAACTTTTGCGCAAACCAGTCAATATACGCTTATTGGGATTTTTTTGACCAAAAATATGAAGCAGAATACATATTGGCCTAAATTTATGAAGTAATTCGATATTTTTTTCAATTTTTTTATGTTAGATTTTTTTTTTAAAGGCAGAAAGTAAGAAATATTGTTTCTTTTTCAAAATAGTCAGTTTTTTTTTTGTTTATAGCGCAAAAAATAAAAACCGCAGAGGTGATCACATACTACCAAAAGAAAGCTCCACTGGTGGGGAAAAAAAGAACTTACATTTTTTGGGTACAGTGTTACATGACCACGCAATTGTCAGTTAAAGTAACGCAATGCCATGGTCATAAGGGGGGGAGGGGGGGATAAATCTTCCAGAGGTCAGGTGGTTAATGTTCAATGCAAACACCCCCTTCCATGTCTCCATGTCCCCCCTAGCATTTCTGGCCATGGCAATCTTGAGTAAGGTCAAATGATTCTTGTAGCATTTATTTACTAGAATCCATCTGCCCTTATCACAGGCATGGATGCAGGAGAGTGTGTTTAAGAAAACCTCTCCTCCTCCTCCTGAAGGCTCCTGGGATGTATGACATAATTTGCCTAAGCAAGAAACCAGGCAATAACTGAAGAAATTTAAAAATAAAAATTTTATAACAATTAAATATGATATATTTTCCTCTCTATTTACTAATGCTGACAGCATGAGAATTAAAAATCAATGTTGATTGGGAGAGTGAAGTTCCACTTTAAATTGTTTGGACCATATGTCCTATGGTTTACAGTTACTGTCCCTAAACCTGAACTCCGGGAAAAGCAAAAGTTCTCCCTTGCAGTGTACCTGCCCCCACACTGCAAGAGTCAAATGCTCGTTTAGGTCTAGGGGACTGGAAAAAAACACTTTTACTTACCCGATCCTCCGCTCAGCTCTGTTCGTGCTGCTAGACCAGTCCCTGTAGCCTCCTCTTCCCTATGCTCACGGTCAAAGGTCCTCTGACATCATAAAGTACAATGCAGGGCCCTGCACTGGATGTGAGGTGGCAGTGGAAGGGACAGTCCACCATCAGAGCATAGGGGAGAAGAGGAGAGCGCTGGCTGCCAGGGGAATGGGAGATCAGGCGAGTACATTTTCCAGTACAGTACTGAGACCCAAACGAGCATAGTTTTACATAGTAGGTGAGGTTGAAAATAGACACAAGTCCGTCAAGTCCAACCTATGTGTGTCAGTATTACATTGTATATCCCTGTATGTTGTGGTCGTTCAGGTGCTTATCTAATAGTTTTTTCGAAACTATCGATCCCCCCCTGATGAAACCACCACCTGTGGAAGGGAATTCCACATCCTTGCTGCTCTTACAGTAAAGAACACTCTACGTAGTTTAAGGTTAAACCGTTTCTTCTAATTTTAATGAGTGGCCACATGTCCTGTTAAATTCCCTTCCGCAAAAAAATGTTATCCCTATTGTGGGGTCACCAGTATGGTATTTGTAAATTGAAATCATATCCCCTCTCAAGCGTCTCTTCTCTAGAGAGAATAAGTTCAGTGCTCGCAGCCTTTTCTCATAACTAATATCCTCCAGACCCTTTATTAGCTTTGTTGCCCTTCTTTGTACTCGTTCCATTTCCAGTACATCCTTCCTGAGGACTGGTGCCCAGAACTGGACAGCATACTCTAGGTGCGGCTGGACCAGAGTCTTGTAGACCGGGAGAATTATCGTTTTATCTCTGGAGTTGATCCCCTTTTTAATGCATGCCAATATTCTGTTTGCTTTGTTAGCAGCAGCTTGGCATTGCAATTGCTGAGCCTATCATCTACTAGGACCCCCAGGCTATTTTTCCATCCTAGATTCCCCCAGAGGTTCTCCCCCCAGTGTATAGCTTGCATTCATATTTTTGCCACCCAAAATGCATTTTTACATTTTTTCTATATTAAACCTCATTTGCCATGTAGTTGCCCACCCCATTAATTTGTTCAGATCTTTTTTGCAAGGTTTCCGCATCCTGCGGAGAAGTTATTGACCTGCTTAGCTTAGTATCGTCCGCAAATACAGAGCTTGAACTGTTACCCCATCCTCCAGGTAGTTTATGAACAAATTAAATAGGATTGGTCCCAGCACAGAACCCTGGGGAACCCCACTACCCACCTCGGACTATTCTGAGTACTCCCCATTTATCACCACCCTCTGAACTCACCCTTGTAGCCAGTTTTCAATCCATGTACTCACCCTATGGTCCATGCCAACAAACCTTATTTTGTACAGTAAACATTTATGGGGAACTGTGTCAAATGCTTTTGCAAAATCCAAATACACCACATCTACGGGCCTTCCTTTATCTAGATGGCAACTGACCTCCTCATAGAAGGTTAATAGATTGGTTTGGCAAAAATGATTCTTCATGAATCCATGCTGATTACTGCTAATGATACCGTTCTCATTATATAAATCTTGTATACAGTCCCTTATCATCCCCTCCAAGAGCTTGCATACCATTGATGTTAGGCTAACTGGTCTGTAATTCCCAGGGATGTATTTTGGGCCCTTATTAAATATCAGTGCTACATTGGCTTTTCTCCAATCAGCTCGTACCTTTCCAATCAGTAGACTGTCAGTAAACATTAGGAACGATGGTCTGGCAATTACTTGACTGAGTTCTCTAAGTACCCTCAGATGCAAGCCATCTGGTCCCGGTGATTTATTAATGTTAAGTTTCACAAGTCTAATTTTAATTCTGTCCTCTGTTAACCATGGAGATGCTTCCTGTGATGTGTCATGAGGATAAACGCTGCAGTTTTGGTTACTGAAGCCCCCCCGATTCCCTCGTGAAGACTGAGGAGAAGAATAAATTCAATACCTTCATCATCTCCCCATCCTTCGTAACCAGATGGCCTTCTTCATTCTTTATGGGGCCAATATGGTCTGTCCTCCCTTTTCTTTTACTGTTTACATATGTAAAGAATTTCTTCTGATTTTTTTTGCTCTCCTCCGCTATGTATCTTTCATGTTCTATCTTAGCTGCCCTAATTGCACCCTTACATTATTTGTTGCATTCTTTATAAAGTCTGAATGCTGATGATGATCTTGTATTTTTTAAAGGCCTTCTCTTTTGCCTTTATATGCATTTTTACATTGGAGTTAAGCCACCCAGGACTTTTAGCTCTTTAAAATGTATTACCCAATGGGATGCATTGCCCGTATTTAATATGCTCTTAAAGCAAACCCATCTCTCCTCCGTGTTCTTTGTTCCTAAGATTTTATCCCAATTCATGCCTTCTAGGGTTCGAAGTTTAGGGAAGTTGGCTCTTTTGAAATTCAGTGTCTTTGTATTCCCCTTATGTTTCCTATTTGTGTGATTTATATTGAAGCCAATTGACCTGTGATCGCTGTTTCCTACGTATTTCCACATCCGTGATCAGGTCTGTATTGTTTGTTTTATTTCTAGTTGGTGTGTCTACCATCTGAACCATGAAATTGTCCTGCAAGACATTTAGGAACTGGCGAGCCTTAGACGAATGCGTGGTTCCCTCCGCCCAGTCTGTCTGGATAATTACAATCCCCCATTAGGATAACACTTCCCATCCTTGCTGCTAATTCAACTTGTGATAGGAGATCTGTCTCCCCCCTCAGGTTAGGGGGCATATAGCATACTCCCAGTATTTTCCCCTTAGCTTCATCCCTCTGGAGCTCTACCCATAAGCATTCCACCTTCTCCCTAGCTCCCTCAGTGATGTCATCTCTCACATTCACTTGTACATTGCTCTTGATATATAGGCATACCCCTCCCCCTTTTTTTGCCCTCTCTATGCCTGCGATAAAGGGTATACCCTTGAATGGTTGCCAGCCAATTATGAGAGCTGTTGAACCAGGTCTCTGAAATTCCCACAAAATCCAAATCCTCCTCATACAACAGTATATCTAGTTCACCCATCTTGTCCGCCAGGCTCCTGTTATTGGTGAACATGCCACGTAGTTAAGACCGGTCGCATACTATCCTCTTGTTGGGTGCTCCGAGATTGCAACTAGGACTTGTAACTATACTTACCTTGGGTTTTAGTCAACCTACCACTAATGTCCCCAATACTACCCTCTGGAACATGTTTCGCGCTGACTATCTCTACCTCTGGGCCCTCACACCCCCCGTCCCCTAGTTTAAACCCCTCTAACTTTTCGACCATCTTCACTCCCAGCAGATCTGCACTCTCCTCATTTAGGTGCAGTCCATCCACCATGAGAAGTCGGCCAAGTCTTCCAGGAACCCAAACCCCTCCTTACTACACCAGCTCCTCGGCCACTTGTTTACGTCCCTAATCTCCCTCTGCCTTTCTGGTGTGGCTCGAGGAACCGGTAGTATTCCTGAGAATACTACCTTGGAGGTCCTTTTCCTCAATTTACCTCCCAAGTCCCTAAAATCGTTAAGACACTCCATTGGCCTCTGACTTTGTCATTGGTGCCAACGTGCACCATAACAGCCGGTCTTCCCCAGCCCCTCCCAGTAATCTGTCCACCAGATTTGTGATGTGCCGAACCCAAGAGCCTGGTAGACAACATACAGTTTGGCGCTTCAGGTCTTTGTTACAGATTGCCCTCTCTGTCCTTCTAAGAATTGAATCCCTTACCACCAGAATCTGTCTTTACTTTCCCCTAGCTTCCCCTCCACTCTCACTGGAGGAGTTCTTCCCCCAGCAGCTAGGAGAGTCCCTCAGTTCCAGCAGTGCTGGTCCCTGACTGGTTTCACCAATTGGGATGCTCCAGCCCTGGACCTCCCTGGCACTTCCCCATCTACCCTTCCGGACTTTCACCCATCCGCTCTTTCCTAGTGCCTGCATCACTTTGTCTCCACCTGCCTCTGTGCTAGCACCTGCCGTGTATGTTCCTGGCTCTCCTTTAGTATGGAGGGTCTTCTCAGTGCTGACAGTTGCTTCCCCAGATTCAGAACCTGGGCTTCCAGGGAAACAATGTGCTAACAATCCACACACACTACTCGGACAACGCTAAGGTACTTACATTACACAGGTACTACCTGACACTAATACTTCATACAGCTCACGTGCACTCGCAGCACTTGTGTACTTACAATACACAGGCACATGACCCCTGTTATAACCTTTTCAACTCTGGTTTTTAACTCACCACTTAGTCCAGTTCCACTAAGGCTACTTTCACACTGGGGCGGGCGAGCGCCGGCAGTAAAGCGGCGCTATATTTAGCACCGTTTTAGTGGTGCTATTCGGCCGCTAGCAGTGCGTTTTTAACCTCCACTGGCGGCTGAAAAAGGGTTTGCAGCGCTGCCCTATTGTTTTCAATGGGAAGGGGCTCTTTAGGAGCCGTGAATACACCGCTCCTATAGCGCTGCAAAGATGTGGCTTGCAGGATTTTTTGACCGTCCTGCAAGCGCACCGCTCCAGTGTGAAAGCCCTCAGGGCTTTGACATTGGAGTGAATTGAGCAGCTCTTTCTGGGGCTTTGCAGGCACTATTTTTTAGCACTTTAGCGCCTGCAAAGCGCCTCAGTGTGAAAGTAGCCTAACTCTGAGTTTTAACTCACCACTTAGTCCAGTACCACTAACGCTGGTTTTCACCACTTAGTCCAGTTCCACTTGGTCTAAGTTCCAGCAAGCTCAAAGATGAGAAGGCTCACAATGAGTTCTACGGAAAGTTAATTTTAAGCTGAAGGAAGCAAAGAAAAAAAAAAGGCTATTTAAAAAGTGGCAGAAAAAGGTGTTAAAAAGCTACAAGGAAAAGACCCAAAAAAAGAACCTAAAAATGCAACACGGCAATCACCAGCAGTCGAAAGCAAAACTTGTTCATACTCTCCACTCAAGGTCCCCACTGTTTAGCTTCCAAGCAGCAGTCTGGCCATCTAACCCACACAGTGCGGGGGGCGGCCCCACTGCAATGGAGGACTTTTCCCGTCCCCACAGAAAGGTACACTGTCATCAAGGAACACTTTTTTCAGGCTATAATGAGAAGGGGATATTGGCGCTCCCTAGTTTGGGTAAAAAAGAGTCAGTTACTGGTGTATACTACCTCAAATGTGGTATAATGCAAATTATTATAATAAATTATAACATAAAGTGATCCGTGAGCTGCAGGCCTGTGAACAGTGCTTATAGCTGTTAGTCACTTGAGTGAGGTGATCCGCTATAAGGTTAGCTTATCCCCACTCAGTTGACATTTTTACACTAGTGAATTTAACACAACATATATATCTCTAAGGTGAGTATAGGGTTAATAGGACTCCATATAAATACCGTGCTTAACAGTCATAAGTGATTATGTGCTTGTACCAATTTTAGTGAATGCATACAAAGTAAAATTATATATAGGCACTTGTTAAAAAACCATATTTAAGGAAAAACCTTATTAAAGACAAAAGAAAGTGGTGTTGGTATACATCTGCATACTGATAGTTCATAAGATGTACTAGGTCCTGACTCAGGGTTATTAACACAAACGTGTGACTATAAGTGTTTTTTTTTAAAAGAATCTTCATACACCAATGCATATTAATAGTCCATCTGGTAAATTAGGTCTTCATGCAGGATGATTAACACAGAAATGGTGACTGTAAGTGTTTCCAGGGATTCCACTTGTGACTTTGTGCTCCCCCTCCAGGATCCCCACTCACCAGATCCCCTCACCCCCACGGGGGTAATGCGCTTGTATTTAAGACCACTACGGTTGCTCCACCAACCTTATCCAAGGGTCTGGGATGTCCCTCCTCCTTTCTCAAGTCACGTAACAGTGACACAACGCGTGGGAGGAGCCTAGGACGCTCAGTGCTGTTTGACACTTGGAGTTGAACTGCAGTGGCTTGCTGAGCTAAGTCTCGTCCACAGCGGCTGACTGCATTCTGAATTCTTACATGCCTTTATACGATCGGGCGCATGTGAGTGTATCTCTTAGTGGTTTTTGCTTGTGTACTCTTGCATAGTTCACCACGCAATGATGAATGTCTCTGCTTGTCTTTCATAAACCGTCAGTATTGAGATCCTTATGGTTTAACACACCATCAACATGATTTTGGCTGAAGCAGGATGGTTAAAAGCATGAACTACGATCTAACACTCTAATCAATCAATTTATCTGATAAAGAATTAACAAGTCCATGTAGACCCCGGAGCAACTCACCATCACTATAAACACCTTTTCCCCAAGATTGCATATATTGGAAACACACACCAGAGTGTTTTTTATTTGAATTTATTTGTAACACAGACCTGTTTTTTCTCACATGTCTATATCATTTTGTGGCGGTTCGCGCCAGGATTTTGTTATATCCCACTTTTCTAATTATGGTTATTTATTCAACAAGAGTGGCATAGGTGTTTTTATAATATTATAGAGCACTGTGGAAGTTTTGTTCATATTAGCACCAGGATTATTTATTTATTTTATCACAGGCTTTTGCACGTATTTCAATGCTTTTGCACATTTGACACATTATTTATGCTGACTAACCAGTGATTAGAGCGCATCAATTTTATATATATTCTTATCCAGATTCGAAAGACATCGGTGCGGGTTCATGAACAGATGTTTATTGAAATCGCCCCAGCTGGAACGACTTTTGGAAATCGGTGCAGTGCCGCAAAGTCAGTGTCGCACCGATTGGGACAGTGCCGTTGCCGGCAATAGTTTGCGATTTAGCATGCCAAATCGCATGTTAAATTGTGCAGGTGTGAATTGGGACTGAATCCTATCAAATGCAGACTTTGTTTAGGTATTCAGACAACCACTGGTGCTGTGTCTGCCTGAATACAATAGCCGGCAGTGAAGATTCCTCCAGCCACACTGAATGGGGATGAGGGAATTGTTTAGTTTTCTCTTTTTTGTTCAGTCTACAGCATGATTGTATATGGCTCTCCTGGGTCTGATTACAGAACTTTTTTCTGGTTACAGAACTTTCAGCTTTGTAATACAGAAATGACCTTTTCCTTTCTAACTGATTTAACTGATTTTGTTTTATTCCTAGTTTTAAATCCGAAGGCAAACCCCTTTGTGGCAGCTTTACCAATTCTTAGTTTTCCTTTTTTTTTTTACATCTACACCCCCCCCCCCCAGGCTGGCAATGCTGATGTCCAAAGGTGTCCATGTTGCTCCTTTATCCAGATTGAAGGCACTAATACAGGAGGTGTATTACTGGCCAGATCACCAGGTGAAAACAGTGAGGACAAAGGAAAAAAAGAAAAGAAAACGAATGCAGCCACCACATATAATGATTTGTAAGCTGCAATATATTACATTTTGGTTGGGAGTTTAATACCTCTTTAAAACTAGACACCCTTTTGAATGTGAAGCTTTAGATATCCTATTGAAGTATATAAGCTGTGCCCTTTATTTCAAGCCTTCCTCTGCCGAATTTCACACTCTGCAGACTTGGCATTGGCAGTATGTGCAGCTGCTCTGCCAGCATTGTCTCCTGTGCCCTCCATGGAATGTTGTCTAACCTGCACCCATCCTTTCCTCGCACTGCCTGCCTCATTTATTCCTATCATATGACTGATGTCTGGACAAATGTCTATAATAAATCGTCTGTTCTTCTGCAACTCTCCATTAGTGTTTACAGCTCTGAATTCTGCCAGATTTATTGTATGTTAAGCAAAACTAAACAGTTTTCTACTCATTTGCACTAAATTTTGATTGCAGAAATAATCTAATAAAAATGATTTTTAGTGGTAGATAAACTCAGTGCAGTTTTTTTTTACACCGCCATAAACCTGGAGAGAATATGGAAAAGTCAGTCACCTTAGGGCTGATGTCACCTGGGCGAATTCTGCTAGCAGACTATCTGTCTTAGGCCCCTTTCACACTGGGGCGGTTTGCAGGCGTTATTGCGCTAAAAATGCCGCCTGCAAACTGCCCCTAAACAGCCTCCGCTGTTTGTTCAGTGTGAAAGCCCGAGGGCTTTCACATTGAAGCGGTGCGCTGGCAGGAGAAGAAAAAAACTCCTGCAAGCCACATCTTTGGAGCGGGGAAGGAGCGGTGTACTCACCGCTCCTGCCCATTGAAATCAATGGGACAGTGCGGCTATACCGCGGCAATACCACGGCTATAGCCGCGCTGTACGAGTGGTTTTAACCCTTTTTCGGCCGCCAGCGGGGGGATAAAACCGCACCGCTAGCAGCCGAATACCGCGGTAAAACAGCGCTAAAAATAGCGCTGTTTTACCGCCGACGCCCCCTACCGCCCCAGTGTGAAAGGGGCCTTAATGGAATCAGCCTAGCTGAGGCAGTGGGATGTCCGTGCCATAGCTAGCAATTGAGATTTGGCAGTATTTGTAGCCAAGGGGGGAGTGATTCAGCCATATGTATTCTTGAATCTTGTGCATTTCATTTAGATCTGTGCAGTAATTCAGCATAAAATAACTGTTTGTCTCTGTACAGGAGCTTCCTGTATTACAGACCGGTCACTGCTACTGTCTCTTCTTGTACAGGGTGACTGGTCTTGTAACCGCCCAGCCTATAGTTTTTTTGCAGACCGGCTGTAGTCGGTGGAGCCTGCTGGGTCCCTTGCACAACTCTGCTCTCTGCACAGGCTATGTACAGCACAGTGGTGATGTCATCACTACTTTTAGAAGGTAATATCTGGGTTTGCAAAGGTATTTGGTGCACACAAAGTGGTTTATATCCTTTGTGGCTATTTATAAATTAACAATTTTTAGAAATTAGCTTTAAGATGGCAAATGATACACTATTTATGTAGCCCTTATCTAGTGGCTTGGTCATCGTGAATGAAGCTTCTGATACAGATATTGTGGACCTGCCTGGTTCTGTTCAGTACCTCTTTGTTGTACACTCTTAAAGTGGTAGTAAACTGCATAAAAAAAAAAAATGGAACTTTCGCTTTTCGGAACCCCCCCCCCCTCCGGTGTCACAGTTGGCACCTTTCAGGGGGGAGGGGGGTGCAGATACCTGTCTAAGACAGGTATTTGCACCCACTTCCGGCATAGACTCCCATGGGAGTCTATGCCTCTTCCCGTCCCGACCGCGCTGTCTGCTGGGAACACACAGCTCCCAGGAGAGAGCGGGGACCACTAGGGATGCGCCGCGCGACTCGCGCATGCGCAGTAGGGAACCGGGAAGTGAAGCCGCAACCCTTCACTTCCTGATTCCCTCACCTAGGATGGCGGCGGCAGCTGCCGAGAACCGAGTGGGTCCTCGGCGTCGCCTGCCGACATCGCTGGACCCTGGGACAGGTAAGTGGCCATTTATTAAAAGTCAGCAGCTGCAGTATTTGTAGCTGCTGGCTTTTAATATTTTTTTTTTTTTTGGCGGTTTAGGTGGACTCCCTCTTTAAGGACCGGAAGGATTTTCCCGCTTCCTGACCAGGCCATTTTTTCACGATACGGCACTGTGTCGCTTTAACTGACAATTGCGCACTATCCAAACGAAATTTATGTCCTTTTTTTCCCACAAATAGAGCTTTCTTTGGGTGGTACTTGATCACCTCTTCGGTTTTTATTTTTTGCGCTATAAACAAAAACAGACCGTCAATTTTGAATTTTTTTTTTTTTTTTAACTTTTTGCTATAATAAACTGATTACTGTATAAATGTCACTGGCAGGGAAGGGGTTAACACTAGGAGTCGATCAAGAGGTTAAATGTGTACCCTAGGGAGGTGTTTCTAACTGTGGGGGGATGGGAGTGACTGGGAGTACAGAGAGATCGCTGTCCCTGATTACTAGGAACAGCAGATCTCTCTACTCCCCTGACAGAACAGAGATCTGTCTATTTACATTGACAGATCCCCGTTCTGTCTCCCTGTGTAGTGATTGCGGATGGCTGACGGACATCCCGGCCACGCGCATCGGCTCTGATGGCGCTCGTGCCCCCCCCTTATGCCTCCTAAAGCGCCGATGTACAATGACAGCGGTTCGTGCAGGGGAGCCAACCTGCCGCACTACAACTGGTCTGGAGGCTGGTCTTAAAGTGGTTAAGTCATATAGTGCTAGTATGCATCACATACTAGCACATTATGAAAGACTTACCTGAAAACGAAGCCATCCAGCGGCGCGCTGTCACCGCTGAAGGCTCTTTCATCTTCACCCGGTCTTCTTTCAAGGTGCGCATGCTTCAGCAATATGAATGGTCAAGCCGGTGATGATATCTATCATGCTCGTGAGAGTCGCTGTTTACGACATGGTTCTAAAGGAATGGCAGGGGTGTAAGTCCTTCAGAGCGCATGCACCGGTGACATCACCGGCTGCATCGAAAGTAAATATCTGCACCGTTTAGGAGATATTTACCTATAAGTAAGCCTTACTATAGGCTTACCTATACATAAAAATCATACATGGGAGTTTACTCCCACTTTAAAGCAAGACTCCGTTGGGTTGATTTACTAAAATTGCAATTGAGTGCAAAATGTGGTGCAGCTGTGCATGGGAGCCAGTCGGTTTCTAACTTCAGCTTGTTCAGGTAAGTGGTTGTAAACCCACAACATAAAAAACAAAGAAAAAAAAAACCTGCAAGACAAAGGCTTGAAATACTCACCTTAGATCGAAGCCCCCACAGCGGTCCCCGTGCACAGCTCCGGCCGGTGACATCGCCCCCAGAGTTACTTCCAGGTATCGCGGGCTCCGGCGCTGTGATTGGCCGGAGCCGCGATGACGTCACTCCCACGAATGCTCGCGGGAGCCACCAGTAACGGCACACTAACTGAAGCAACGGCACAATCGTTCCATTGCTTTAGTGCGCATGTGCCAATGATGTCGGCACATGCAGAAATACAGGGGATATCTCCTAAACCGTGCAGCATTGGTAGCTACAGGTAAGTACAGGTAAGTACCTGTAGCTACAGTGGTAGCTACAGGTAAGCCTTATTATAGGCTTACCGGTAGTCAAAAGTGGATTGTAAGGGTTTACAACCACTTTAAGCTTTGACCAAAAAAAAAACCTGAAAGCTGATTGGTTTCTGTGCAGAGCTGTACCAGATTTTGCACTTTACTTTAGTATATAACCCCCATGTGTTGCAGCTCTGTTCAGATGTGTTTGTTTAGCACAAATACCAATAAATGGAACTCGTTTTCCCCTTGTTTTGTCATCAACAAAAAAGTTTCAAGAGCCTCTTTGTATATGTGTGTTATGCTGGCAGAATTGCCTTCATTTGTTCAGTTGGTTATGTATACAAATGTGACAGCAAGAAACAGATGATGTAACAGTTTAAAAGGGTTTTGTTTGCATATTCACAGTAGCAGAAATCTGTAACGTTTTCAGAGAATCCGTCTTGAAACTAAATGTTGAATATAATTACATTTTGATTCAATCATTTACATATTTTTGTATAAAACCAGATACCCATTTGCTGTTTTTGGTGGCATGGTCTTCCTGGCTCTCCTTTTAACCACCAGGCCAGGCCTATTTCTGACATCTGTTTACAGGTTAAAATCATTTTTTTTTTTTTTTTGCTAGAAAATTACTTAGAATCCCCAAACATTTATATATATATATTTTTCAGACACCCTCGAGAATAAAATGGCGGTTGTTGCAATACTTTGTCACACCATATTTGCGCAGCGGTCTTACAAACGCATTTTTTTTGAGGGGGGGGGGGGGGCACTTTTTTGAATTAAAAAATAAGAACATAGTAAAGTTATCCCAATTTTTTTCTGTATTGTGAAAGATGATGTTAGACAGAATAAATTGATACCCAACATGTAATGCTTTAAAATTGCGCCCGCTCGTGGAATGGCGACAAACTTTGGCACTTAAAAATCTTCATAGGCGACGTTTAAAAATTTCTACAGGTTACCAGATTTGAGATACAGAGGAGGTCCTGTGCTAGAATTATTGCTCTTAATGATCGCGGTGATACCTCACATGTGTGGTCTGAACACCATTTTCATATGTGGGTGCGACTTGCGTATGCGAATCTCTTCTGCGTGCGAGCTCGGAGGGACGGGGCGTTTTAAATTTTATTTGTTTTCCTTTTTATTTTACTAGTTCTTTTTTAATGTGAGATCTCGCAGAGAATCTGCTGCAGAGACCACTTTTATCTTAAAGAGGACCACCCTCCGTTGAAGAAAATACCGGGGTTATGGCGGCTATCTGCTGCCATAACAATGGTATTTAACGTCAAAGGACCAACATATATCGATGGCGAGAGGTTCAGAAGTGGTTAAGCCAGCCATAGACGGATTAAAATTCCTGCTGAACCGGTCAAATCCATCTTTGGTCTGGCTGGTGATCGTTGTATTCTGATGGCTGGGAAACCTCTCGCTGTCAAAACATAATAGTGCTGCAGGAGGGATTCCCGCATTATTATTATTTAAGGTTCTTGTATAGCGCCGTCAATTTACGCAGCACCCTACATATACAAATATACATTGTACAGTCACATCAGTCCCTACCCTCAAAGAGCTTACATTCTAAGGTCCCTAAACTCATATTCATATACTAGGGCCAATTTAGACAGAAGCCAGTTAACCTACCAGCATGTCTTTAGAGTGTGGGAGGAAACCGGAGTACCCGGAGGAAACCCACGCAGGCACAAGGAGAACATGCAAACTCCAGGCAGGTAGTGTCATGGTTGGGATCAACACTCACGGTGTTGACAGGAGAATTAAGCAATTTTCTTGCCTTCAACTTGTGGCTGAAGGAATGAAAATTACATAATCTATGGCTTGCCTAAAGCCAGACATAGAAGGATTGAATCTCGGCTGGTTCAGCAGGGACCAGCTGAGATTCGATCCACCTATGGGCAGGCTGGTTGTACTGTATCAATGGATAGACTTCAGTGCAACCAGCCCTTTGAATTTTCTGCATGCGATCATTGCTGGTGGCTATAGCCGCTAGCAGTGATCATTGTGTGCTCCTGGCCAGGAAGGCTCCCTGTGCCCCCCTGCAGGCAGAACACAATAGGAAAGAAAGTTGCATAATCTACGGCTTGCTTTAGAGTCAAAGCCCAATTTCTTCCACGTAGGCAGGCTCCTCTTTATGCATCATTTATCTTGTGAGCTCTGATTGGATGAACAGAGTGGATCTGCTCCTCGGTTGAAATAGGACTGTGACCTTTAGCCAAGAGTTGTGAAGGTGGCTCCACCAAAGACAGTAAGTGGATGTTTGGCTTTGCTTTAAATATGGCTAGAGTTCACCTTTAATTTCAGTTTGAGATAAATTGACCCTTACTATGTTGTCATGTCACTGAACTGATGGATTGGAAATAAAATAAAAAAGTGGCCAGAATCTCGCAAGGAATGACATTTAAGTTAAATTGTGCAGATAATGGGATTTTAGAAATGGATTTTGTCCTGTATTTAATATTACATGAACAAAATTGTGTCAGGAAGCACTTTCATTGTATAGAAGGTTCCTTCAGAAATGTTTTCTTTCTTCATCACGGTGACCTTTTGGAAGCTGCATGGCTTGTATTACAAAGGAAGTACAGTAAAACCTTGGTTTGAGAGTAACTTGGTTTGAGAGCATTTTGCAAGACAAGCAAAATGTTTTAATACATTTTGCCTTGATATACAAGCGATGTCTTGATATAAGAGTAGCGTCATGTCACAACTGAGTATAAAAAAGAAGAGAGGCGCCTCTAAGTGTAGCAATATGGTTACATTTAATGGAGGTACAACATTTAGCAACGTATTGCTACACTTAAAGGTGCCTCTCTTCTCTTTTATACCCTGTAAAAAAAATGCTTTGATATACAAGTGCTTTGGATTACAAGCATGTTTCTGGAATGAATTATGCTCGCAATCCAAGGTTTTACTGTAGTAACTCAGACACAATTGGTATACTTCTAGAAGATCTGCTATATCCAATCACCCCCATCAGAGCAATATAGACAGTACTGTGACTTCTCTGCAGTCTAAATTGCAGCTAAACAATACAGCTTGGTGAGGGACCTCCCTCCAGCTTGCTGATTGGACAGTGAAAGAACAGCAGAACATCGATCGTCGCTGAACTTCCTGATCCTCTAAACACCTGTGTTAGGGGGCCCATCAATATAAAGTATCTCTAGTTTAGTGCATTTGCCAGGTCTCGTTTTCGTTAAAGGTTCATAGAAGATGACACCTCGCCTTAACTCCACTCTTGTTGAAAAGAAAACATTCCCCTCTGGATGATCTATGTGCATTGCAGGGATTTAACAAACTGTGTTGCAGATCCTACCTTTTATTATTCTGAAGAAATAGATGTTTGTCTGTGTCCAAAGTGAATCTGTTTGGGTGTGATTTTATCATTATCAATCAGCTGCTGCACCTGCGGGGCTCTAATGAGGAAAGTTGCAGGGTCTTCATCCCTTTATACATGCTTTCTCTATGGGAGTATCTTACTGAAAATATTTTTTGTTGCAGGGGATGGCAAAAATTTGATTTGTATTTTAGTGCAGACTTCAGTGAAATCATTGAGCTAGTTACTAGGGGTGCAACGGATCGTCATCGATCCGTGATCCGATCCGCGGAGGTTGATCCGTACGGGACCCCCGCGATCCGCGGAGCGCTCCGTGGCCTCGGCCATAGGAAAGGCTGCAGCTTTGGCCTAGCTCCGGAGCGGCGGCCATCTTGGTACACCCGGCGGCTGTTTAGCACGTGATCGCTCCGTCTAATGACGGAGCGATTACTTGTAACAAGACATGACGCCGGTTCCTCTCTCCCCTCTGTGTACTGATCTGTACAGTGGAGGGGAGAGATCAGATGGCAGCAGTGCCAATACTCTGCAATGCCCTGCCAATACTCTGCAATGCCCTGCCAATACTCTGCAATGCCCTGCCAATACTCTGCAATGCCCTGCCAATACTCTGCAATGCCCTGCCAATACTCTGCAATGCCCTGCCAATACTCTGCAATGCCCTGCCAATACTCTGCCATGCCCTGCCAATACTCTGCCATGCCCTGCCAATACTCTGCCATGCCCTGCCAATACTCTGCCATGCCCTGCCAATACTCTGCCATGCCCTGCCAATACTCTGCCAATACTCTGCCAATACTCTGCCAATACTCTGCCAATAGGGAGATTGTGGATATTACAGTGGGGGAGATTTTTTTTTTTTGTTGATCCGAAAATGATCCGAACCGTGACTCCTGATCCGAGGAACGATCCGAACCGTGAGTTTTTTGATCCGTTGCACCGCTACTAGTTACTCAAGCAGGAATTATATACCTGGGGGGGGGGGGGGGGGGGCGCAATCTGTACGTCATCTGTGTACAGAACACCTCCATGTAGCCATATTGCATTTTCAGAAATTTACAGTGGCTGCAGAGAAAAAGGAAAAGTCATTTTGAATAACCTTTAATTACAATGTGACTTGTGTCACAATTGTATATCCTTTATTATTATCATCATTTTTTTTTTGCTTTTTTTTTTTTTTTAACACCAAAATAAGATTACCCTTTAAGGAGATCCTGCCAACAACTTACAAGGTTGCACAGAAAAATAAACTATTTATTGTATTTTTTATTTTGCCTTATAGCGTGACTTGAACTTGCTGGAAAATGTTGCTTCTTCGGGAAGAGACCGTTCCCTAGCACAGCCTCCTCCCTCCTTGCATGTCATAGCCCTCTCCTTTTCTGGGAGTATCTAATTACTTACTATGCTGGCCCAGCTCCTCTGCCCCTCCCCTCGCTATTTTTTTTTTTTTATGTAACTGTGGTATGTATAGAGAAATGTTGAAATAAATGTTGGGGTGGGGGGCTTTGGAAGAAGGGTTTTTTCACAGTTCTACAACGCTCATCACTCGTATGTTTCTTGTAGGATTTGACAGCGGCCAGGCTGTGGCTCTCCAGCTGTTGTGGAATGAAATTACCAGCAGGGTATAGACAGATATAAAACAGCTGGCTGTTAGGATTTATTATCACGGTGAATTTTGGCGACATGTTGCATTATTTGATCTTTATTGGAGGTGGGCGTTCTCGTTCTAGAAGTACCTGTTGTATATGAAGCTTGGTTGGTCACTAAATGGTACAATTAATGGATAATGACATCCTACCACCTATATTCATTTCCACTCGCTGGACACAAGTTTGGGGATCTGTTTCTTAGGAACCCGGTGATTAGGATCTTATTTCCCAGCAGCTGCTTGGTTCTGTCCGGCATCGCTTGCAGGGCTCTTTGTGATGCGTGTTTTTTCCATGTGAAATGTACAAATGTTCTTTTGAATAAATCCACTTCTAACTGACCTGATTATTAAATAACATTCATGTGTGTAGTAATGTAGATGTGCTAGAGTCTATTGCACGGGCGTCGGGCGCTACAATTTCTTCTCATTGACAATAAGGAAAAAAGCTGAAAAATTGTTAAGATTTGTGAAAAATATGGAGGGTGCCATTGTTGACCTCCTTCTGAAAATGCACATTTTCTGGCTGTCATACTGGTCCACTGTCTTCAGCAGTCGCTTGCTCACAGATCCAGAAGAAGTATGCAGTAACAGAAGGTGTTCCAGGTTATCTAGTCTGGTGTCCCCTATTTTTATGACAGGCTCTTGTTGCTGTGATTTGTGGAAGCTGTGCCTGATGTAGTGAAAGGCAAGGAAGGAAAATCCGTAGGGTGAATGACAAGTAGGTAAAAGCAGTAAATGTTTGTGTTTTGGTGATTTTAGGGGTTTTCATTTTTTCTGTGTAACTTTTCACAAGCCAGGGGAACTCAAACTGAGCATATGCTGAAAACACATCAGTAGAAGTTACGTCAGGATCAGGAGATACAGAGAAATAGGCATCCTATGCATTAAGGTGAAAAAACACCTCGCAGTTACCGGCCCCTCGGCCCCCCGCTTTACTTACCTGAGCCCCGAATTTCCGTTTGCGCGTCCCTCTCTCCATGGCTGTTGATTGGATAGATTGAAAGCAGCGCAGCCTTTTGGCTCCCGCTGCTTTTAATCAAATCCAATGGCGCCGGGGGGGCGGGGCCAAGTCCTGCATTCGGCCTGTATGGACACTGAATGCTGGACTCGGAAAAGGGCCTGCAGGTAACCCCCTTGGGAGAGCGCGTCTCCAAGGGTGGGGTTATCTAATGTGGGGAGGAGCCGCCGAGGGACCCCAGAAATGGATGTTCGGGGCCACTCTGTGCAAAACGAGCTGCACAGTGGAGGTAAGTATGACATGTTTGTTATTTAAAAAAAAGAAAAAACAATCCTTTAGTATCACTTTGATCCCTTTTTAGGTGACCACAGATTGATATTTAGGTATTCTGAGATTACTTATTCTCTATTTATTTTACATTTTCTCAGTTGTTTCCTTGTTTCTGGCCTGAGCCAAACTGATGTCATACATCCCAGGAGTCTTTTTGGGCAATTTTTTTTTTCTTTTATCTGGAGGGGGGGGGGGGGGGGGGCTTACTCAGCTAAGCACACCCTCCTGCCTGCATGCCCGGGCTAAGGGCAGTTCGATTCCAGAAAGTAAATGCTACATGAATCACCTGCTCTTACTCGAGACTATGGCTAGAAATGCTAGGGGGTGTTTTTAAAAGTGATTTCTCAACAAAATAAAGCATGGAGACATGGATGGATGGGTGTGTTTGCTTTGAATATTAAAAAATGAATAAATTTACGTTTTTCAGTTTCTGGTGCTCTGAGGCAGTTAAGTTTTGTTTTAATACCTTTGTTGTTTTGTGCATTAATATATACATTGATAATTATCTAGTTTTCATTCTTCTTGGATAGTGGTTAAAAAAAAGCAATATAGTTAAGCATCAGTGAAGCATTTATATCTGTTTTCTATCAGTTAATATTATAATAACTGATCAGTCAATAAGGCCTCTTGCACACTGGACTTTTTTGGACGTTTTTACAGCAGCTGTTTTTGGCTTCAGATGTTTTTTTCTACAGTCAATAAACTCCCCATCATGTTGTCCTGTGTGTCCATGTACACAGCAGTTTTTGGCTGGGGTGATTTTTGGCTTAAAAAAACCCCAAAACTAGTGGGTTCTGAGAGGAGTTTTTCAGCTGCAAAAACGCTCTAACATCAAAAAATGCTGATAAACCCTGATAAACACTCAAAAACGTTTTTTGACGTTTTTGATCCATGGAAAGAAAAAAATATACCGTATTTATCGGCGTATAACACGCACATTTTCCCCCTGAAAATAGGGGGAAAATCAGGGGTGCGTGTTATACACCGATAGCGTACCTCGGAGAAGGAGGGGGACGAGCGCCACCGCCGCCGCAATCACTGAGCCGTCATTGTTTGTTCACGAACGCCGCCGGAATCACTGAGCTGTCATTGTTCAAGATAGCCGCCGAAATCACAGAGACGTCATTATTCACGATCGCCACCGGAATCACCGAGCCGTCATGTCTTGTTTACTCGGCTCTGACATCACACACACGTCCCGCCTCCGGCATTGGACCAGTGTTCTGTCAATCACAGGAGCTGGTCCAATAGCGATGGCGGAGGCGGGTCGTGTGTGTGTGTGTGAGAGCCAAGTACTGTAAACACAAGATGACGGCTCAGTGATTCCGGCGGCGCTCGTCCCGCTCCTAAATTTCTGCACTGCATGAGAGATGGTGAGGCTGTGAATAGGCATCGGGCTGCATTGGATGGGTGCAGATCAGGCTGCAGATGGGCACAGAGGCTGCATAGAGGCATCAGGCTGCATTGGACAGGTGCAGATCAGGCTGCAGATGGGCACAGAGGCTGCATTGAGGCTGCATAGAGGCATCAGGCTGCATTGGATAGGTGCAGATCAGGCTGCAGATGGGCACAGAGGCTGCATTGAGGCTGCAGATTTGCATCAGGCTGCATTCGATGGGAGCAGATCAGGTTGCAGATGGGCACTGAGGCTGCAGATGGGCACTAATCAGGCTGCATTGATTGGCACTGACCATTATTTTGCTTGAAAGTGGTTTATTTGAAAAAAAAAAAAAACGTTTTTTTCCTGAAACTTCCCTCTTAAATAGGGGTGCGTGTTATACGCCGATAAATATGGTGTGTATATATATATATATATATATATATAATTTTTTTTTTTTTTTCAAAAAAACCCCCCCGCTAACGCAGAAAAATGCTAAAAATGCTAAAAACCGCTATTGCAAAAAAGTTGAAAAACTCACTGCAAAGCTACTGCCGTTTTTATAACGTTATTTTAACGTCCAGTGTGCATGAGGCCTTAAAGTCGATAAAATGCTGCGCTGTGAGATTGAAGTGCAAAAAAAGAAATGTTTGAAGGATAACTACTTTTAAAATACATTTGCTCTCTTGAGGTATCCAGGGATACCAAGCAGCTTTGCAAATATAACCTATTACCTCTGCCTTTCCTTTCCCTGTGCTTTGAGAGCTCTTATCACAGGCCCAGACAAGCATGGCTTCTGTGTGCATTCAGCCTGTCTGCGGACAAGGGAATTTATTTACTAAAGCAATAGAGACTGTTCACTTAGCAAAGTAAATAAAACGGCAAAGGACTAACCTGTGTTCACTTTGAATAACCAATCATGTGTGAGAAAAATGAAAAAAAAAATGGATTTTTAGCAGCCTATGATTGGTAAATTGAAGTGAAGGCAGCTTTGTCCTTTTTTCCTAAGCTCAGTGAACCTTCACGAGTATCTACACTATATTACCAAAAGTATTGTGACTTCCGCCTTTACACGCACGTGAACTTTAATGACATCCCAGTCTTATGCCCCGTACACACGGTCGGACTTTGTTCGGACATTCCGACAACAAAATCCATGGATTTTTTCCGACGGATGTTGGCTCAAACTTGTCTTGCATACACACGGTCACACAAAGTTGTCGGAAAATCCGATCGTTCTGAACGCGGTGACGTAAAACACGTACGTCGGGACTATAAACGGGGCAGTGGCCAATAGCTTTCATCTCTTTATTTATTCTGAGCATGCGTGGCACTTTGTCCGTCGGATTTGTGTACACACGATCAGAATTTCCGACAACGGATTTTGTTGTCGGAAAATCTTATAGCCTGCTCTCAAACTTTGTGTGTCGGAAAATCCGATGGAAAATGTGTGATGGAGCCCACACACGGTCGGAATTTCCGACAACAAGGTCCTATCACACATTTTCCGTCGGAAAATCCAACCGTGTGTATGGGACATAAGTCCGTAGGGTTCAATATTGAGTTGGCCCACCCTTGGCAGATATTGCAGCTTCAACTCTTCTGGGAAGGCTGTCCATAAGGTTTAGGAGTGTGTCTATGGGAATATTTGACCATTCTTCCAGATGCACATATGTGAGGTCAGGCACTGATGTGGACAAGAAGTCCTGGCTGGCAGTCTCCACTGTAATTCATCCCAAAGGTGTTCTATCGGGATGTGCAGAGCAGTCAAGTTCCTCCACCCCAAACTCGCTCATCCATGTCTTTATGGACCTTGTTAGTACACTGGTGCTCAGTCATGTTAGAACAGGAAGGGGCCATCCCCAAACCGTTCCCACAAAGATGAAGTCTTCTTCTTGTGGCTTGTTCTCAGCCAAGCTTCCGAGCTGCAAGACCAGTGCAAGCCGCTAATCTCTTATAAAAGACCATTTGGATTGAATCCATCAGTCAGATGCAGCCACTGTTTGGGTTTTGTGACAGCCACGGGTTTCGTCTGTCATAATACAATAGCAGGCAATGGAGATCTTTTCATCCACAAGGTTTGGTGTGAATAGGACCATCTATAGTATTCTCTCATTCAGTCCCCCTGCTTTACTTGGTTTATCTGAGGATGAGCTCTGACAGTTGCCTCCTCTCAAATGCTGCCCTGCACCGATGCTAATAACACATGCTACTTTGCATCTCCTAAGTAGCCATAAATTGGGGTACACACTATGAGAAAATTGGAAGAAAAATTCCGTAAGAGGCACAATCGTTCGTTCGATTTTTGATAGTGTGTACACCTCTTTCGACATCCAATTCAGACTTTCCAAACGAAAATTTCGTTTTGACAAACTCCAAAATCTTTCTCGTATGTTAACGAACGATTTTCATTTAATGTGTACTGTTTTCGTATGGATTTTGTACGAGAAAAAAATCTGATACAAAAGACTACGCATGAACAGAAACAATAAACTACAACAAAAAAAGCTTTTGTCATTCGAGAATTTTCGTACAATTAGTACCATCCTCGGTTGTGAATTGCTGTGAAACATTGAGGAAAGCCGAATGATCGTTTGTCTAATTTTCTTATAGTTTATATTGGGCTTAAAGAGGAACTGCAGTCTGCTCACATAATGTGTAATAAAAACTTATTTGCCATTCTGAAGCTTCCCTCAACAACTTTGCATATTATTTTATATATTCTATGATTTTGTACTTGCCAAATATCCTGCAGAAATCTCCCTCCACGAAGTCTGGCTGCATCCATTTTAACTGTGGGCAGCTGAAGCTGCTGCCTGTTCACTTTCTGGATTTACACAGAGGCACACCTACAGCTCTGCAACTCTCATTGGCCCTCTTATGACTCATCCCCCCTCCCTTTCTGGCAAACTCTCACAAAAGTGAGAGTGAGAGCTGTACATGATGTCATAAGCCTAGGCTAATGACCAGACAAACAGGAAGTGGGCTGTATAAGGTATTTACTGGCAGAAAAAAAAATGTTTTACTATCCAAAAAACAAGAAGGGCAGAAGATAAATAAATGGAAAGTTGAAAAAAATGACTGAAGGTCCACTTTAAAGCCTGGTACACACTAGTAGTTGTTTTTCGTTCAACCGAGCGAGCTGAATAAAAAATCTGAAAAGCTGGGGAGGAGATCCTTTACGAACAATCCAATGTTAGTACAGTGGTCTCCCCTGCTGCGCTATTGTGCTCTGACAGGGGGATGGCCCGGCTTATGTCGGACCAGCTGCCATACACCTGGGCCGAATGTCGGCCCTTTTCCAATAAACCAGCCGATGATGCCCAACATTCGACCCGTGTCTACAGCCCTTTTCGATTCAAGGCTCCATTCACATCTTCGTGTTCTGTATCGTGGAAGGAATTGCCGCGATTCTGCCCGTGACTCGAAATAGCGGCAAATTGCGGGATGCACGTGCGTTCCCTGTGACTTTCAATGGCACTCCAATCGTGGTGCGGTTTTACTTCGATTCGGCGGGCGGCATTCGCCGTAAGGTCGCCCAAACAATCGCTGGTCGCCTGTCGCCCAAAAGAAGCTCTTGTACTTCTGTACTTGCCGAATCGCGGGAAAATCGCGGCGCGATTGGGATGCCATTGGAAGTCACAGGGAACGCACGGGTGTCCCGCGGATTTGCCGCTATTTCGAATCGCAGGCAGAATCGGGGCAATTCCACCCGCGATTCAGAACACAGAGATGTGAATGGAGCCTTAACAACACGGAAATCTTTTGTTTACATTTCTCTTCAAACAGGATTCTGTTATATGACACTCTTATACTTAGGAGACGGTAGGTTCAGTTGACAAAGCTTTTATCACAAGGATTAGACATGGCTGTAATTTTCAGATCTCGTTGGACTTTGCCTTAGATTCTTTTACTTTTGTGTTGGCTTTGTGCCTTCAGCCTCATGTGTGTACTCTGCATAAGATCCGGCTGTTGGAAGATTAGAAAGTTTAGAGTTCAGGTGACTTTTCTGGTACAATTTTTTTATTGAAATGTATAAAAAGCAAAAATAGCTGAAATGATCCCACACAGGGGATAGGAGAAATAAGCATATCACGACACAACAAAAGAATACATATTGAAAACAAGTTTTGTATAATGAACTGTTGAACAACAATAGGTGACTTCAAATATCTCCCAGTGGCTAGATCCATCTCAATAGAGAGAGAGAGAGAGAGAGATGGGGGGGGGGGGGGGGGCTGCCATTGTTGGAATCCCTCTGAAAATGTTATCTGCTTAGTGCTCTCTGGCTTCAATACTTTGATAGCTACAAATCTAGAATAAGTATGCAGCTGGTTATTTTGAGTCAGAACTTTTGATCCATGTCCTTTTTCTGAGTTAAAGACTAAGAACAAATTTGGCTTATATACATGCCAGACCAGGTTGTTTTAAGGAAAAGCCACCTATTCTAACCAACCCTCAACTCTCCCAGGGGCTTATTTTCTAAAGTGGTTGTAAACGCCCCATTGTCACTTTTACCTATAGGTAAGCCCTAGAAAAAGGCTTACCTATAGGTACTGGAAATATCTCCTAAATGTGCGCCGTTTAGGAGATATTTACCTTGTGATGCGCCGATGATGTCATCGGCGCATGCGCTGTGAAGAAATGGCCCATTGTTTATTTACTTTGCAGGGGGAAAAAAAAGGAAGTAAAATCCATCAGGGTTTACTTCCTCTTTAATTACAGCAGCAGCCTTCTCTAGTGCCTACTTTCTCACACCTGAGATTTCCTTTCCCTCTGGCTTTGACCAGAACACTAATTTTGCATTGACTTGAATGGAGCCTAATGCCGCGTACACACGAGCGGACTTTTACGGCGGACTTTGCCCGGCGGACTTTTCGACGTACTTTCCGACGGACTTTCTGAATGAACGGACTTGCCTACACACAATCCACCAAAGTCCGTCGAATTCGTACGTGATGACGTACGACCGGAATAAAACAAGGAAGTTCATAGCCAATAGCTGCCCTAGCGTGGCTTTTTGTCCGTCGAACTAGCATACAGACGGCGGACTTTTCGACCGGACTCGATTTCAACGGATAAATTTTAAACAAGTTTCAAATCTAAGTCCGTCCAACTTTTGAGAAAACAAAGTCCGCTGGAGCCCACACACATCGAATTGTCCGACGAAATCCAGTCCGCCGGGCAAAGTCCGCCGTAAAGTCCGCTCGTGTGTACGCGGCATTACTCTGACCATAGGGATGTTAAAAGTGAAGCCTCTTCAGGCCTATCTTTGGTTTTTGTACTGGTGTGATCACTTTAGTTTCAAGTCCGAGGATTTAAACACCAGATAGTGGTTGTAACTTGTTTTCTTCAATTACATTTGTTAACACTGAGAGGGCTTTCACATCGAGCCATCAGCGGTAAAGCAGGCTATTTTTAGCGGCGTTTTAGTGGCGCTATTCGGCCGCTAGCGGGACGGTTTTAAGCCCCCGCTAGCGGCCGAAAAGGGGTTAAATGCACCCGCAAAAATTTTGCCAGCGGTATCGCAGCGCTGCCCCAATGATTTCAATAGGGAGCAGCAGTGGAGGAGCGGTGAGTTCACCGCTCCAAAGAAGCTGCTGTCAGGACTTTTTGTGACGCCCTGCCAGCGTACCGCTCCAGTATGAAAGCCCTCGGGCTTTCACACTGGAGTGAATGGAGCCATTTTTTCAGGCGCTATGCAGGTGCTATTTTTAGCGCTGTAGCGCCTGAAGAACGCCGGCAGTGCGAAAGGGGTCTAAAGATCATTAAAGCGGAGCTCCAGGCTCCTTCAGAAAAAATGAAAGTGACAAAGGTTAATTTTTTTTTTTTGTAAATAACAAATATATCATACTTACCTCCACTGTACAGCTCGTTTTGCACAGAGTGGCCCTGAACATGGTCTTTTGGGGTCCCTTGGCGGCTTTCTCGGCTCCTCCCCACATCAGATAACCCCCTGGGAGAAGTGCTCTCCGGGGGGGGTTACCTTGCGGGCGTGCTTAGACACCAAATGCAGGACTTGGCCCCGCCCCCCCCCCCCGGCGGCCGCATCATTGGATTTGATTGACAGCAGCAGGAGCCAATGGCTGCGCTGCTATCAATCTATCCAATCATGCATAGGATGCATTAACCGGTGGTGGGAGTGGGTACCTGCCAAAACCAGGTACCCGCTCCTGCTTCCCCCCTCCCCCGAAAGGTGCCAAATGTGGCAGTGGAAAGGGGGGGGGAGAGGCAAACAAGCAGAGCTTCCCCTTTTGGGTGGAGCTCCGCTTTAATGTGTGTTTTCTAACCCCCTCCCCCCTCCCGAATACAATTTTATTTGTTAATGGAGTTCATGGTAAACAAAAGCAGACATTCTGTGTACTGACTGGTTTTGAGATCTATGTGAAAATGTTCTCCTATAACCTGCATTTGCCCTTTCATCATCGGACATGACAGTCAGAAGACATGATCTTAGCCTTAGGACACATGTAAGACAATAGATGTGAATGTGCAGCATGGGTTGCTAAGATGGCAGTTGCTGTAACCTTTTGGGGAATAATGCTAATCATGTCACAAGCTTAGTTCTTTGTGTTTCGCAGAGCCATTTATATTCATTTACTCTAGCAGATAGACATCTAGCAAGAGATTCTATCTTGCTTGTGTTTTTCAATCCAGCTAAATAATTAATATCGTCCAGCTTCTGCATATAATTTCTGAAGTGATCCATCCACTTAGTCTCAGCCATACCTTATCTAATGTGGTAACTCTTCGGTGGCCAGTTTAAATTTAGAGATGTGGTGCTGGTATAGACATGGCTTAAACCGGCCATACATGGATTGAAATTCAGCCAATTAAGCAGTGACCGGGTGAATTTTGTTCCAGGTATAGGCAGGCTGGTTGTACCAATCGATTTCTGTTAAACCACCCTGTTGTGTTTTTCCCAATTGATCAGTGCCACCGGCCATAGCCTGCAGCAAAGATTCGTTTATTCTGATGGTGGGGAAGTCTCCCTTCTGTTAGAAAACAATAGCTCAGCGGGAGTGGTTCCCTATCCACATCAAGTGTGTGTGTGAAGGGTAAATCAGGTTGAATATAAAAAACAAAGTTAATGTATGTATCGGGAGCCGGTCAGTCGATCTTTTTCGGTCACTCACCTTCAACAGAAGAACAGAAGTGGGCCAAATGGCCGTCTTCTGTCAGACCAACCACAGTACACATGGGCCGAATGTTGGCCAGTTTCTATTGAACCAGCCAATGCCTCCTGCCATTCGGCCTGTGTGCACTAAGCTTTAGAAGTGGTTATTAACCCAAAACATGCTAATAGCCCACACCTAATTTTCACTAGCCCAAGTTGACAAAGCCACAGTTCTCCATTGCACACCCCGCTCGCTCTGTATTAGAAGAGGCGCACCGAATGGAAATTTTGGTTTAAAAACTGAAAATGCAGGATGCACTTCAATGTATGTCTTCACAGTGGTCCATTGCACTTCCATTGTGGTGTTAAAAATAATGCTTGCTGCATTTTTTGGTCAGTTAAAAAAAAATAACGCACCTCCCCCTTGAAATGCATTGAAAACGCAGCAGGAACGCATCAATAACGCACCTGGTATATATTTTTATGCGCGTTTTGAGTCACATGACCAATGAAAAACACCATAAGCACAATAAAATTGAATCGTTTTCGGTGTCATCTTTTTTCGGTATTGCCAAAATGCCGAAAACACCATTTTTGACCACCAGAATTTTAGTGCATCTCTAATTATTAGAATATGACGTGGAGCACCAGTGAGATCTGATATTGGGATACAGCATTCAGAGTCTGTAATCTGCCCTGAGCCCCATAATTATGTTTTTAGGTAAATTTCACTCTGCTAGACCTATAAATGGCAGGATTTGATCCCTTTTGTTTTTTAGAAGGTGAATGTAGAACTGGGGGCAAATGTTGAACTTTGTATTATACTATGTACTGTATTATTTTCTTTCTTGTAGCCTTTTTCTTTTTGGTTTAGCAGCCTTTCAGCATCTTGTAGGACAATGTGCGGTGTTCAGTATCCAGGGTGACAAAATATTTACAGCCACTGCCTTGACTTATATCTTCTTCCCGCCCAGCTGAAGTTGTATGACGTTCTTCAACTTAACATAGAAAGTGGTTACACAGCTTTCAGGAATATGTGAAGTTAAAGGTAGACGGCATGTAGGGTGTTCATGTTTTCCTTTTCATTTGGATAGGTTACTTGTTGTACAACTTACTGTTGTAATAAAACTAGTAATGATTTTGGATTTTTGCCTGCATCCACAGATTTATAGCAGACTCATCCGGTGTGATGAAACATTGTTAATCATTTCCTGTGTTTGTACGGCACAAATTATCAATCAATATTGTCTGTGAAGGACTATGGTCTCCACCTTACCTTACACATGTAAACAGACACTTATTAGGACTAGTCAGGTCAGATGCCAGCCTAGCTATCGGTATGTTTTTGTGACCCTCTCTGGGTCTCCAAGGCCCACATAGTTGTCCCGACTTTCCCAGTCCTTTGGGCAGGAAGATCCCCACACAAGGGATGCAGTCTCTGATAGGAAAAAACAAGTCTCCTAACAGGGCTGGGTCTTCAAACAGAAGCAACTGCAACTGCCCTGAGCTATGCCAAGATCTGACTTTTATATCGATCCTGCACACCTGTGCCTTCACACGGGCTTCAAGCAACTCACAAAGCGTGGACACGGGATTGAAGGTTTCTTCTTCTCAATCAAGGCACTTTGGAATCTTCAGACTCCAGGTCCCAATCCAGAACTACCAAATCCAGAGAACACATAGAGCCCAGCTTTCTCCATTCAAAATAAAAGTGCCTGAGCGTCTCAAACGGCACCCTATACAGATTTAGTGAACTCATACCGTGGCAGGGCCTCAGGATGGGGCAAAGGACTGTTGGGAACAAACCTACAATTGGGCTCTAATTTAGAATACTGTATATACTCGAGTATAAGTCAAATTTTTCAGCACATTTTTTTGTGCTGAAAGTGCCCCCCTCGACTTATACTCGAGTCAAGCACTTTTCTGCAGCAAAAAATTTCATTTTCCGAACCGAATTTGGGGCCCCGTATCTCAGGGCCACTTGGTGCTAGAAACCCCAAATTTGGTGTGCAAACCTAGTGGAACTGGTACCATAACATATCCAAAGCTGAAGTTCCTAGCACCAAGTCCGGTTTGGAAAATGTCATTCTCTGCTACAGAAAAGTGCTTGACATTTTCTGAACTGAAAATGGGCACAGTGATGCTGCAAATGGGCATTGTTGACCCTCTTTTCCACTTACAGTAGCTGTGCATTTCTCACCCTCGTCTTATACTCGGGTCAATACGTTTTTCCCATTTTTTTTTTGTGGTAAATTAGGGCCTCGACTTATACTCGGAACGACTTATACTCGAGTATATACGGTAATACAATCTTTAATATGGGAGTATGTAGGAAGCTATGGAATAACCATACCTGGTAGTTGTAACTGGAATCTGGTTCTCCGTCTTTGCTTGTGGAATAAATATTCAGAACAAGTCTTTTATTGGTCAGACCACTGGTCCTTCTCTTTCCAGAGAACATAGAAGTACATTATGGTGCCAGGATATATACAGTATGTGTCTGTATGTATATTTGAGTTTGAGTTTTGGATAGATATTGGTGAGTTGAGCTGGCTAACAGCTTTATTTGTAACTCAAGGAATCCAGTGGTGAGATTTCTGCACCGGTAACTTTTATGTAATCACAGAAAACAGATGAAGAAGGTTGGCTTCCTTGTTTGGCCTTATAACCATCACAGCTGGGAATAAGGAAAGGAACTCTGGCAGAGGAATGTTGCTGCTAGAATCCATGAGAAAAACAAGATGCCAGCTGTCATGCCTGAGCTCTGTCAGCACTGACCCTTAAACCCAAACTTTTGAGGTCTAACATGGGGGCTAGGAGGATGCCTGAAGTGCAATGCGGTACCTGCTGTTCCATGCAAGCGACAGACTGCTAACTTTATAGCAGTACATGTACATTTTAATGTGATTGCCTTTACATTGTGAAGCAGATCGTGTAGTACAGGTTATTTTTCAGTATGCGTTCCTTTCACGTGTTTAATGAAACTCAGACAGTGATGCGCTTATTCCTTCATCGGTGTGCCAGTACTGGAGACTCATGTAGGAGGTTTCCTCATAAGATGAATGAGGATTACTGGCTTTCCCTCCTGTGTTTAGACAGCGTGAACCCTTCTTCAGCTGCATGATGCATAAGACAATTTTAAAGGTTGACAAATTACAATTTCCACTGTGTTCCCCTGCTTTCCAGCCGTACGCGCCTGTACCCTCCGATTCATTTGTTTTAATATTGAATATACTTCACATCATTTGGGAAATTGGCAGTGCAGTCAGGTAGTTATGGGAACACAACAAATAAGTCTAACAAAACAGCTTACTTTTCATAATTGAACGCAGGTGTGAGCTGTCGCAGGAACTATTAGAGGATTCCGAGCTCTTGCATTTTTAATTCCTACATTGTTGGTTGCTGAAAGCATAGTAAAGCATGGAAAAATAGTGTTCATTGAAGCAATTACGGAACCCTCAATAAAACGGATAATTTGTGTAGGCAGGGATGTTTGTGCAGTTACCTAAACCATGTTTGTCTTTACTGGCTTTTTCACACCGAAAGTTGGTCATACACCAGTAATATTTCATTTGAACATCCGTATGGAAATTCTGAAAAATTGTTTGTCAGAGCATTTGATAGTCCCCTTATAGACTCGGCAAATTTCATATGAAAACCCTGAAAAATTTGGTTTGATTGCCATGCCAATTTTTGAAATCTGTGGTCAATTTTAGGATGCACATGCACATTACAAGAAGTACGTTTTTTTTTTTTTTTTTTTCTGAATAAAAACCACAATCGCAGTTAGAATTTCATTGAAAAAAACAATCTTCAAACGCTCTTTTGATTTTCCTCATCACTAGGGACAAAAACAACTGTTTTTGACCCTAGTGATGAGGAAAATCAAAAGAGCGATGGAAGACTGAATTTGACCCTTAAAGTGTAAGCAAACTTCCATCTCTTGCTTTTACCTATTGGCAAGACTTGTAGATAGTGTAAATATCTCCTAAACGTGCATTGTTTAGGAGATATTTACTGTGCATGCAGCTGGTGACATCACTGACGCATGCGCTCTGAAGGAACGGCCGCCCATGCCTTTGCTTCAGAACCCTGTGCCGTGACCGGCGGCTCACACACGCATGTGCAGGAGTGACGCCATTGCGGCTCCAGACAGTCACGGAGCCGGAGTCCACGAACCTGGAAGCAAGATGGGTGAAGATGAGAGTGACTGCAGCACTGACATCTCGGCGCTGGAAGGGCTTCATTTTAAGGGAAGTTTAACATAATGTTAAACCATGGAAAAATAGCACATTATGACATTGCCTTGCAGGTGCAAAAAAAAAAAAAAAAAATGTCCAGCGAGTTTACAACCGATTTAGCTGTTAGGGAAATTAACAAAAGTTTTAAAATTTATTTGCATGGGGCTAAACAAACCTCTTCAAGCACTGCATAGTAGGAAACGGGTGGAGGGTTGTACATGTGCCCCATACCTGAAAGTTCCAGATTTTTGGGATTTTGGGGCATTAACACATTTCACAGACAACTTTTGACATGACAGACATTTTTGGCATGTAATAGATTTCTTTGCCACTTTGTATTTGAACATATTTTTTTTACTCATCTGTAGTTTGTAAATTGAGGGCTCAGGGGTAGTTTGTAAAGTGAGGGGTTAGGAATAGCTTGTAAATTGAGGGGTCAGGGGTAGTTTATGAATTGAGGGGTCAGAAGTAGTTTGTGAATGGAGGGGTCTGGAGTAGTTTGTAATTGGAGGGGTCTGGAGTAGTTTGTAAATGGGGTGTTTTGGAGTAGTTTATACGTGGAGGGGTTGGGAGTAGTTTATATGTGAAGGGGTCGGGAGTAGTTTATATGTGGAGGGATCGGGAGTCGTTTATACGTGGAGGGGTCGGGAGTAGTTTATATGTGTAGCGATCGGGAGTCATTTATACGTGGAGGGGTCTTGAGTAGTTTATACGTGGAGGGCTCGGGAGTAGTTTATACGTGGAGGGCTCGGGAGTAGTTTATATGTGGAGGGCTCGGGAGTAGTTTATACGAGGAGGGCTCGGGAGTCGTTTATACGTGGAGGGCTCGGGAGTAGTTTATACGTGGAGGGCTCGGGAGTAGTTTATACGTGGAGGGCTCGGGAGTAGTTTATACGCGGAGGGCTCGGGAGTAGTTTATATGCGGAGGGCTCGGGAGTAGTTTATACGCGGAGGGCTCGGGAGTAGTTTATACGCGGAGGGCTCGGGAGTAGTTTATACGCGGAGGGCTCGGGAGTAGTTTATACGCGGAGGGCTCGGGAGTAGTTTATACGCGGAGGGCTCGGGTGTAGTTTATACGCGGAGGGCTCGGGAATAGTTTATACGCGGAGGGCTCGGGAGTAGTTTATACGCGGAGGGCTCGGGAGTAGTTTATACGCGGAGGGCTCGGGAGTAGTTTATACGCGGAGGGCTCGGGAGTAGTTTATACGCGGAGGGCTCGGGAGTAATTTATACGCGGAGGGCTCGGGAGTAGTTTATACGCGGAGGGCTCGGGAGTAGTTTATACGCGGAGGGCTCGGGAGTAGTTTATACGCGGAGGGCTCGGGAGTAGTTTCATAAATGGAGGGCTCAGGAGTAGTTTCATAAATGGAGGGGTCGGGAGTAGTTTCATAAATGGAGGGGTCGGGAGTCATTTCAAAAATGGAGGGGTCGGGAGTAGTTTGGGAGTGTTTGAATTGGATGAACTATTTAGGCCCCATTCACACCTGAGCGTAGGCAGGCAGAAATTTCAGGCAGAAATTTGCGGGATTTTGCCGGGACTTTTGCTGCGGTCATTACCGCGTTTTTTTGTACAGGTAAAAAATGTAAAAAGCAGAAAAACGCCCACATCTGCCTAAAAAAAAAAAAGTTCCAGGACTTGTTTGAGCTTCAGGCGTTTTGGAGCTTCTGGCTTCAGGCGTTTTGGAATGTGAACCATCTCCATAGAGAATAATTGATTTTTTTTTTCCCCTCCAGCGTTTTATAGCTTCAGGCTTCAAGCTACAAATTGCTCAGGTGTGAATGGGGCCTTAGTGCTGTTGTGTGCAGTACTGCTTACTGTAATGATGATGCTTAATGGGTGAGAGAAGTTACAGTAAAATATTAAATAGGCCATTTTATTTGCTTTCCAATTGTGACATTGTTAGGGAATACGTGCTTTTTTTTTACATATAACAGCAAAATAATCTCAGTGTAACTAAAAGTTTTCAGAAGAACTAGTTTCTATGTAAAGTTTGTGATCTAAATGGGGAGGTCAGCCATAATTGCTCATTACATACACAGGCTGTTTCCTGGTTTGTGGTGCTTCACAAGGATTATTCTTTACTTCTGACAATGTAGGTCTCTGGGTCTGCCAATCCACTACATGCCTGAAATGTATTGTGGTTAACACAGACCCTGAATTCATGGAGCATGGTAGATACTCTTTAGAAACCTGTCTTGTGGTAATGCGACGTTTTCAGCAGATGTATGTACTGTACGTGTGTCCCAGAGCAGGTCAAGGCAAATAGGCAGGTTTCCTATGGTGTCAGTTCATACCACTGCATACTTTTATTTAACGCAGCAAATTGCGCTGTAAACTGTTGCCTCACTTTGACATTTCATTCAAATTTGCCCCCCCCCCCCTCCCCCTAAAAAAAAACCAATGCTGTTGGCTAGGATTGGCACACCAGCACTGTTCAGCCAGTGGCCAGCATGGCTGCCAGGTGTGAATGAGCCCTACGGTGTATAGGAATCTGTCATTACGCTATCAGAACTACCCCAAGAATCTCTCCTGGTAAGTGGTAGAGTTTTACACATAGAGAAGCTTTTTTGGAGAAGTTGGGAAAGTAATGGCAACAGTTCAGATATCAGTTCCAGAGGAAATTAAAGCCAAATTTTATCACCGAATTGCCTCAGAGAAGAGAAACAATAAATTAGACGTGCAGCAAAATTAAAAGAGAAGAATTTTTTTTTTTTTTTTTTTTTAGTATCATACTTACCTAAATGGATGCAACATTGGTCCACCAGCGACTCGACACTGAGAACCGAGCCATCGAACATCGCCAATTGCTCGGTCCTCACAGCTCCCCGAGTAGAGAGCTGCTGCCTGTCAATTAGCAGCTCACAGCTCTGCTGCTCCTCGCTCACTGGAACGCTGAGCTGTGGAGGGGGTGGAGTGGCCGTCTCAGGCTCTCAGAGGCTCGCTGAGAGCCTGAGACGGGTTTCAGTCCAGGCACCTGGCCGATCCAGACTCCCATTGTCGGGGTGACGCGGTGCCTGGACTGATTTCTGTGACGTCGGCAGAGAGCGGACTTCAGACCACAGGAGCGCACAGAATCACAGGAGAGCGAAACGAATTGCACTCCTGTGAACCATAGGAGATGCCCAGCCAAATGAGCTTTGGCTGGACTTCTCCTTTAACAATTTACGCCAACATGGAGGTCTTGTTTACTTCCTCTTTCCTTATAACCTATATAACATTATTTCTTTATGAATTTGTTGCAACAGTAGCGCCACACAGTAAAAATGTTGCAAATAAGAAGTAGAATTTGTTACAACTAACAAAAATAATGTTACAGGGTTTTCATGAATTTAGAGCAGGGCTTCCATCTACATGTAGCATACAGCCAGAAATGTGCTGCAAATGTCTTACTGAATCCACCCCAGAGTCACTGTAGCTCTGAATCTTCCCAGCATCTAGTGGCTAATCTTTAGATCTCTACATTTAATAAAATAACAAAGAGAGGAAGTAGAAGCTTGTAAAAAAACTACAATTCACATCAACAATGATCATTATGGTAAACCTTGCAATAATAACTGAAAATGTGTTGTCTGGAAATCCAACATTTCTATTTAAGGCTTGCCAGTTTAAATAAATTTGGAAGTGTTAAAAAGGAGATCAAGGCAAATGTTACAAAAACTATTTAATTCGGATATGTTCCCATTAAAAAAAATGTTAGAGGAAGTCTAGTTTAACAAAACTATTTTAAAAATGCACCTGTTTCTCCAATTCAGCGTACCACAACATTCACATCTCTGCTATGGTGTGCTAAAATGCAGGGGTGTTGCAGTGCGCTGTTTATATACCATGGGGTGCTTACACTTTCTGTAATGCATGGTAAAACCTACATTTTACTACAACACACGTATGTGAATGCACCTAAAGCGGGTGTAACCCTCTGATATGAAAAATAAAAAAAGAATATCCTTCTGTAGTGGGTACTTGCCTCTATCCAAAGCACTTAGACCCCTTTCACACTGGAGTGTTTTGCAGGCGATATAGCGTTACAAATAGTGCCCGCAAAACGCCCTAAAACAGCTGCTCCATGCACTCCAGTGTCAAAGCCCGAGGGCTTTCACACGAGCGGAGCGCTGGCAGGGCATCAGAAAAAGTCCTGCCAGCAGCTTCTTTGGAGCGGTGAACTCACTGCTCCTCCACCGCTGCTCCCCATTGAAATCAAGGGGGCAGCGCTACGATAGCTCCGGCAAAACGCCGCTCCAGCGGCGTTTTGCGGGCGGATTTAACCCCTTTTTGGCCGCTAGCGGGGGGGTTAAAACCGCCTCTCTAGCGGCCGAATAGCGCAGCTAAAACGACAGTAAAGCGGCGCTAAAAATAGCGCCGCTTTACCTCTGACGCATGGGGCGGCTCGGTGTGAAAGGGCTCTTAGTGTGATTTCTGTCTGCTTGCTCTGCCATTGCCATGAGTCATGTCTGACCGCTAATGCAGACTCCAAAGGATCAAGTGCAATGGGTGAGCAGAGCTCCAGCACAGTCTGTGGTTCACAGCCTCAGCTCTGCATGTTTACCTGTAAATGTGTGGAGGGGCTTTGCCCATTACCTACACTTAGGTCACAGATTACACTCAGCTCCCTGCTCTATGCTGTGCAGTGTGTGACATCAGATCTCTGCCTCCTGGAAGTTGAGGAATGCTGTGTAAATTATGTGCTTTAAACCGCTGTAGAGGAGAGATGGCTGCAGATAAATAGGTACAACTTAGTAGGAAGATTTGTTTAATTTCTGTGTATCACCTGAGGCTAGTATATGAAAGGACTGCAAAAAAAACACACACGAGTTTGGCATTTGTTCAGAGGATTTCCTGGTCGGAGGAGGGCTGCACCCTTGTTGGGCATTCTGGAAAGAAGTGTGATGGAATATTTCCCTTAGGTCTAGCACTAAAGTGTTTTTTGGACTTTTGTAGTATATGAAAGGGTTTAAAACCACTTTAAGGTTACTTTCAGATGGGCATTCTGTCAGTCTCTTTTTGACCCATCACTAGACAAGTCAAAAATTCAAATCTGTAATCGGGTAAAGCCAGTTTGTGACTATACTGAAAAATATATATAAAAAAAAAAAGAATACTACACACGGATTTTCATCAAATATAACCTATACAATGGAGTTGTCTGAAACTTTTTACACAGCACTCACTTCTATTTTGGAAATGTTACTCTGAAGTTTGGCGCTTGTTCTGCACATCGGAGATGGAATGTGAACATTGGGATAGATGAAGCAGTAGTTCCATGGATCATGCTGCCACCTATAGACTGACAGTTTGTTACTAGATCACTTGTATTGTTCAATGACACCCTTCACTATTAGTGCCACCTTTCTATTTTTCTTTGCCTACAATGACTAATAAAGGGTCTGGAGGATATTAGTAATGAAGAAAGGTTGCGAGCACTGAACTTATTCTCTCTGGAGAAGAGACACTTGAGAGGGGATATGATTTCAATTTACAAATACTGTACTGGTCACCCCACAATAGGGATAAAACTTTTTCGCCGAAGGGAGTTTAATAAGACTCGTGGCCACTCATTAAGATTAGAAGAAAAGAGGTTTAACCTTAAACTACGTACAGGGTTCTTTATGCCGCGTACACACAAGCGGACTTTCCGGCATACTTGGTCCGGCATACCGGAGTCCATCGGACAATTCGATTGTGTGTGGGCTCCAGCTGACTTTTTTTTCTCAAAAGTTCGACGGACTTAGATTTGAAACATGTTTCAAATCTGTCCGACGGACTCGAGTCCGGTCGAAAAGTCCGCTCTTCTGTATGCTAGTCCGACGGACAAAAAATGACGCTAGGGCAGCTATTGGCTATTGGCTATGAACTTCCTTGTTTTAGTCCGGTGGTACGTCATCACGTACGAATCCGTCGGACTTTGGTTGATCGTGTGTAGGCAAGTCCGTTCTTTGGAAAGTTTGTCGTAAAGTCTGCCGTAAAGTCCGGTCGTGTGTACGCGGCATTACTGTAAGAGTGGCAAGGATGTGGAATTCCCTTCCACAGGCGGTGGTTTCAGCAGGGGGCATCGATTTTGTTTAAAAAAACTGTTAGATAAGCACCTGAACTACAGCAACATACAGGGATATACAATGTAATACTGACATATAATCACACACATTGGTTGGACTTGTGTCTTTTTTTTTTTTTCAACCTCACCTACTATGTAACTATGACAGGCATGTTACTTGCTATTAATCTTAACAAATTGTAGAAATGAAGAGATTATTGCTGTTTTGCAATGCAGTGATACTTTTCTAGGAGCATTTTATAAAAATAATTTGTCCATCTCTTTGTATTCCAGTGCACAGTGCCATCGCCTTTTCTGGGCTGTATTGCCTAGATAACCTTTTTTAAAATCAAAATGAAGCACACGGCTGCACCTGACCTGCTTTGATTGTAGTTCTGCTTTATCTAAAGAAATGCACTGCAAAGCAGGTCAAACGCAGCCTGGAAATGGTCATCAGTACTGCAGCATTAAAATAAATGGGAATATAGATATTTAAGTCTGCTAAGAAACAGGTTCCCTTTTTGTGCTTAAAGTGGATGTAAACCCTCACATATACCCAGTGAAGTGAACAGCCTCAGATGATACACAGGGATAAAACAAATCCCCCTACATAAATTTTACATGTATATCTGCTGTCTTCAGCTTTTTATACTGTTTAGAAAGTTCAGATCATGTTAGGATTTTCTCTTCCTGGTTAGCACTGCAGTGAAGTCTGGGCATACAGCCAAGACCGCTGATTGGAGGAAAGGCACACACACCCCTCCCCTCATAGGTAAAGACTTTCAGCTCTGATCGTTGAACAATTCAGGGCTCTGCTGATTTATTCATAGCATCCTCCCCAACACAAAACCCAAAAAACAGGCAGCCTGCCAAGTTTCTTACAACATCACTCAGGCAAGATAAAGAGGTCAGTTTAACCACTTAAAGACTAAACATTTTTCTGACATTTGTTGCTTACAAGTTAAAATCAGTAATTTTTGCTAGAAACTCCCAAACCTGATGCATTTTTTTTTTGCAGTGACCCCAGAGAATAAAATGGTGGTTGTTGCAATATTTTAAGTCACACTCTATTTGCTCAACGGTCTTTCAAATGCATTTTTTTGTGTGAAAAAATACACTTTAAAAAAAAAAAAAAAAAAATAGTAAAGTTGGCCCAATGTTTTTGTATAATGTGAAAGATGATGTTACGCCATGAGAATCGTGATCTTTATTCCAAGCAAAAAAAATCGTGATTCTCATTTTAGCCTGAATCGTGCAACTCTAATGTATGGGCACTGTGTTTGTACAGAAGGCTATTCACTGATCCACTTCTATACAACCGCCTTGTCGGATTTTCCCCGCTCGATCAGTGCTGCAGATATAGCCTGCAACACTCTGACGGCGGGGAGGTCTCCCATCTGTAGGAATACAAATAGCTCAGCGGGGAGGAACAAAAAATGCAAACTCGTCTATGAGCTGCCTTACAGTGAAGATGTTATGTAAAGCATAGCATTTTTTATTAGAGGTGCACCGAAATGGAAAATTTTGGTGCAGAAACTGAAAACCTTTTTTTTCTAAAAAAAAAAAGAATATATATTTTTATATGTAATTATATCATATTTAATTAATGTCAGGAATTTAAATAAATATGAATTTATTTCCGGCTGTTATTGGCCGCTTTAGCCAAAAAAAAGCTCAAGAAAAATGCATCCCTTTAATTTCGATCAGTGTACTCGTTAGATGCACACTCGTAAGTTGCATTGTTGTGGTCTTAAAAATCTTACTTGGTGTATTTTTGGTCAGTTAAAAAAAATACACCTCCCTGTGCAAAATCGTGCCATTACCGCACTTTTTTCTCTATTGGCAAAGTGCAGAAAACACAATTTTCAGTCGCTGAAATTTTGGTGCATCTTTTAAATTTTCATTTTTTATTTTTAAGCTTTTGATAGCTTTGACTCAAAACCTCTGATAAGTTTATATTGCTTTCTTTGTCTTCACCGTCAGATTTCCCCTTACTTCTTGTCCCTGTGACGCCAGAACAAGAAGGTACAGGCATCCCCAGTATAGGAAAATATGCTTTGACCTCCCCCCCCCACTTAAAAATACGGTGCCTTAAAGTGGATGTAAGCCTGATTCATGAAATTTGACCTAAGCACATATATCTGTAGTGTTTTCTTATCTCTCTCCAAAGCCCCGAGTCCCGTGTGTTTCTGCTGCTCCTTTCTTCTGTTATCAGCATGATCACTTCTGACAAGTTCTCCATCAACCAAGATAAAACCTGCCTGATATTTGTGTTGGGGAGGGTACAATGAATAGATTAGCAGAGAGCTGGTCTATTCACAGCACATTCCTTCCTTCCTTTGCCTATGTGGAGGGGGGTGTGTGACTTTCCTCCAATCAGCTGTCTTGGCTGTATGCCAAGAATCCACTCCCAGCGCTGAACAGGAAGAGAAAATCTCTAAGAGATGTGCACTTTCTAAAGCATGTAGCAAGCTGAAGACAGCAGATATACATGTAAAACTTATGTAGGGAGATTTGTTTCATTTCTGTGTATCATCTGAGGCTGTTCACTTCACTGGGTATATATGAGGATTTACATCCACTTTAAGCTGGCCATACACTGATCAAAATGTCTGCTGAACCAACCAAATTGTGATCAGAATTCGATCAACTTCTGTAGAAGGGACATATTAGAGATTTTTTTTCGATCAACACCTGGTTTATGTGGATGGAGGCATTTGCTTGTTTTTTTTTTTTTTTTAAGTAATCATCTCCAATCTCCTATAGACTCATCAGTGGATTAGAAAACTCAGTTTTGTAAGACATTTCTAATTTAAAGCTGAACTCCGGGCAAAACGCTAAATACATATATAAGAGCTGTTTTACCTGGCAAAGGTTTTAAAGTACTTTTTGTCCAGCCCTGTTATCAACACAGCTCTGGCAGACAGCACAGCCCTGTCTGGTAGGGAGAAGATCTGAGCTTTCTCTACTGTAGTTTCACTTAGGACTTGCTCACACTAGCAGCAGCCCCAGCCACCCCTCTGAAAAGTGATCCATGGTGAATTGCTTTCCAGAAGGCATGTCACAGGCAGGCCACATGGAGTATAATTTTTGCCACAGCTGCGAAACACAGCCCCACGGCCATGGCATATGTATGACCCTGTTATGCTGCTATTTCAACTGCCTGTTTTTACTTCCTCCTTGTCCAATCATGTGAACGAGTCGCCGTTTACGACACAAGACTCAAAGAACGGTTTAGGTCGCCATTCCTTCAGAGCTCATGCGGCAATGACTTCATTGCCTGCATATATAGTAAATATCTCCTGAACAGTGCACATTTAGGAGATATTTACAGTACCCATAGGTAAGCCTTAGGAGCCTTGTGATATATTTACAGTACTTATAGGTAAGCCTTAGAACCTTAGGAGCCTTGGGAAATATTTACAGTACCTATAGGCAAGCCTTAGGAGCCATTTACAGTACCTATAGGTAAGCCTTAGTACCTTAAGAGATATTTACAGTAAGTAGGGGATTAGAGTGAACAAGACACAGACTCACCAGTAGGCACCATCGTCCCTTAAAATAAACAAAGAGAGACCATATTGGGGAATATGGGGCTTTAAGGGTGCTTATTAATACAGATGAATATCACACTAAATTTAATAAAAAAGTTTATATTTTTATTACAAAAAAGAGAAACAAAAGAAAAACATCACTTCCATCATACAGTTTTTCACGCAATATTTCTACATGTTTCGCCTTACGGCTTTTTCAGGATAATGCGTGGACTTTATTACTAATAAATAGATATAAAGGTAAATCCACAAGAGAAAAAATTACATATGCAAAACAAGAAAAGAAAATTGCCATAAGAACATATTAAAGTATACATTAAATCATACATAGATCCATCCGTGTAGATAGCAGAAATTCCCAACCAGAGGTTTTAGCCCCAATGTTTTGGGGACTCAGAGCCAGATCTACAGTAGGTGACTGATATCCGAGCGAATTTCTGGACACACATGGTCCCGCCCATGAGAATCTCCCAACTAAGCCGGATCACCCACAGAGAGAGTTATAAATACCTTGTGTATGATTTTAAAACCAATGTTTCCTGTGAATCAATCAAAAATATTATTATGACATGTCAATCTTCGTGCATTGTATATTTGTATTTAATTAGGATATTACATCCTTCAACCGAAAAAGAGGTATATGCTTACATAAAAAACTTTTTAAATGGATGACTGGGAGCCTATAATCCCATGCAGCTGACGGCAATGATTATCTAGGCTGTGTAGGACCAGAGCCAGGTCTCTGAAAGTAAGGTAACATTAGGCTCGATTCACACCTATGCATGTTGCTTTTGAGCGTTTTTGGAGGTTTTTTTTTTCATGCTTGCCACGTTTTTGTGCCGCGTTTTTGCCGCGTTTTTGCCAGCGATTTTGAGTTTTGCTTTTTTTTTTTTTTTTTTTTTTTTACAGTTTTTTTTTACAGTCTTAAAAAAAATGTAAAAAAAATAAAAAAAAAACAAAAAACGGCAAAAACGCACCAAAAACGCATCAAAAACGGTGCACTTGCGTTTTTGATGCTTGTCCATTGAAATCCATTACATGCAAAACGCTGCATTTTGCATGAAAAAAAGTCCCCGACCCTTTCCAAAAACGCAGAGATACAAAAAAGCATTGATGTGAACATGTTCCATAGGAACCCATGTTAAAAAATTCCCGTGCATTTCTGCAAAATGCAAAATGCATCAAAAAACGCGCTAGTGTGAATGGAGCCTTAAGGCCCGGTTCACATATGTGCGGTGCGAATTGAAGCTTCGATTTCCCTGCGAAGAGAATCAGTTGTTCAGTGTTTCACGTCAGTTTTTGATCAGAAAACGGTCAGAATTGCATCAGTGTCAGGTTTACATCAGGATTTTATCCTGTACACTACAGAATGCATCTGCGAATCAGATGCGTTCCCATAGAAGATAATGTGCTTGCAATTCGCACCGCAATGCCCAGAAAATGCACACGTTTTTTCGGCAATGCGGAGTGCAAATGCAACGCACATATGTGAACCAGCCTCATTCAAATGAACATATTTTAAAATGTCATGCAAATTGGATGCGGTGTAATCCGCATCCAATTTGCATAGGTGTGAACCAGGCCTAAAGCAAATAAGAGACTGTATAGTTGTAATAGGGTCCCTTATAAGTTCAGTCTTTTAAGCATTCCTGCCTATCTGATAAAGGAGAAACTTGCCTTCACATGCCACTCAGTCCATGGGTACAAAGACCCCAAAGCAAAAACGGAATCTAAAAGCAACCACGAATGAAGAGTCTGTAAGTAAAGATGAAAAATGGGGAATAAAGCCTTAAATATACCGCACGTTTTCTTATTAAGTAGTGCAATGCAATTGCAATGCATGTAAAAGGTTTTATCAATGAATTCAATAGATCTACAGTACCTGTTTAACAGCTGCATGAGGTGTAGGCCTCCCAGGGACTCCAGCAGCATGAATGACGCCGCATGGGTCCATTTATGCCCCTCCCCAGTGCGTCAGATGTGACGTCACGCCGTGATGACGCAGAACGGACACTATGGAGGAATGCTGTATCACAGAGGGAGCGCTGCCTCTCCGCCGAAGTCCCGCCCCGCGCCAACAGCTGTCATTCATAGGAGCCACCGCACACGGACACGCCTTGAGGGCGTGCCAAGCGTGGTGACACCGTGACCTACATCCGCCGCTTATCCACAAAGCAATGACACAGTGGGGGCCGATGTCCCACCGTGAAAAAAACAGCGCCTCTCGAGATATTTACAGTACCTATAGGTAAGCCATAGTATCTTAGGTGCCTTAGGAGATATTTACAGTATCTATAGGTAAGCCATAGTATCTTAGGAGCCTTAGGAGATATTTACAGTATCTATAGGTAAGCCATAGTATCTTAGGAGCCTTAGGAGATATTTACAGTATCTATAGGTAAGCCATAGTATCTTAGGAGCCTTAGGAGATATTTACAGTATCTATAGGTAAGCCTTAGTACCTTAGGGTATTTTTACAGTACCTATAGGTAAGCCATAGTATCTTAGGAGCCTTAGGAGATATTTACAGTATCTATAGGTAAGCCATAGTATCTTAGGAGCCTTAGGAGATATTTACAGTATCTATAGGTAAGCCATAGTATCTTAGGAGCCTTAGGAGATATTTACAGTATCTATAGGTAAGCCATAGTATCTTAGGTGCCTTAGGAGATATTTACAGTATCTATAGGTAAGCCATAGTATCTTAGGAGCCTTAGGAGATATTTACAGTATCTATAGGTAAGCCATAGTATCTTAGGAGATATTTACAGTATCTATAGGTAAGCGATAGTATCTTAGGAGATATTTACAGTACCTATAGGTAAGCCTTAGTACCTTAGGGTATTTTTACAGTACCTATAGGTAAGCCTTCGCATAGTTAGTACAGCGGCTCCTTCCAAACTGTCAGTTTTTTTTTTTGTTCAGCCCTGCTGGGTTGAAAAAAAAAAGAAAAAAAACTAGTAGTGTGTACCTTTTAAAGAGGTTCCAAGATTTCCTAACTCTAGCAAAGAAAAAAAACTTTTTTTTTTTTTCTGTCCCCAACCCCCCATTGGGGACACAGCAATAAAAACCCCAACTTCTAATTATCCTCCACTGTATCTACATTAAAGAAACACCTTTTTTTCTGGGGTTAGGCAATAAAATCTTTCTGTGACTGACAATAAATACTGGCAGCTGTCACTTTCCATTTCATGGATATATTGCATGATGGGTATTTCCTAGTATCTGTATGCTTGCCAAAATGGTGCCATTTTTTTTTTTTTAGACTTTTTGCTATTCCACTATTATTGATCACAGTTCAGCATTGCTGATGGTGGATTCTGGGCAAACATTTGAAGCCTCTTCCGCTTGCAGGAAAATTCCTGACAGCCCGACAACACTGAAACGCTGTAAAAAATTCAATTAGCCCGTACACGGATCTATTATCTGCACAAAAAGTACAATTCGGTCAGAAATCTGTTTGCAGAATACCAGATAATGAAACATCACTTGACACAGCAGTAATATATCCCAATCTGCACACTATGCAATCTTCTGACTCGGATAAATGTGTGAGCTTTTGCAGAATCAATGAATAAGTCTTCTTTCAGATGTCCATCCTCAGTGTTCTGATCATCAGGGGATCCACGAGCAGGTCCATCTGCTGAATCAAAGCCAAACAGAGCAGATGTCCTTTTTTCTCCAGCTTGTGAGTGGGTTCAAAGAGGACCCATGTTAGGTCTATGGTCAGGACATGTAACGTCTGTGTACATATTTTTACCTCCCTTTGATACGTCACTTTCGGGTCTGAAAAAAAAACATAAAAGGGCGCAAGCCTTTTCTGTTTGTTTCTTTATGGACCTGGACGGAGTAGAGGGAAATTGGATATAATAAGACACGTGTCTGCTTACAGACTGGCAATAAGTTTCCAATCACATTCACCTGAAAGCTGATAGGCTGATTGGACTACTCCATTGAAAGGACCTCCAAAGCCGGTAGCTCTGATCACCTAGTTCTAATCTTGTTTGCTAATGCAGTAATAATACATAGTGGGGTTGATTTACTAAAACTGGAGAGTGCAGAATCTGGTGCAGCTTTGCATAGAAACCAATCGGCTTCCAGTTTTTTTCCCAAAGCTTGATTGAACAAGCTGAAGTTAGAAGATTGGCTACCATGCACAGCTGCACCAGATTTTGCACTCTCCAGTTTTAGTAAATCAACCACTGTGTGGCTGATACATGGAAGTAAAAATGGAGCTGTTGTCCATAACAATCAATGTGTTTCTTTATTATAGTTTAACAGTGTGTTTTTTAGCTTTTCAATTTCTCCATGGTTTGCAGCATCCCTGTGCATTGTTACTATTGAATTCAAGTCGATTTTCCTTGTCTAAATATTATTTTTGGAACGAGTTGCAAAGACTCAAATATTCCAAGAAGTTCCTTGTCATCCTGTAGAATTTGGTCGTGCAGAGCCGGCTTATTTACTCTTTGAAGTTTGGCGTTATCTTGGTTTTATTTGTCCATCAGACAATAGTTGAGGCTAACATTGTTTTATTGTACGCTGTGGGTCTTTGCAGGTGGTCTGTTTCACTGAACTTCCTTTCTGGGATGACTTCAGAAGTGCTGGATGCTTTGTGGCAGGTGACCGTTGGAGCAAGTTGTTTTACACAATGGAAATTCTATGCAAGCACTCAGTACTTCCTGTTTAATGAACTATGGGTTTTTTTTTAAATGTAATCTATGACCTCCTACTACCCCTCTAGAGCATGTCCCAGGATTATTTTTTTTCTTTTACCTTGTTGACTGAGAGGTGTGGGAATAGGCTGCGTTCTGTAGTCACAACTGGAAAAACAGATCTGAAGCAATTTACCGTTCAAATTCAGCCTTTCCAAGAACTCAGTCCACTCAGCAAGTGCTGCCAATTTTCTCGTTCAATCTTCTTATTAAGGGGCAGATAAAACAACATTGACAAAGTTGGTACAATTACAATAAAGAGTGGGATTCGCACCCACTTCAAGTACAATGTATAGTGTAACATAGCGATACGCTAACATAGTCAATTTTCTGTGTTATTGTTATAATAGCACCCAACAAAGGTAAAGACCGGTGCCTCAGGTCCTCCAAATTCGAGCAATACACAGTAGACTTCTGGGCTTTGAAAGCCCTTACAACAGTCAATCCAGAGAAGCTAAGGTGCAAAGTAAGCAAAAAACAAGTAACCTGCACCAAATAAGAAATAAAGGAAGGTGGGATGGAAGTAGATGATGTCTACTGCCCTCACCAGGCCAGGGCAGTATCCAGTAACCTAGTGGGCAACTGGAGTGGAAACCTAGTGGGAAATTTCTGTTCAAGGAAAGAAGAGTCAAAGCCTGAAGGTAGAAATGCTGCCAATTTTTATTCATCTATAGAATATGTTTGGCACTGAAAAGACGCTGTTCTGCCCTCAGGGTTTGTCACAGCCACACAAATATAAACAATATTCAGCCTCCTGGCTATTTGGGCTGCTTATATCCCAGTTGTCCAACCTGAAGCCTGAGCCCCGGTTCACACAGGGGCGGCACGACTTGCAGGTCGCCTCAGCGAGGCGACCTGCAAACGACTTCCGCAGCGTCTTGCAAAACGACTTCTGTATAGAAGTCTATGCAAGTCGCCCCAAGTCGCCCCCAAAGTAGTACAGGAACCTTTTTCTAAGTCGGAGCGTCGCTCCTATTAGAACGGCATAAAGAGGGGAGTTTGGGACTTTAAATGAGGCGCACTTGTCGCCTCCATCCCGGAATTCAGGTATATAACAAACAGGGAAGTTGGGACTTTAAATGAAGCGGTTGGATTGCGGAGGGTTAAAAAATATTAATTTAATAGTCATAGTAAATAGAGTAACAAGGATTCCACATATATCAACACACATATATGTTTTTGCATAACAATGGAGCATATAGTATGGAAAAATACATGCAGTAGATGTAAAATCATGTTCGATAAATAGTAATTGAAAAACTAATGGTACAACAGTAACTGAAATTAATCACATAGCCATGATAATATTCATAATCATGATAGGTGCCAGAAGTGGCATGCCCGGAACCTGGTAGCTGGAGTATAAATCACATGATAATAATAATGGTCATACTAGGTACCCGAAGTGGTGTGCCCAAGACCTGGTGTAAAAGGGCACAGTGATATAGAGAGTTATAAGGGAGCCCCCAGATCCCGGCCCCCCACCCTATGTGAATGAGTATGGGGTATGGTACCCCTACCCATTCACCTAGGGAAAAAAGCGTCAATAAAAAACACAGTACACAGGTTTTTAAAATAATTTATTAGGCAGCTCCGGGATCTTCTTCCGACTTCGGGGGTCCTCTTCCGACTTCGGGGGTCTCTCTGGCGTCTTCTCCCGGTGTCCGCATCTTCTGCCGGCTGCACCGCTATCTTCTGCAGCTCAATTGCTAGCGGTGGTCCGGACTTCTGCCTTCTTCCTTTCTTCCAGAGTTGTTGACACGAAGCTCTCTCCAGCTGCAATGGTCTCTGAACGATCCGCAACGGACTTATATAGGCGGTGACCCCGCCCCCTTATGAGGTCACTGTCCCGGGGCATGCTGGGACTGTGCCGTCATAAGGGGGCGTGGTCATCACCCGGTGACCACGCCTCCTAAAACGTCACAGTCCCAGCATGCCCAGGGACTGTGACGGCATAAGGGGGCGGGGTCACCGCCTATATAAGTCCGTTGCGGAGCGTTCAGAGACCATTGCAGCTGGAGAGAGCGTCGTGTCAACATCTCTGGAAGAAAAGAAGAAGGCAGAAGTCCGGACCACCGCTAGCAATTGAGCTGCAGAAGATAGCGGTGCAGCCGGCAGAAGATGCGGACACTGGGAGAAGACGCCGGAGAGACCCCCGAAGTCGGATAAAGATCCCAGAGCTGCCTAATAAATTATTTTAAAAACCTGTGTACTGTGTTTTTTTATTGACGCTTTTTTCCCTAGGTGAATGGGTAGGGGTACCATGTACCCCATACTCATTCACATAGGGTGGGGGGCCGGGATCTGGGGGCTCCCTTATTAAAAGGGGCTCCCGGATTCCGATAAGCCCCCCGCCCGCAGACCCCGACAAACCAACGGCCAGGGTTGTCGGGAAGAGGCCCTTGTCCTCATCAACATGGGGACAAGGTGCTTTGGGGTGGGGGGGCCGGTAGGGTGCCCCCCATGCCCTAAAGCACCCACCCCCCCATGTTGAGGGCATGCGGCCTGGTACGGTCCAGGAGGGGGGGGCGCTCGCTCGTCCCCACCCCCATTCCTGACCGGCCAGGCTGCGTGCTCGGATAAGGGTCTGGTATGGATTTTGGGGGGGACCCCACGCCGATTTTTCGGCATAGGGGGTTCCCCTTAGATCCATACCAGACCTAAGGGCCTGGTATGCCCCTGGGGGGGAACCCACGCCGGTTTTTTTCATTTAAAACTTGGCGCGGCGTTCCCCCTCTGGATTCATACCAGACAGCTGTCAGCACTGCCTGTCACTCATCGGGAAAGGAAAAAATAGTTTTCCTTTCCCGATCAGCGAGCCAGGCTTGTGCTTACAAAGTCGTACTGAAGTCGTGTCTATATTATTCAGGCACGACTTGCATGCTACTTCAGGGTTTAACATTGAGGTCTATGGAGTACAACTCGCATAGAAGTTGGACCAAAGTAGTGCAGGGACTACTTTCAAGTCGGCACGACTTAAAGTCGTGCTAATATGAATGGTAGTCATTGCAAATCATGGAGAATGACTTGTCATACGATTTTGCAGTACAAAATCGTGGGACAAGTCGTATAAGTGTGAAAGGGGCCTTAATGTGCCATGTGCATGACCCATTCCCTAACCCAGGGCTGTGCCATCATTCCTACTATTTCAGCCTATACCTGTACAAGAATTATTGGGACTTTCAAGATGCACATATTTGTGTCTTCATAAAATCAATGTATTATTTGAAGTAATTAAAAATCCACCATAAAACATTTATGGAAAACCATATAGACATGTTGTTATAAGCCTGGTAATTGTCACCGCAGATGCCTTGCATACATGCTACCATCCTTATGATATTTAACAAGCTGATAACACCAAACTTCATTCATTACATAATCATGTAATAGAAGTGTAGCAACTCTCTACGCATTTCATGAACAATTGTAACTTGTTCAAGAGATTACAGTTACGTGTTAGATATAGACAGCTGGGCCAAACATTAAAGAGTAAATATTGGATTGCTTCACAGACACAACATAGGTTGGTTCCCCCGGTTACACAATATCAATAATCCTCATATTATAGCATTCCACCTTTACCTCTGATTTTTTTTTTTTTTTTATACTATAGTTGTATTCATTACAATTTAGATGCCGCAGGTCTGTAACTGAATATCAAAGACTTATGCTGGCCATACACTATACGAAAAATCGGCCAAACCCATTTTCGAAAAACAAACGTTCGGCCGTAAGCGCAAGCGATGGTGCCATCATATAATGACCGATAAATCGTTCAGTGGACATAAATAAATACATTTTTTGTTTGTTTTTTTTATATATACCTAGTGCAGACAGTTCGAATGGGAAACACATTAACCTTATAATTTATTGTTCGTTCGGCAGGGAATTTCCAAACTTGTCCTTCGTTTTTTCGGCTCAAAAACGTCCAAACGATTATCGATTTTGTGCCCATCAACTGGCTGAAAAAAGAACGAACGGTCTAAATGACCGAATTTCGGCCGATTTTTCTTATACTGTATGGCCAGCATAAGAGTCTCAATGTGGATCCAGACCTCTATTACGGTAGTTCCCCTATAGAGGGTAGTATTGATAGCTTGTGATAATGTTATATTGGCAGCCTATGAATTACTCCCAAGTCAGTATCTAAAGTATATTTGCGTTTGTAAATTTCGGGATGACAGTAAGGCCCCTTTCACACTGGGGCGGTTTGCAGGCGTTATTGCGCTAAAAATACCGCCTGCAAACCGCCCCTAAACAGCCTCCGCTGTTTGTTCAGTGTGAAAGCCCGAGGGCTTTCACACTGAAGCGGTGCGCTGGCGGGAGAAGAAAAAAATCTCCTGCAAGCCGCATCTTTGGAGCGGTGAAGGAGCGGTGTATTCACCGCTCCTAAACTGCTCCTGCCCATTGAAATCAATGGGACAGCGCGGCTATACCGCGGCAATACCCGCGCTGTACGAGTGGTTTTAACCCTTTTTCGGCCGCCAGCGGAGGGTTAAAACCGCACCGCTTGCGGCTGAATACTGCGGTAAAATAGCACTGTTTTACCGCCGACGCCCCCTACCGCCCCAGTGTGAAAGGGGCCTAAGGGGGAAGTATGTTGATGAAATCCATGTCATGTGACACAGAATACAGGTCCTGACTAAAGGCAGGTGTCTGCTTCACACCTGGTATGGAGGTAAATGGTGAGCAAGTTTCCCCCGTCATTTATTAAAATAAAGTATTACGCCGAATATATAAACAATCAGTATTTTTTAATTAGACCACATGCAGACCAATCTTCAATACGAACAAAACAAATCCATTTCTTTCTTTCTACATTATGTTCATAAAGCATTGTAGTAGTTGTATGTATTTTCTCCCAGTGTGTAGCAAGCATTGTTTTTTATCTTGGTGCATGAATTGATAGCATCTCAGTTTTAGAATTTTTCCAGCATGCTGGAAACACAGCATGGAAGAATTGTGCGATTCAGCCTGCATATTTTCATCATTCAATGTGCTCATTCTCCATTCTTTTCTTTTAACCATTAGAAATGCAAATAATTCTGGAATATGCGGCATAGCTAGCAGTAGGCTCGTACAGTTTTGCTCTGGATTCTCTACATTGCCATGCCAATCCTGAGAGAAGGAATGTTCATATCTTTTTGTGTGCCCAGCCCTCATGTAATTTCTTCCAAGAACACTGGAACAGCTGTTGTGCCACTCACTGAGGGTCTGTTTACCCTGGCCAGTCTTGCTGGCACGCACTTCATGGAGCATTAGCTGTGAATCTGTTGCGGCAATTTTCATTTTTGATTTTCCCCTGTCCACTCCGTTATAAACGTAGTGTCGGAAGTGAATGCCTTTCCATGTGTCATCTATATCATTATTAATAATCATTTTCAGAGTTCTTTTTCAAAAGGAATCTTACAAAGCAAAACACCCGTGTGGAAGTGTTAGATGGAAGCCATCCTCTCTCTCTCCTCACTAGTATGCAGCCCAGAAATTAGAATGTGACAGCTTCCATCTAAAGCTTATCACTTAGCCATTTAAAGCTTTAAAGATCCATTGATTCTGCATCCAGCATTGTGGACCGAGGAATATCAGTTGCCATGTATTGTATCAGAAGCCAATAATTTAGTGGCTGCTGCAGGGGCGATGCTAGGTCTACAAAAGATCTGGGGCTAGAGCCCATAGCAGAGTAGTAAAGAAAGTCATACGCTTCGGTGGGCATACACATGTATATACAGTAATATACGTGTGTGTGTGTGTGTGCATATACCCCCAGAGAGCCCCCCCTTACATCAGGGTCCCCAGAGAGCCCCCCCTTACATCAGGGTCCCCAAAGAGCCCCCCCCTTACATCAGGGTCCCCAAAGAGCCCCCCCTTACATCAGGGTCCCCAGAGAGCCCCCCCCTTACATCAGGGTCCCCAGAGAGCCCCCCCCTTACATCAGGGTCCCCAGAGAGCCCCCCCTTACATCAGGGTCCACAGAGAGCCCCCCTTACATCAGGGTCCCCAAAGAGCCCCCCCCTTGGGGACCCCTGCAAAGACTCGGGGCTATGGGCCCCAGATTCTGGGCTATAGCCCCAAAAGCCACCCCCTAGCAACGCCGCTGGGCTGCTGAATATCTGAACAGTGTTATTTCAAATTTCAGAAAGAATTGAACAACATTCGAGCAGTGTATGACCAGATTTACTTTGTGAAAAATCTCTCTATAAAAAGACAGGCATACATGGTACCTAGAACTCAATTTTCAAAGTAAAACTTTATTTTTAATAAGTTGTCATTTAGGTTTAATATTTTTGAATACACACAGGAGAGAAATACAGAAGTTGCCATTGCTGACCTCTCTCCGAAAATGCTTGTTGCCCAGCTAACTCTGGCTTCAAAACTTTGAGTCACTCACCTGAAACAAGTCCAAACGCAATATTCCCCACACGCATTTATGGAAATGGCTGTAGTAATGCTGGGTGCTGTAATGACCATTGGCTGGAAACCGTAGACAATCAGAGTGAAGAAACGTCATCAGCACACCAAGGGCTCCTCAAAAGGGTCCAGAGCTTTATTCACATGGTCACACGGTACACATACAGCAACGTTTCTGAGCCGTATGTCGTGAGTCACTTGCCTGATAATAGGGCCCTGCGTGGCTCTGAAACGTTGCTGTATATGTACTGTGTGACCATGTGAATAAAGCTTTGGACCCCTTTGAGGAACTCTTGGTGTGCTGATGACTTGAAGCATGCACAAAGCAAATGCAAGTTGAACCCCTAACTTGTATAATATATACAGAATGCATGTGTATGTTGTCTCCATGGCCAGTTGTTTTATTCATACTATTGCACAGTCATTGCCCAGTGCTTAGTAGTACTTTCCTACCCTAAGGAGATCAGTTTTGAGATAGTAGGGGTCTATAACATCAATTCCCCACTGTTGTCATCTGTCACTCCTTAGTATCCTCTCTTGCAACCAATTTATAAAATCTGTGCAAGGTTTTACTCATAGCAGCTTAGCAGATATGAACGTCTATTTTCTGATATACTGGATAAAAAGGACACGTGGACTTTGGCTGCCTGGGGCATCACCTCCATTATTGTCTGCTTCCAGTTTTTTGTTCTATTTCTTGAAATGGAAGAAACATGATGTCCTGTGGTCAGTATGTATTCTTCTAATGACCCTTGCTGGTCTTACCAGCCACTTTATTTTCTGTAGTTGGAGCATGGGGAGTCAGCTGGTTATTCACATGGTGCAAAAAATACGTAAGCCAGGCAGCATAAAGTAGATCATTTCTCAGAGTAAACGGGTTGCTATATGTGACCCAATAAAAGTTAGCAACAAGATATGCATCAGTTATGATGCTTGAGACTAAAGAATGAAAGAACGAGTGTTTCTTATTGCATGCATGTTCCAACAGTGTTTAAAATCTCCTGCATTTCTGATCACCATTTGGTCTCTCAGGGTTGGCAAGACAATTTCATCAGATCTCTGGGGTGTGAGGTTGTGGGGAAAGATGGAGAGATCAAGATCAGATGGTCTATGGTCATCCTTAGAATATTCTGAACTTTGAATTAAGTATGTATGTAAGTATGAATATCATGGCTTTTTCTTTCTTTTTACTACTTTTAATACAAGTGACAGCTGGGGATCATTTGACCCATTCCAATACTTTCTCTGCACCTTCCTGTTGCTACAAAGCCATTAAATGTATTGTATACGCTTATTACATGTTGGTATTATTTAGGCACATAAATCAGTTGGTTTTCCTGCAATCTGCTGGCAGGGTTCTTGTACCGGGGTGGGACAGACTTGTGCATGTACTACAAGATATTGGTAGAAAGGGCACAAAGTTTGTGGGAAGGGTTGAAATAATTAGGTTCCTGGAGGAGTAGCTAGAATTAACTATCAAGCCAAGTTCTCACAATTGTATGTACCCATATTTGAAATATGGGGTCAATTGAAGGGATCATCACAGATGTGCTTCACTGCTGGTATAAAGGAGTTTTCTGTGTTTTCCATTTTTAATTAAAAAAAAAGAAAGAAAAAACCCCTTTAGGCTATGATAAAAGATGCCGAAACCTTTATATTTCTGTAAACCTTGGAGAATAAAATAGTGCTGCTGCTAAATCACTACAAAGGTAATGTCACATCTGACACCTACCATAGAAATACTATCTGGACTGATCTGTGATGCTTACCTATGTTTTCTTTCTCCACAGCTTCTGCCCCAGCCAGCACTGTAAATAAAAAACGGGTCCCTCCCATCCACCACTGCACCTTGGAAAAGAGAAGCGTCACAATGTCAAATATTACTATTGACCCCGATGTCAAGCCTGGAGAATATGTCATCAAGAACCTCTTTGCAGAATTCGCTGTACAAGCGGAGAAAAAAATAGAAGTTGTAATGGCTGAGCCCTTGGTGAGTTTTTCTGATGTTTTCATCCTAGCTTAATTATCTAGTCGTTGCACGCTTTATCTCCTGAAGAACAGCTATAAGGTAACCTTGTCTATAACCCTAGAAATTTCTGTACCGCATTGCCTTTAACCGAACAATAAAGCTTAGTGACCGCTGTATATCACTTGAAGCCACCAGGCTTTTATACTGCTTTTCAATCATTCGTTTTCTTTTTAACTTGTTCTTGGAAGTACATTGTTAAATATTGTCATTGTATTTGATTAACCACTAAGCCACCGCCCACCGTCATATGACGGCTGGACGGGACTTCTGTTGTTCTGGGCGGGCGTCATATGACGTCCTCGCCCTCCCGAGCCACTAGGGGGCGTGCGCGCGCCGCCGGCGGCGCGCGCGCGTGCCCGCTGCGTCGTTCAGGACCCGGTGCGCGTGCCCGGCGGCCGCGATGTCCGCCGGGCACCCGCGATTGCCGGGTAACAGAGCAGGAGCGTGGATCTGTGCATGTAAACACAGATCCACGTCCTGTCAGAGAGGAGAGGAGACCGATGGTGTGTCCCTTGTACATAGGGACACCGATCGGTCACCTCCCCCAGTCAGTCCCCTCCCCCCACAGTTAGAATCACCTCCTTAGGTCATACATTAACCCCTCGATCGCCCCCTAGTGTTAACCCCTTCCCTGCCAGTCACATTTACACAGTAATCAATGCATTTTTATAGCATTGATCGCTGTATAAATGTGAATGGTCCCAAAAATGTGTCAAAAGTGTCCGATGTGTCCGCCGCAATATCGCAGTCACAATAAAAATCGCAGATCGCCGCCATTACTAGTAAAAAATAAATAAATAATAAAAATGCTATAAATCTATCCCCTATTTTGTAGACGCTATAACTTTTGCGCAAACCAATTAATATACGCTTATCGCAATTTTTTTTACCAAAAATATGTAGAAGAATACATATCTGCCTAAACTGAGTAAAAAATTTGTTAAAAAAAAATAAAAAATTGGATATTTATTATAGCAAAAAGTAAAAAAAATTGTGTTTTTTCAAAATTGTCCCTCTTCTTTTGTTTATAGCGCAAAAAGTAAAAACCGCAGAGGTGATCAAATACCACCAAAAGAAAGCTCTATTTGTGGGGAAAAAATGATAAAAATTTCATTAGGGTGCAGTGTAACATGACCGCGCAATTGTCATTCAAAGTGCGGCAGCGCTGAAAACTGAAAAATGGCTTGGGCAGGAAGGGGGTGAAAGTGCCCAGTATTGAGGTGGTTAACAGGCAGCTCCTGTTAGCAGCAATGTCTATGTATTTATCATGCATTGAGTTCTTTGGACAGAATGTTCACCTGTTCATTGTTTTGCAGACAGAATGTTCATCTTGTGTGCAAGTGGGCCATAGAATCTTTGTGAGATGATCTTAGTCTTTTACATATATAAAAACCTCATGTTAATAAGTGTGGGTTATTGCATAAAATGATCTAATGCCTCGTTTACACTGAGCGGATCGGTTCGGTACGGTACGCTATTTTGGGTGTTTCCATTATGAAAGCGGCCCATACAACCGAACCGAACCGTTCCATTCAGGGTCCTGCTTCAGATGTGGGGCCATAGAAAATGGAACGGTTCGGTTAGGGCGGAGCTACGATACTTTACACTGATTGGTGGACATGTGACGCTATGACGGCGTTTTTTCCAAACCCACGTATGGCCCCTGTCGGTCCCACTTGCAGTGGAAACGCTCGCCTGAATAGGCCGGGCCATTCTAGGCCGTCCAAACCGATCCGACCCGAACCGATCCGCTCAGTGGAAACGAGGCATAACTGATCTAATGCGGATGAGAAGCCCAGACTGTGTGTGCTGTATGTCCATATCCTAGCAAATCATGTACAACTATGAACAGAATATGTAGTCATAGACTGTGTGTGTGGGCATATAGAAGAGGAACAGAGTGCCATAAAAACTACTTTATTATGTACAATTAGAAATCTGTTACACAACATTAAAAAATACTCTCCACATAGGGGTTCACAACATGCAAAGATTCTGATTACAGTTCACATGTGGGCTTGATGCGTTTTGGGAATCCTTCTTCAGGAGCACAGAATCTAGGAGGTACAATTACATGCATTAACCACTTCAGCCCCGGAAGGATTTACCCCCTTCCCGACCAAGCCCTTTTTTGCGATAAGGCACTGCATCGCTTTAACTGACAATTGCGCAGTCGTGCGACAAAATTGACATTCTTTTTTTCCCACAAATAGAGCTTTCTTTTGGTGGCATTTTGATCACCTCTGCCGTTTTTACTTTTTGCGCTATAAACAAAAAAAAGCGACAATTTTGAAAAAAAATATATATTTTTTACTTTTTTCTACAATAAATATCCCCCAAAAATATATAAAAGAACAAATTTCTTCCTCGGTTTAGGCCAATATGTATTCTTCTACATATTTTTGGTAAAAAAAATCGCAATAAGCGTATATTGATTGGTTTGCGCAAAAGTTATCGCGTGTACAAAATAGGGAATTTATGGCATTTTTATTATTATTCTTGTTTTTTATTAGTAATGGCAGCAATCTGCGATTTTTATTGTGACTGCGACATTGCGACGGACAGATCAGACACTTTTGACACTATTTTGGGACCATTGACATTTATACAGCGATCAGTGCTATAAAAATGCACTGATTACTGTGTAAATGTCACTGGCAGGGAAGGGGTTAAACACTAGGGGGCAATCAAGGGGTTAAGTGTGCTCCCTCAGCGTGTTCTAACTGTAGGGGGGATGGGCTCACTAGAACATGACAGAGATCACTACTCCCGATCACTGGGAGCAGTAAATCCCTGTCATGTTGCTAGGCAGAACAGGGAAATACCTTGTTTACATAGGCATCTCCCCGTTCTGCCTCTCCGTGCCACGATCGTGGGCCACTGGCAGACATCGAGTGCGCGGGCACGCTCCTGTGGCGGTGCGGACGCGCCGATGACGGACTGAGGTACAGGTACGTTGTTTTGCGCACCCGTGTCTTACTTTGCCAACGTATATCGGCGTGGCGAGGCAAGTGGTTAAGTGACAAATTTCTCATTTGCAATGATACATTGTGATACATGGATAAATACCGTATTTATCGGCGTATAACACGCACTTTTTCCCCCTTAAACTCAGGGGAAAATCGTGGGTGCGTGTTATACGCCGATCCCCGCTATTTTGTGATCTATCGGAGCGATCGCCGCCGACATTCACATAGCGTGTATTTTTAAATATGGCACCGCGGAGTTCGGAGGGACTCAGCGGCGCTCGTTCAGCTGAACGAGCACCGCCGAGAACACAGTGACTGGGCGGAGCTGAGATACACATAGACGAGGGTTCTCGGCTCTTCTCGGCGCCGTTCACAGTCACGCCCAGTCCCGCCATTGGACCTGTGTTATGTCCATCATAGGGACTGGGCGTGACTGTGAACGGCGCCGAGAAGAGCCGAGAACCCTCGGCTATGTGTATCTCGGCTCGCCCAGTCACTGTGTTCAACGAGCGCCGCCAAGTCCCTCTGAACTCCGTGGCGCCATATTTAAAACTACACACTAAACTTGTGTATGTCAGGGGCGATCATGTAATGTACACTGGGGACAAGGCTGCACTGACCACTGGGGACAAGGCTGCACTGACCACTGGGGACAAGGCTGCACTGACCACTGGGGACAAGGCTGCACTGACCACTGGGGCAAGGCTGCACTGGGGCAAGGCTGCACTGGGGCAAAGCTGCACTGACAAGGCTGCACTGACAAGGCTGCACTGGGGCAAGGCTGCACTGACAAGGCTGCACTGGGGCAAAGCTGCACTGACAAGGCTGCACTGGGGCAAAGCTGCACTGACAAGGCTGCACTGGGGCAAGGCTGCACTGGACACTGGGGCAAGGCTGCACTGACAAGGCTGCAGATGGACACGATAATGCTGCATTGATGGGCATTTATATGTAAGTTTTTTTTCCTTAAACTTCCCTCCTAAAAGTTTTTTTCTTTAAAATTCCCTCCTAAACTTGGGGTGCGTGTTATACGCCGGCGCGTGTTATACGCCGATAAATACGGTACATAACATAACATACCAGTACACTGAACCCCACTCCTGATCTTTAATAGAGTTATATGAGCAAATGAGTAAGACGAGGTGAAGCCACTGCCTCTCGGATGGATAATTAAGGGTACATTCAGTAAATAGCCAATGGTCTTGTACACATAATCTATAAAAGACATATATACATAGGCTTACTAGTCATGACCAAGGAACAAAGAAAGAAAAAAGGGGATAGTAAGCCTATGTAGATTGTGTACAAGACCATTGGCTGTTTACTGAATATACTCTAATTTTCCATTTGAGAGGCAATGGCTTTACCTTGGCTTACTCATTTGCACCTCCTATGGACAAACATACACATGTTATGAATTCCAGTCTACCCTACTGGCCGATATTACTCTGTTAAAGATTAGGAGGGGGTTCCAGTGTACTGGTATGTTATATTATGTATTTATCCATGTATCACAATGTAACTTTGCAATTGAGTAATTTGTCACTTAATGCATGTAATTGTACCTCCTAGATTCTGTCACATGTGTTCCTGAAAGATTCTCGAAACACAGCAAGCCCACATGTGGACTGTAATCAGAATTTTTGCATGTTGTGAACCCCTATGTGGAGAATCATTTTTAATGTTGTGTAATAGCTTTTTAATGGTACATAAAGTGTTTTTTTTTTATGGCACTCGGTTCCTCTTTTCATGTCCACACAAAGTCCATGACTACATGTTCTGTTCATAGTTGATCGTGTTCTAAAGCGCTGCGCAAACTGTTGGCGCTATATAAATCCTGTATAATAATAATAATAATAATCTTTTCACTGAACACTTGAGTAATGTAAATTGTTACCGGCATTCGACTTGCCAAAACACAACCACTGTAGACTGCTGCTTTATGGCCCTTTGTAAAAAAAATATATATATCGGCAGGTATAGGAATAAGCCGTAGGGGAGCACCAAAGAGCAGCAATAATATTTGAAGTGCAGTATTAATAGCAAGCCATCAAATGTTCTCTTGTACCTCAACTATTTAAAGCAAGGGTTGCTGTAATGGGTTATTGCACTTTGAACGTTATTGTTGTGATCTGCACTGTCTTGTTGAATATACCTCTCGATGTAGATATGTGTTTATTGCATTGGCGAATGTAAGACTGGCCATAGATGAGCACATTTCTCCCTAAGAACAGCTGGTGGGGAGACATCTTCCTATCCTTTTTAGCATCAGTGTATTCTGTGAATCACCTGATAGATAAAATCAGTACATGTGCACTTAATGCTTCTACTCCTAGAAACATAGAGGACTGACAGAAGACCAAGGCCAAGTGGCAAGTTGTCTATCGAATCTGCCCCATTTTGTTTTTTTGTTGTCTGAGTGTAAATCCATGGTTGTCCCAAGCATGTTTGAATCCATTTACTGTTGACTGACGCGCTAACTCTGCTGGAAGTCAATTCCAAGCATCAACTAGTCTTTCGGTAAAATAATGCCGCGTACACACGACTGGACTTTACGGCATACTTTGCCCGGCGGACTTTTCGACGGATTTTACGACGGACTTTCCAAATGAACGGACTTGCCTACACACGATCAACCAAAGTCCGACGGATTCGTACGTGATGACGTACGACCGGACTAAAACAAGGAAGTTGATAGCCAGTAGCCAATAGCTGCCCTAGCATCGGTTTTTGTTCGTCGGACTAGCATACAGACGAGCGGGCTTTTCGACCGGACTCGAGTCCGTCAAACTTTTGAGAAAACAAAGTCCGCTGGAGCTCACACACGATCGAATTGCCCGACGAAATCCAGTCCGCCAGACCAAGTATGCCGTAAAGTCCATTCGTGTGTACGCGGCATAATACTTTCAAAGATTACTTTTAAACTTTCCCCTTGCTAATTTCAGGTCATGTCCCTGTGTTTTTGATCTTCGCTTCATAGTGAAAATACTACCCTTGTGAATCTTCTTCACACTCTTCATGTATTTAGAGGTTTCATTCATATCCTCCATTTCTGTTCTTTCCTCCAGACTATACATGTTGAGTTCCTGCAGTCTCTTCTTAATCGTTTTATCCCTCAGCCCTTCCACCATTGTTGCCTGTCTCTGAGCTCGTTCTATCTTTATCCATCTCCATATGTAAGTGAGGTCTCTAGAACTGGACAGAGAATTCTAAATTCGGTCTAAGGATCTATATAAGGGAATCCAGACCTCCTGCTGGCGACCCTCTAATGATGCACCCTAGAATTCTATTCGCTAGGCTCACTGGCAAATGCTGAGGATTACCTTCGAATGGCCCAAGTGTTGCACTGGACTGTTGGATCAAGGGCACGGTTGAGCTATGTATGGCTACCTGTAGTGAAAATTTACTATGATCATTTATTATTTTATGGATAAGTGCACTTTTCTTTTCCTGCCCCCCTAACACTTTAGTACAGGGATCTGCATACTATGGCCCTCCAGCTGTTGCGGAACTACATGTCTCATGAGGCATTGTAAAACTCTGACATTGACAGACATGACTAGGCATGATGGGAATTATAGTTCCTGAACAACTGGAGGGCCATAGTTTGGAAACACCTTCTTTAGTAGATTAAAGTATGTTGTTGTCCGCAACAGTCCAAGAAAACATCCAAGGTGCTCACGGCATGTCACTCTTCTTTATTTAATCACTAATTCCAAAGACCAAGAACAATTCATACACAGCCAGCCAATGAATGCTTTGCTTTGCACAAAAAAACATTGTTGGCTCAATGCGTTTTAATTGCTTTTAGCTTTTGGAATTTATGATTAAATAAAGAAGAGTGACATGCCCTAATTGCCTTGGATTTTCTTTTTTTGGATTGCTGTATTGGACACTTACCAGGAGCACCAAGACCCACTGCTATGATTTTACAGTCAATTGTGGCATATGCAAGGGCAATCTAGTACTGAGCTCTGTCTGGAGTTGGTATCGGTGAGTGGTACACATCTAGTTTACTTTTATTGTTGCCTACAACTTTGCTTTTCCTTCATCTTCACTGTGTGACCTGGTGATCGTCACATGGCCTCTAGTTAAAATCTTTAGAAATCTTTTGGACTATTGGTAATCTTGCCACTGGTGCCAACTCGGCAGCAACCAGAAAAAAAAGAGTGCCCGTCTACTACTATGGTACTTTCTGGTGGAAATGCTAAGGAATCTTGCTCGCCAGCAGTCGCTAAGCAACACTTCACTGATTCATACAGCTAGGCAGCAATGCCATAATAGCTGATGAGGATTCTTTTTAGCGCTCCTATCAATTGCCGGACTTTCTAATGTGTCATGGCCCTTAATGTAACCTGCTGAAAAATATTTCAAAGTCCGAAAAAATATATGCAGTACATCTCTTTAATACATGTGCATTTCTCAGTATTTGTTTCTTTTTAAAGACCCTGCAAGTGCATAAAAATCATGTTGTTCTTCCAGATCTGGACACCTTTCTTAATTTCCTGTTGTGGGCTGACTTAGTGGTGTCAGCCCTACCCAGTTTTCTTTTTGATAGACTAGTTAGTTAATTCCACTGTCTTTATCTCCAAAGCATAGTCAGTAATGGACTTGTAGTCCCAAAATAAAAACAAGGAGGCCTAAATATACTCTTTGAGATAACGCCGGGGGGGGGGGGGGGTTGGGATTTACATACACTTTAACCATTTTTTCTCCATTACTGAAGTTGGCAGGGCTTCTAATCAGCAGATTTTCCTGGGCCAGTAACCAAAGCAGTGTGGTGTCTGTTACAGGTTGCTCTATTTTACCATCATTATTATTCTCAGCATAGCTGTATTTAATTTATTCTATGTATCTTAATTTCTAATATCATTATTTTTTTTTCACAAATTCTAATATCTTAACTTCTAGATATCAAATAAAAATCTAATTGTAGGTCATTCTGTTACATGACAGGGTACCTTATCAGTGTGCTGTGAATATATAAAATCTACTAAGTCATTTTTATGTCAATAAGGTGAAGTAGCTTTAATTAATTTTGCCATGTTATTAAACACATATAATTAAGTGCCCTCACTGCCATTTAGACTGTAATATTGAACATTCCAAAATTTTAATCGCTCTCAATCAGCGGTAGATCAGAATAGAAAAGACTGCATGGTGTTAATGTATTAGTTTTCCTGCTTCATTTTTTTATGCAGGCAGTCTACTAATCAGGGGCGTTGCTAGGTCTACAAAAGATCTGGGGCTAGAGCCCATAGCAACGTAGTAAAGAAAGTCATGCGCTTGGGCGGGCATACACATGTATATAATATACGTGTGTGTGTATATATCCCCAGAGAGCCCCCCTTACATCAGGGTCCCCAGAGAGCCCCCCTTACATTAGGATCCCCAGAGAGCCTCCCCCTTGCATCAGGGTCCCCAGAGAGCCTCCCCCTTGCATCAGGGTCCCCAGAGAGCCTCCCCCTTGCATCAGGGTCCCCAGAGAGCCTCCCCCTTGCATCAGGGTCCCCAGAGAGCCTCCCCCTTGCATCAGGGTCCCCAGAGAGCCTCCCCCTTGCATCAGGGTCCCCAGAGAGCCTCCTCCCTGCATTAGGGTCCTCAGAGAGCCCCCCACTTACATCAGGGTCCCAAGAGAGCCTCCCCTCCCCTTGGGGACCCCCGCAGAGACTCGGGGCTATGGGCCCCAGATTTGCGGCTATAGCCCCAAAAGCCACCCCCTAGCGATGCCACTGCTACTAATTATACTATTAACTGTCTCTGATCCTGCTTTTTAATATTCAGGTCCCTTGCAGAAGTATGGTTAAGGGTCTAGCAGAACCCCTTAGACTGACCTATATTTAGCTAAATGAATTTGGTTCATGTGCTAGATACTTAAAATACAAGTATATAATCTCATTAATATTCCAAAAAATCATAATGGATTTAAAATTCAATTCCAGCCCAACCTTTTTTTTTTTTTTTTTTTTCTTTCTGTAGTTTTGGAAAGAATGCAGAAAGTTTTTAGATTTTTTAAATGTTGCGTGTTTTGTTGAGGAGTTTGTTATGGTTAGGTTTTTAATATCTATAGAAGAGATTTCCACTCATTTCCTGTTCTGTCTGACACCTATCACCTAGACAGAAAGTGAGGGTAAATCTTTCTTATCAAACACAGACATCATTAAAATCATGAGAGTTCTAAATGTTCTTCACTGTATACCCCTTGAAATTTTCCACATTTTGTCATGTTACAACCAAAAACGTAAATGTATTTTATTGGGATTTTATGTGATAGACGAATTCAAAGTGGCACATAATTGTGAAGTGGAAGGAAAAGGATGAATGGTTTTCCAACTTGGTTACAAGTAAATATGTGAAAAGTGTGGCGTGCATTTGTATTGAGCCCCTCTGAGTCAATACTTTGTAGAACCACCTTTTGCCACAATTACAGCTGCAAGTCTTTTTGGGAATTCTCTACCAGCTTTGCACATCTACAGAGTGACATTTTTGCCCATTCTTCTTTGCAAAATAGCTCAAGATCTGTCAGATTGGATGGAGAGCATCTGTGAACAGCAATTTTCAAGTCTTGCCACAGATTCTCAGTTTGATTCAGGTCTGGACTTTGACTGGGCCATTCTAACACATGAATATGCTTTGATCTAAACCATTCCATTGTAGCTCTGGCTGTATGTTTAGGGTCGTTATCCTGCTGGAAGGTGAACCTCAGCTCCATAACAGGTTTTCTTCTAAGAGCCCTTGCACACTGGGGCGGTTTGCAGGCGCTATTGCGCTAATAATAGCGCCTGCAAACCGCCCAGAAAGTGCCGCTCCTTGCATTCCAGTGTGAAAGCCCCGAGGGCTTGCACACTGGAGCGATGCGCTGGCAGGACGGTAAAAAAAGTCCTGCTAGCCGCATCTTCGGAGCGGTGAAGGAGCGGTGTGTATACCGCTCCTTTACCGCTCCTGCCCATTGAAATCAATGGGACGGCGCGGCTATACCGCCGGCAATGCGCCTCTGCAGAGGCGCTTTGCGGTGGTATTTAACCCCTTCTCGGCCGCTAGCGGGGGGTAAAACCGCCCCGCTAGCGGCCGAATACCGACGGTAAAACGCCGCTAATAATAGCGGCGTTTTACCGCCGACGCCGCCCCAGTGTGCAAGGGCTCAAAGATTGTCCTGTATTTGGCCTCATCCATCTTCCTATCAACTCTGACCAGCTTCCATGTCCCTGCTGAATAAAAGCATCCCCACAATATGATGCTGCCACCACCATGTGTTACGGTGGGGATGGTGTGGTCAGGGTGATATGCTGTGTTTGTTTTTCTGCCACACATAGCATTTTGCTTTCAGGCCAAAAAGTTCCATTTTGGTCTCATCTGACCAGAGCACCTTCTTCCACATGTTTGCTGTGTCCCCCACATAGCTTCTCGCAAACTACAAATGGGACTTCTTACAGCTTTCTTTCAACAACGCCTTTCTTCTTGCCACTCTTCAAGGCCAGATTTGTGGAGTGCACAACTAATAGTTGTCCTGTGGACAGATTCTCCCACCTGAGTTATGGATCTCTGCAGCTCCTCCAGAGTTACCATGGGCCTCTTGGTTGCTTCTCTGATTAATGCTCTCCTTTCCTTGCCTCTCAGTTTAGCTGGACAGCCATGTCTTGGTAGGTTTGCAGTTGTGCCATACTCTTTACATTTTGAGATGATGTAGTGAACAATGCTCAATGAGATGTTCAAAGCTTGGGATATTTTTTATAACCTAACCCTGCTTTAAACTTCTCAACTTTATCCCTGACCTGCCTGGTGTGTTCTTTGGCCTTCATGATGCTGTTTGTTCACTAAGGGTCTCTAACAAACCTCTGAGGGCTTCACAGAACAGTTGTATGTATTCTGAGATTAAATTGCACACAGGTGGACTCTGTTTACTAATTAGGTGACTTCTGAAGGCAATTGGTTACACTATATTTTAGTTGGGGGTATCAGAGTAAAGGTGGATGAATACAAATGCCCTCCCCACTTTTCAGATACTTATTTCTAAAAAAAAAATAAGGTATCATTTTCCTTCCACTTCACAAATATGTGCCACTTTGTGTTGGTCTATCACATAAAATCCCAATTAAATACATTTACGTTTTTTGGTTGTAACATGACATAATGTGGAAAATTTCAAGGGGTGTGAATACTTTTTCAAGACACTGTATAAGATATGTTTTATTGCTGCCTGTTCCTCGTAGGAGAAATTTTCCCCTTTCTGTATTGTTTGGCATTAGTGAATTAGAGTAGAAGTAGAGAGATTTTCGCTCAATTCCTATTCTAACTAAGCAAGAATTCCCCCAAACAAGGAGTATAAAAAAAAAATTGCAGAGGCTCTAGCTTTCCCCACACTATTCATAACTAAAACAAATAATAATAAAAAAGTTTTAGCATGAATTGGACAACGATGAAATTGATTTCTTATTACTTTGTAAACCTTGCTAGGAAACTGATATCTGAACTTGCAATTCCTGAATTTTAAAAGCTACAGCAACTGAATGTTTAATGTACCTGATTTAGCTACATTAAGATGTTTGTGGCTGAAAGTTAAAGCTGAATTTCCCCGTATCGTACCAGAAAAATTTTCGTGCTTGTCCCATCAGATACATTTGCATGAATTGTCGTGAACGGCTCTTGAAAGCTGTGTACTAACGATCAGATTATCGTACGATCGATACGAAAGCGGTATTTTTTGTACGAGTTTCTGAACGTGTTTGTACGGGCCATACACGTGGCTCCATTCACACCTGTGGAACACATCAGTCCTTTCTTTCCCTAGAATGTGCTGCCCTAAATGTGACAAACATGCCAACATAGCTCATGTATTTTTTTTTTTGCACTGAGCCAAGAACGTTTTGCGTTCCACAGTTTAAAACGTTTTGTGCAACAAAATACAGGACTGTTTGAGGTGCTATTCTGGAATAATGGCTCCATAAGTTTGTTGCGTGTTTTGCCATGTAGCGTGCTTCTGACAATGTAGGTAGAAATGCGTGCTTCTGCCCACGTTTTTAGAACATCTAGATGGGAATGTGGCCTGAGGTATCATACCTATATCAGGAGGTTTCTAAAGCATCAACCAACAGCACATGACATTTATGTACATATTTAATTTTCTCTGCTGAAATATTAATTTTTCTTTATCCTGATACCTGTAAAATACAAAGTGAACAGGGTATTTTTATGATTTTAATACATCTTCCCTGTGGACTGAATTTTACAAGGCTGAACGAGAGAAATGTACAAGCTTATGGCTAGCAATAGGTTTACTTTAATGATAGTCATACACTGTACATATTAAAGTTTTATAGAAAAAGTAGCGAAAGGGGTGGGACTTTATATGAAGTGTGTGAGGGCCAAAAATGGCAATGATTAACATATCTCTAGTGTATAATGTTATATATTGTATTCCATTTAATAATTAGTACATAAGTAACTATATTTTTATAAATAATCATGTATATACACATATACACATAGATATCTGTATGATAGAAAAATATTTGTATTATAATCCCCAAACATTGGGAGAGATGAAACAGTATACAAAAATATACATAACGGCTTTACTGTACAAAGATGATACAAAGTTAAAAACAGTCAATGCCAGGAGTAAACATATAACATATAATGATCATGATACAGTACACAAAAATTGTACAAAAAGAGGGTAGATGCACTATAGTTGTAGGATACATTTTAAAATATATCTGTTGGTCTACGCGTTTCACTGCATTCACTGTACCTGGTCTCCCACCGTACACAGAACATGGAAATGCAATTATAGTAAATTTACTAAAATTATTTAGTAAATCTAAACTGCTAAATACCTTTTCTCATCAGCAGTATATAGCAGTCTTGTGACTTCTATCAGTGCCTGATTAAAGCTTGTAGGAGAAGTTCTCATACTGCACTGACTGTCCTATCAAGATGCAGAACCCCTGACCCTCTGTCTGGAAAGTGCTGATTGACCCTGTGCAGATCACATGCACTCTCCCAAGAAAAAAAAAAAAAACTCTCTAGCAATACATCCCAAACTGAGCATGTGCAGCCTGACTCCAGTAACTCTGTCTTATCCGGACATGTTTTGGAGACAATGTAAGAAGGGGAGGATCTGTGCATACAGGATCAAACAGCCTTTTTACACAAGGCAGAGGATTAGATTAACCCCTTAAGTTCCACAGTGAGTATAACAAGCATGCTTTACTGCATATACAGACTGATTTTACTGTTGCGGGTTTAGTAACACTTTAGGTTTCGTATACACTCCTAGCCTCGTACACACCGCTGGGTTGAACAGAAAAAAAAAACCTTACTGCTCATGTCGGAGCGGCTGTACTAACAATCCAATGTTAGTACAGCAATCTCCCCTGCTATGCTATTGTGTTCAGATAGGGGGATGGCGCTCCCCCACCGGAACATTCTGGTCAGCACTCTTAGATTTCGGGAGCTGGTCGGCAGACCTTTTTCGGTCATGACCCTCCATCAGAATTCGGCCCGTGTGTACTAGTGAATTTGGGTTCGAAAAAAAGACACAGATCTGTAAACCTGTCAACAATAGAAAAGTTTAATATACTATATGTGACTGTAACTTTTTAAAAACCTTCTAATTTAAAAAAAAAAAACCCTGAAAGTGAAAAAAGACACAAATCCATCTAGTTCAACCAGCAGAATTTTCTTTTAAAGAAAGCCTCCACATACACGATCCTATACCTATAGTTGATCCAGAGGAAGGCAAAAAAAAACAACCCTGCTGACTAAAGGAGAGAAGTCACTTGATTCCCCCATCCACACTAAGGCCCCGTTCACATCTTGCGATTTAGGATCGCAGGCAGAATAGCGGAGATTCTGCCATTGATTCCAAATTGCTTGGAAAATTGCCCCACATTTGGGTGCCATTATCCCTTAATGACACCGCTAATGCGATGCGATCCTCCTGTGATTGTCAAGTGACAGCATCACTCTGCAGTCACGGACCTTTCAAAATCTTATGAAGCTTTGTTACTTGGAGCAGGAGCTTCTTTTCGGGTGACAGAGGCGTGTAGGGCAGGTTTGACAAGTCAGGTAGAGCCAACAGGGACACTTATGGTTCAAATTCAGCTGAAAATGAAGCCATGTATGGATAGCCTATTTTTTTCCCGATTTATCTTTTTGACTGCATCTGTATCTTTCTACCAATAATTGATTTACATGACTAGTAAAACAAACATGATCTTAGCCTATGATTTGTACAATTCTACAGAAAAGATATGTGATATGCTGACAGATGAGCTCCGTTTATGAAGTGAACATTTGAAGAGCTGGACTTCACTTACCTGACCTTTTCACAGAGCAGCAGTTTAGTTTGTATGTATAGAACACCTGCTTGTCTTTATTGAGTGGTGACTTTACTTGTTATCAGTTAGGAGGTCATAAAAGGGGTTATTCAGATATAAATGTTTTTTTTTAGAAGTATGAGGCAGGTGATCATGAAACTTTTCATGCAAGAAAAGTCCATTGTTTTAAACCTGAACAATGACCCCACAGACTGGTAGCGGGAATGAAACTTGGGCTGAATTTGCTGCACGGTTCTTGAGCTGTTAAACATCCAGTCTCCGATGTCGGCCATCTTCTGCAAAAAAACTCTGTATGCTGCGACAGATACTTTCTGTTTAATCAGCGATGAAAAGAGAATGCTATGGTCAGATGTAGAAAGAGTACTACTAGTGTATAATACAGTATGTAACCATAGAGTAGATTGCTGGGCCACATAGGTTGCTAAAAGCTGGGTATTCACGTGTCCAACAGATCCAACGACCGGCTTCTGTTGGAAAATCGGCATTGATCAGTGTTTGCAGCCAATGGTTGCAGCGCTGATCAGTGTATTCTGCCAGAAAGGGGGTGCCCACTGGGGGTGGGGGGAGTATCCCCACATCCACATCGCTTGTGTGGATGCAGGGATCTGTCAGGTCTTTTTTTTTTTCATTCAACCCACCGGTTGAACGAAAAAAAAAAACTATGCACGTATACCCAGCTTTAAACCGGGCATGTCTGTACTGTCCATTATTCTTCTTATCATGCTCTTATTCCAGCATGCGGTTTTTGTGGACATCACAGGCTGGAAGACACTTTAGGTTTATAAAACGAAACGTAAAGCGGAGCTCCACCCAAAAGGGGAAGCTCCGCTTGTCTGCCTCCTCCCGCTGCCAAATTTGACACCTTTTGGGGGGAAGCGGGTACCTGGTTTTGACAGTTCGGCCCCCTCCTTCTTCCCCCTCAGCTGGCCCATTCACAAAGCGCAGCAGGAAACCGGCTGTGAAGCTGCAAGGCTTTATTGTCAGTTTCCCTTAGTCAAGATGGCAGCGCAAGCTTCTGATGGCCAATTGAAAAATCGTCTCACTGGATTACTGGATAGGTAAGTGCCCTAATATTAAAAGTCAGCAGCTACAGTATTTGTAGCTGCTGACTTTTACTTTTTTCTGAAGGAGCCTGGATCTCCTCTTTAACCGCTTGCCGACCAGCGTACGCCGATTTACGTCGGCAGAATGGCACTGGTGGGCAAAAGGGCATACAGGTACGTCCCCTTTAAGAAGCGGTGCTGCAGGCGCGCGCCGCCGCGTTCTCCATGACCGCGGGTCCTGTGGACTCTATGTCCGCCGGGTGCCCGCGATCATGTCATGGAGAGGTAGAACAGGGAGATGCTTTCGTAAACGAAGCATTTTCCCGTTCTGCCTAGTGTCATGACAGAGATCACTGCTCTCTGTCATTGAGAGCACTGATCGCTGTCATGTGACTTGAAGCCCATCCCCCCCACAGTTAGTATCACTCCCTAGGACACACTTAACCCCTTCATCGCCCCCTAGTGGTTAACCCCTTCACTGCCAGTGTCATTTACACAGTAATCAATGCATTTTTATAGCACTGATCGCTGTATAAATGACAATGGGCCCAAAATAGTGTCAAAAGTTTCCGATCTGTCTGCCATAATGTCGCAGTCCTGATAAAAATCGCAGATTGCCGCCATTACTAAAAAAAAAAAATAATAAAAATGCCATAAAACTATCCCCTATTTTGTAGACGCTATAACTTTTGCGCAAACCAATCAATATACGCTTATTGCGATTTTTTTTTTTTTTTTTTACCATAAATATGTAGAAGAATACGTATCGGCCTAAACTGAGGAAAATTTTTTTATATATATATATATATATATTTTTGGGGGATATTTATTATAGCAAAAAGTAAAAAATATTGTGTTTTTTTTTCAAAATTGTCGCTTTTTTTTGTTTATAGCGCAAAAAATTAAAACCGCAGAGATGATCAAATACTACCAAAAGAAAGCTCTATTTGTGGGAAAAAAGGACGTCAATTTTGTTTGGGTGCAGCTTTGCACGACCGCGCAATTGTCAGTTAAAGCGACGCAGTACAGAATCGCAAAAAGTGCTCTGGTCAGGAAGGGGGTAAAACCTTCCGGGGCTGAAGCGGTTAAAGTCATGTTAAACCCTTAGGGCTCTTTCACACGGGGCGTGAACATCCGCTTGCTCAGCGGGGAACGCTCCGCCGATCTCCGCTGAGCAGGAAGATGACAAGTCCGTCGCTGCACACCTGTCAGAACGCCGCTCTCCCCTATGGGGGATCGGATGATGAAGGACCGTAGAGTCCGTCGTCACCCGATCCGATCCGAAAACGGATGGAAAAGTAGGGTTTTCCTCCATTACACTTTTCGGGTCGGATGTCAGCGGACGTTCATCCGCTGACATCCGCTATTCCATAGGGATACATGTATGTCCGTTTTTCATCCGAAAACGGAAGGATGAAAAACGGACATACGGATCGTCCGTGTGAAAGAGCCCTTAGTGTTCAAGCACTTTTAGCAGCTGAATTAATCACTAACTGAGTGTGCAGATTCTTTATCTTTTCATTTGTGTCTAAGTTCCAGTTTAGGCTGTTAAATGATTGCTGGCCCCGGGTTCCTATTTCAAGGTGGCTCCTTTCTCCTGCAGCATCCTATGAAGCCATCCCTAGAGCTGTGTCTCCCTAAACTGTGTACATCAATAGAAAAACACGACTCCATAGCCTAGAATGGCAATGTACTTCCTGCTCCTCCCCATTCCTTCTCCAAGCTAACAGACTTAAGCTGGCCATACACCATACAATTTTCCTGTTCAATTTTCTTTAGATTTACCTTCAACTATGTAGTACAAGGGCCTGCCTGATTGCATCCAAATTGAAAGTGTTTTGGTTTGACCTCCTATTATATGGTTTTGGTAAATCTAAAGGAAAGTTGAACAGGAAAATTGAATAGTGTATGGCCAGCCTAACTCTTTCCTGTGAAGATGGGAAGCTCAGGGAAGCATCACTGAAAGAGCAAGAGGCAGCCATACTGAAAATTGTAAATGGCAAGTTCTGGGGTTAGACTTTAACAAATAGTTTAAGGGGGAATTTGTATTGCATTGTGTTCAATGTGTTACGCTAAAAAATGCTGAAGTTTTAATACTACTTTAGAGTCACTGCCTTACTATATGTGCTGTATTAAGACATAAGATGAATTGCACACCAAGGGCTCTTTTGTTATGTTTATCAACAGCCTTGTAGGCTACCCAGGTCAACTTTCCCCCAATGTGACCTTATGTAGAATCAGGTATTTCAAGACTGCAAAACTACCATCCAAGCACTTTAATTTATTACTGCTCTTTAAAAGATGAGATCAAAGTTAAAG